>JANJGN010000031.1:13112470-13114970 GCA_026770705.1 Isurus oxyrinchus
AACTTCTCTGGTCTTTATTCCCAGACCAATATAGATAAAATAAACATAAATGAACATAAAAATCACCCGTGAACTGTCCATCTTGTGCTCATGGGGCCTTTAACTTATGTTTACGAGGGCTGCGTCTTGTTTCTCCACCCTCGCTGGCACCAGCTTTAGAGCCAGCCTGCTGACTCTGCTGTCCTCTTGGCCTTGATGACCTCGGAGGTCATCCTCTGGCCAGTGGAGCCTGCGCTGGCTCAGCCTGGGAGGGAGCAGCCAGTGCCACAGCTGGCATCACCCCGGTCACCGCGGCCTCGTCAGATGCCAGCAGAGGGCAGAGGAGCTGCTGCCATCGTCCAGATCACCCCGAGAGGAGCCCACAGGGACAACAGGCAGCTCGTGTGCCAATGTGAGGTTGCACCGGACCTCCCTGCTCACCATCGGTGGATGGGCCTCATCCATCTCCCACACTGAGCACCTGAGGTCAGTGCCTGTGTGAGGGCTGCAGGTCCCAGCACAACCCCAGGAACCTGATTCTGTCCCTGGAGCTGCCTCTCCATGAGAGTCACCACTCCCTCAATGGAGGGGGCAGTGCGCTCGGACATGAGGGTCAACACAGTGCTCACCCTCCGCATAGACTCATCCACAACAGAGACCATGGCACAAAGACCCTCATGGATCTCCACTAGATCCTCCCACACATCCCGCTGGACATCCAGCTTCTGCGACTCCAGAGGCTCATCATCTGCCTTCGACTGAGCATTGTCCTGGTCTCCAGCAGTTCTCCGACTGCCAGCGCCCTGGGCATTCTCTGCCTCCGCCTGCTCCTCAAGCGAGTGTGAAGTGCCCTCACCAATGTGCACCGAGATACCAGCCGCCACTCTAATACCCACCGAGGTGCTGGTGCCTGCCTGTTTCAGAGGGTGTGTGTGATGCAGAGGCAACCGAAGCCAGGAGGTCCTCCGGTGTCAGGGGGAACCCTTCAGGGTCCACAGAGCAAACGCCTGCTGGTGAACCTAAAAGGGAGAAGAAGGACATGTCATTCATGTCGTCAGTCGTCTCTCTGTCACCGTGTGTGCCAGGCATCCTGGTGAGACGATGGAGATCTGCTTCATGGTGCCTGCGTCTTCCAATGATCAATGGGGACTCCAGGTTCGAGGCTCCCATCAATGAAGCGACTGCACTGGAATAGCTGCATAAGCCCAAAGTCTCAACTCTGTGCACTGCACCTTGGCCTGACACCCCCACCTCTCCACGGCCGGTTACATGTAAGGCAATGCTGGCTCTCCAGCTCCAGGGGATCTTGCTCAGACCTCGAGAGGATCAGGAGGCTAGCGGGACCTCTGCTGCTCCACAACCTTTCCATATTGTTGTGGCTCAGCTTCTCCTGAAAGGACAGCGGAGCTTTGATGAGTCCACTCACTACCTGCAGGACCACCGCAGCCTGGACAACCCCAGCTGAGGGATACCTTACAGGGCACATCTGAGTGGTGGCCCTCGAGCTACAAGGGCTCTCAGTCCAAACAGCCAGGGATCACCCCCTTGGCCAGCTCCGGGGTCATTGACAATTGGCCCTCAGACTCTACCACCCCTGAGCTCCATGGGAAGATGACCAGCCCTTAAAACTCCTCCATGCTGACCTATGCCAACACAGTACCCACCCTTCCTGAGTGCAGCAGCTCATTGAAGCGCTTCCGGCACTGTACCCAGGAGCGTCTGACCACATCAGGGCTGCTGACCAGCGCTGCCACCCCCTCCCATGCCCCCTTGGTGAGGAGCTGAGGCCTCCTCCCCCCATCCCTGGGGCAAGGGTGTCCCTCCTGGCAGCCCCCTCCTCCAGGAGGACGGTGAGACATTCAGCAGAGAAGCAGGAGAGCCGAGTGCCCTCTCGAGCTGCCCTCCTCGCCTGCTGTGCTCTCGGGTCCGTTATGTCGGCTCAGGGAACGTCCCCTGCGGCGTCTCCGGGGGCTGCCTGGGCCGCAGGGTCACCCCAGCCTGCTCGGCCCTTCCCGGCCAGTGTGGGGCCACGGTTCACACTGAGGGCAGCCCTTAATCAGCTCAGCCTGAAATCCTCGGCTGGGGCCCGATTGTGGGTGGTGGAATGTCTCACGGCCACCTGATGAAGGGAAACCCTGCCCAGAGACACACACACACACACACACACGCACACATACACACACAGACACACAGACACACACACACACACATACACACACACACATACAGACACACACACACACACATACACACACAGACACACATACACACACAGACACACACACACACACACACATACACACACAGACACACAGGCACACAGATACACACACACACATACACACACAGACACACATACACACACATACACACACAAACAAACACACACATACACAGACACACACACACAGACACACACACACACACACACATACTCACGCAAACACACACACACAGACACACACATACACACACATAGTTACACAGACAGACACACAGACACACACACGCACACATACAC
>JANJGN010000031.1:13119970-13462470 GCA_026770705.1 Isurus oxyrinchus
ACACTCCATGTACTTCTTGCCAAAATGAATCACCGTCACACTTCTCACCCTCACACTCATCACCCTCACACTCCTCACCCTCACACTTCTCACCCTCACACTTCTCAACCTCACACTTCTCGCCATCACACTCATCACCCTCACACTTCTCACCCTCACACTCATCACCCTCACACTTCTCACACTCACACTCATCACCCTCACACTTCTCACACTCACACTCCTCGCCCTCACACTCCTCACCCTCACACTCCTCGCCCTCACACTCCTCACCCTCACACTTCTCGCCCTCACACTCCTCGCCCTCACACTCCTCACCCTCACACTTCTCGCCCTCACACTCCTCGCCCTCACACTCCTCACTCTCACACTTCTCACCCTCACATTTCTCACCCTCACACTTCTCACCCTCACACTTCTCACCCTCACACTCATCACCCTCACACTCCTCACTCTCACACTTCTCACCCTCACACTCATCACCCTCACACTCCTCACTCTCACACTTCTCACCCTCACACTTCTCGCCCTCACACTCCTCACCCTCACACTCATCACCCTCACACTACTCACCCTCACACTCATCACCCTCACACTTCTCACCCCCACACTCATCACCCTCACACTTCTCACCCTCACACTTCTCCCCCTCACACTCCTCGCCTCACAGTCCTCGCCCTCACACTTCTCACACCCTCACTTCTCACCCTCACACTTCTTGCCCTCACACTCTTCACCCTCATACTTCTCACCCTCACACTCATCACCCTCACACTTCTCACCCTCACACTTCTCACCCTCACACTTCTCACCCTCACACTCATCACACACTACTCACCCTCACACTCATCACCCTCACACTCATCACCCTCACACTTCTCACCCTCACACTTCTCACCCTCACACTCATCACCCTCACACTTCTCACCCTCACACTTCTCACCCTCACACTCATCACCCTCACACTCATCACCCTCACACTTCTCACCCTCACAGCCTCACACTTCTCACCCTCACACTCCTCACCCTCACACTCCTCGCCCTCACACTCATCACACACTCATCACCCTCACACTCATCACCCTCACACTCCTCACCCTTACACTTCACACCCTCACAGTTCTCACCCTCACACTTCTCACTCTCACACTCATCACCCTCACACTTCTCAACCTCACACTTCTCGCCATCACACTCCTCACCCTCACACTTCTCGCCCTCACACTTCTCACCCTCACACTTCTCACCCTCACACGTCTCACCCTCACACTCATCACCCTCACACTTCTCACCCTCACACCCTCACACTTCTCACCCTCACACTCCTCACCCTCACACTCCTCGCCCTCACACTCCTCACACTCACACTCATCACCCTCACACTCCTCACACTCATACTCCTCACCCTCACACTTCACACCCTCACACTTCTCACCCTCACACTTCTCACTCTCACACTCATTGCCCTCACACTTCTCACCCTCACACTCATCACCCTCACACTTTTCATCCTCACACTTCTCATCCTCACACTTCTCACACCCTCACTTCTCACCCTCACACTTCTCGCCCTCACACTTCTCACCCTCACACTTCTCACCCTCACACTTCTCACCCTCACAATCCTCACCCTCACACTCCTCGCCCTCACACTCCTCACACTCACACTCATCACCCTCACACTCATCACCCTCACACTCCTCACCCTCACACTTCACACCCTCACACTTCTCACCCTCACACTTCTCACTCTCACACTCATCGCCCTCACACTTCTCACCCTCACACTCATCACCCTCACACTTTTCATCCTCACACTTCTCATCCACACACTTCTCAACCTCACACTTCTCGCCATCACACTCCTCACCCTCACACTCCTCGCCCTCATACTCCTCAACCTCACACTTCTCCCCCTCACACTTCTCGCCCTCACACTCATCACCGTCACACTCCTCACCCTCACACTTCTCGCCCTCACACTCATCACCCTCACACTTCACACCCTCACACTTCTCACCTTCACACTTCTCACTCACACACTCATCACCCTCACACTTCTCACCCTCACACTCATCACCCTCATACTTCTCACCCTCACACTTCTCATCCTCACACTTCTCACACTCACACTTCTCATCCTCACACTTCTCGCCCTCACACTCCTCACTCTCACACTCCTCACCCACACACTCCTCACCCTCACAATCCTCGCCCTCACACTTCTCACCCTCACACTTCTTACCCTCACACTCATCACCCTCACACTCCTCACCCTCACACTCATCACCCTCACACTTCTCACCCTCACACTCCTTACCCTCACACTTCTCCCTCTCACACTTCTCACCCTCATACTCATCACCCTCACACTTCTCACTCTCACACTCATCACCCTCACACTTCTCACCCTCACACTTCTCATCCTCACACTTCTCACCCTCACACTTCTCTCCCTCACACTTCTCACCCTCACACTTCTCACCCTCACACTCCTCGCCTCACACTCCTCGCCCTCACACTTCTCACACCCTCACTTCTCACCCTCACACTTCTCGCCCTCACACTCATCACCCTCACACTTCTCACCCTCACACTTCTCACCCTCACACTTCTCACTCTCACACTCATCACACACTTCTCACCCTCACACTCATCACCCTCACACTTCTCACCCTCACACTCATCACCCTCACACTTCTCACCCTCACACTCATCACCCTCACACTTCTCATCCTCACACTTCTCGCCCTCACACTTCTCACCCTCACACTCCTCACTCCGATACTCCTCGCCCTCACACTTCTCACACCCTCAATTCTCACCCTCACACTCCTCACCCTCACACTTCTCACCCTCACACTTCTCACCCTCACACTCCTCACCCTCACGGTCCTCGCCCTCAGACTCCTCACACTCACACTTCTCCCCCTCACACTTCTCACCCTCACACTCATCACCCTCACACTTCTCATCCTCACACTTCTCATTCTCACACTTCTCACCCTCACACCCTCACACTTCTCCCCATCACACTTCTCAGCCTCACACATCTCATCCTCACACTCCCCGCCCTCACACTCCTCGCCCTCAGACTTCTCACACCCTCACACTTCTCGCCCTCACACTCATCACCCTCACACTTCTCACCCTCACACTTCTCACCTTCACACTCATCACCCTCACACTTCTCACCCTCACACTTCTCACCCTCACACTTCTCACCCTCACACTTCTCACCCTCACACTCATCACCCTCACACTTCTCACCCTCACACTTCTCACACGCACATTTCTCCCCATCACACTTCTCACCCTCACACTCATCACCCTCACACTCATCACCCTCACACTCATCACCCTCACATTCCTCACTCTCACACTCATCACCCTTACACTTCTCACGCTCACACTTCTCACCCTCACACTTCTCACCCTCACACTCATCACCCTCACACTTCTCACGCTCACACTTCTCACCCTCACACTCATCACCCTCACACTCCTCACCCTCACACTTCTCATCCTCACACTTCTCACACTCACACTTCTCCCCATCAAACTTCTCACCCTCACAATCATCACCCTCACACTCCTCACCCTCACACTCATCACCCTCACACTTCTCATGCTCACACTTCTCACCCTCACACCCATCACCCTCACACTCATCACCCTCACACTTCTCACCCTCACACTCATCACCCTCACACTCCTCACGCTCACACTCCTCACCCTCACACTTCTCCCCCTCACACTTCTCGTCCTCACACTCCTCGCCCTCACACTCCTCACCCTCACACTCATCACCCTCACACTCCTCACCCTCACACTCCTCACCCTCACACTTCTCCCCCTCACAATTCTCACCTCACACTCCTCACCCTCACACTTCTCCTCCTCACACTCCTCACCCTCACACTTCTCCCCCTCACAATTCTCACCTCACACTCCTCACCCTCACACTTCTCTGAGCTTCATTCTCAGCTTTCGCACTATCCATGAAGTACAGTGTCACCCAATTTTTCCTTCCATTGTATATGAAATGTATACAATTATCAAACTAAGTTCCATTTCCTATTGCTCTGTCTACTTGCATAACCTTCTGAACTACTTGGCATGTGGTGTCCTAAGATCATAAGATCATAAGAAATAGGAGCAGGAGTAGTCCATTCGGCCCATTGAGCCTTCTCTGCCATTCAAGTACCTAACTTCTAATCCCATTTTCTAGCACTAGGCCCATAGCCTGTATACCATGTGGCATCGCAAGTGCATATCCAAATACTTCTTAAACGTTATAAGGGTCTCTGCCTCTACCACCCTTTCAGGCCGTGAGTTCCAGAGTTCCAGGAGATACAAAATGAATGGTAGGACCCTGGGAAGTACCGAGGATCAGAGTATTGGTGCATCTCCACCAGTCCCTTAAGGTAGATAAGGTGGTTTTGAAGGCATATGGCATACTTGCCTTTATTAGCTGAGGTATAGAATATAAGAGGAGGTAGGTTATGCTGGAACTGTATAAGATGCTGGTTAGGCCACATCTAGAGTATTGTGGGCAGTTCTGGAATGCACATAATAGGAAGGATGTGATTGCACTAGAGAGAGTGCAGAGATTTACCAGGATGTTGCCTGGGCTGGAGAGTTTTAGTTATGAGGAGACATTGGATAGACTGGGTTATTTTCCCTGGAGCAGAGGAGATTGAGGGGGGGACATGATTGAGGTGTATAAAACTGAGGGGCATAGATAGGGTAGACAGGAAGGAACTTTTCCCCTTGGTGGAGGGATCAATAACCAGGGGGCATAGATTTAAGGTAAGGGGCAGGAGGTTTAGAGGGGATGTGAGGAAGAAGTTTTTCACCCAGAGGGTGTTGGGAATCTAGAACTCATGTGTGGGGATTGGATCATGAACTCTCTCCTCCATCCCCAGCCCCTTTCCGATCCCCCCTTTTCCCAATAATTTATATAGATTTTTCTTTTCTCGCCTATTTCCATTATTTTTAAATGTATTTCCATCCATTGTTTTATCTCTACCTTTTAGCCTATTTCGATCCCTTTCCCCCACCCCACCCCAACCAGGGCTATCTGTACCTTGCTCATCCTGCTTTCTACCCTTAATTAACACATTCCTTAGATAATATCACCACCTTCAACACCTCTTTGTCCTTTTGTCTGTGACATCTTGTGATAATGATGGTCAGGGCTTCACAAATCACCACCCTTGTCTATCTCTGCACTCTAGGCACAACGGAACTTTGGTTAGGTGAGTGGATAACAAGTTGGCAAAAGGAGTACGATGTGGGAAGGTGTGAGATTGGACACTTTGGCAGTAAGAATAGCAAAGCAGAACATTTTTTAAAAGGTGTGAAACTTGTCAGTGTTCATGGAAGAAATGCAGGAAGTTAGCAGGCAGTTAGGAAGGTGGACAGATATTGCAATGGGATTTGGAGTACAAGAATAAAGAGGTCCTGCTGCAGTTATACAGGGTTTTGGTGAGACTGCAGCTGGAACACTGTGCGCAGTTCGGGTCTCCATATCTAAGGACGGATATTCTTGCATTGGATTAGCGAAGGTTCACTAGATTGGTCCCTGGGATGAAGGGGTTGTCCTGTGACCAGATGTTGAGTAAATTGGGATTATTTTCTCTGGAGTTTAGAAGAATGAGAGATGATCTCATTGAAACCCACAAAATTCTGAAGGGGTTTGACAGGGTGGACGCTGAGAGATTGTTTCCGATGGTCGGGGAGTCTGAAACGTGGGGGATCCAGTCTCAGGATAAGGGGCCGATCCTTTAGGGCTGAGATGAGGAGAAATTTCTTCACTCAGAGGGTTGTGAATCTTTGGAAATCTCTACCCCAGAGAGTTGTGGATGCTCCATCATCGAATACATTTAAGGCTGGGGATAGACAGATTTTTGTTCTCTCTGGGAGTTAAGGGATATGGGGAGAGGAAGGGGAAATGGAGTTGAAACCTAAGATCAGTCATGATCGTACTGAAGGCGAGGCAGGCTCACGGGGCCATATGGTCTCCTTCTGCTTCTCTTTCTTGCGCTCTTGTGAAATACCATTGAACTCTAAAATGTTGTTTTGACCCCATTTAACTTGTCTCGGACTTACATCCTCTTTATACTGCAGGCACCAAGTCGACTGAGGATATCTTAACTCGGAGTGGGTGTGTTGCTCCCTTGGAGGAGGTGACCGTTCAGAATATTTCCTGTTTCAAACCCATTTGTGTTGCTGTGGCCTGACTTGCGATGGTGCTAAATGGTTACCTCTTGTTATCCATGTAATCAAAGAAGCTTGTGGCTTTGAACTGCGAGATGACACCACTGGCGGCCGTGCCTCCACATACCTGGGCCCCAAGCCCTGGGCTGACCACCCTTAACCTCTCGTCCTCTTCCTTCCTTTAAGATGTTCCTTAAAGCCAACTCTTTGCTGAAGCCTTTGGTCGTCTCCTTTAACATCTCCTCAAATGGCTCGGTGCCAAACTTTGTCTGGTTATCAATGCTGTGAAGGGACACTTTCCAACATTAAAGGCCCTATATAAATGCAGGTTTTTGTTGTCTTTGAAAGTACCGCATTGAGGGTTCACTTGAACATAAACTAAGGCGACAAAGTGAGGCGGAAGCAGAGACTTGGTGCTTGTTGTGTCAATCTGGTATGGGGAAAGGTCTATCTTACCAGACTAAGTGACCTCAGTAGATGGGGATAAATCAAAACAGACCACTCCATCCAACACAAAGAAACCTTTATTATTTTATACTATAGGCTCTTAACATCCAAATCTCCTAGCGACCAAGGCGAATAGTCCATAAACAGATACGATGATAATGACAGATGCGGTGAGTAATAAACTGAGAGAATCTCCAGATTTTGCTGTCTCCAGGACTGAGAAGGAAATCCTGATATCGATGGCGCCAAACCATTAATATTGCAGCTCAGCAGCTCCCATGTCCCTCTGCCTGATTGTACTATGGTTTTCTAGAAGTCATGTTGCTACCCCCTCAACAATGGATTGTAACGCTTTCCCAGTGACAGCTGTTAGTCATGCTTGTTTATTGTTTCCTGCTTTCTATCCTCCTCCTTTCCTGAATATGGACATTATACTTATGGTTTTCCAATCGGTGGGGATTTTCCCAGATCCTAGGGAGTTTTGGAAGATTACAACCTACGCATCCACTATCTCTGCAGACACTTCCTTTAATAGCCCAGGATTCAGGCCAGCCAGCCCAGGTGACTTGTCAGCCTTTTGCTCCATTAGACCCTCTGGAAATGCTGAGAAATGATGGCTCCAATGATACTTATTGTATAAAGTTACTCCATCTCTTTTGCCAACTAATTTTCTACTGATCCTGGGACACTGATAGTCTCTACTCTGAAGGAAGATATAAAATAATTTATTAAAAGCTTCTCCATGTTTCCCATTCTTAATTTCACAGTTTCATCTTGTAAGCAACCACCATTTACATTAGCTTCTCTCTCCCTTTTTAGAAAAATGTAGGGGGATTTACTCCATATTAAACCTTCAGCTGCTGTACCTGTCCTGGGAGTGATTGATGGGGAAGGAGTAGAGGGAGCTTTACTCTGTATCTAACCCCGTGCTGTACCTGTCCTGGGGGTGTTTGATGTGGACAGTGTAGAGGGAGATTTACTCTGTATCTAACCCCGTGTGGTACCTGTACTGGGAGTGTTTGATGGGGACAGTGTAGAGGGAGCATTACTCTGTATCTAACCCCGTGCTGTACCTGTCCTGGGGGTGTTTGATGTGGACAGTGTAGAGGGAGATTTACTCTGTATCTAACCCCGTGTGGTACCTGTACTGGGAGTGTTTGATGGGGACAGTGTAGAGGGAGCTTTACTCTGTATCTAACCCTGTGCTGTACCTGTCCTGGGAGTGTTTGATGGGGACAGTGCAGAGGGAGCATTAAACTGCATCTAACGCTGTGCTCTACCTGTCCTCGGAGTGTTTGATGGGGACAGTGTAGAGGGAAATTTACTCTGTATCGACCACCGTGCTGTCCCTGTCCTGGGAGTGTTTGATGGGGGCAGTGTAGAGGGAGATTAACTCTGTATCTAACCCCGTGCTGTACCAGTCCTGGGAGTGTTTGATGGAGAGAGTGTAGAGGGAGAGTTACTCAGCACCAAACCCTGTGCTGTACCTGTCCTGGGAGTGTTTCATGGGGACAGTGTAGAGGGAGCTTTACTCTGTATCTTACACTGTGCTGTCCATGTCCTGGGAGTGTTTGATGGGGACAGTGTAGAGGGAGCTTTACTCTGCATCAAACCCTGTGCTGTACCTGTCCTGGGAGCGTTTGATGGGGACAGTGTAGAGGGAGTTTTACTCTGTATCTAACTACGTGCTGTACCTGTCCTGGGAGTGTTTGATGGGGAAGGTGTAGAGGGAGCTTTACTCTGTATCTAACCCCATGCTGTACCTGTCCTGGGAGTGTTTGCTGGGGACAGTGTATAACGAACTTTACTCTGTATCTAACCCCGTGCTGTACCAGTCCTGGGAGTGTTTGATGGGGAAGGTGTAGAGGGAGCTTTATTCTGTATCTAACCCCATGCTGTACCTGTCCTGGGAGTGTTTGCTGGGGACAGTGTAGAAGGAGCTTTACTCTGCATGTAACCCCGTGCTGTACCTGTCCTGGAAGTGTTTGATGGGGACAGTGTAGAAGGAGCTTTACTCTGTATCTAACCCCGTGCTGTACCAGTCCTGGGAGTGTTTGATGGGGAAGGTGTAGAGGGAGATTTACTCTGTATGAAACCCCATGCTGTACCTGTCCTGGGAGTGTTTGCTGGGGACAGTGTATAACGAGCTTTACTCTGCATCTAACCCCGTGCTGTACCAGTCCTGGGAGTGTTTGATGGGGAAGGAGTAGAGGGAGCTTTACTCTGTATCTAACCCCATGCTGTACCTGTCCTGGGAGTGTGTGCTGGGGACAGAGTAGAGGGAGCTTTACTCTGTATCTAACCCTGTGCTGTACCTGTCCTGGGAGTGTTTGCTGAGGACAGTGTAGAGGGAGATTTACTCTCTATTTAAACCCGTGCTGTACCTGTCCTGGGAGTGTTTGATGGGGACAGTGTAGAGGGAACTTTACTCTGTATCTAACCCTGTGCTGTACCTGTCCAGGGAATGTTTGATGGGGACAGTGTAGAGGGAGCTTTACTCTGTATCTAACCCAGGCTGTACCTGTCCTGAGAGTGTTTACTGGGGACAGTGTAGAGGGAGCTTGACTCTGCATCTAACCTCGTGCTGTACCTGTCCTGGAGGTGTTTGATGGGGACAGTGTAGAGGGAGCTTTACTCTGTATCTGACCCCGTGCTGCACCTGCCCTGGGAGTGTTTGGTGGGGACAGTGTAGAGGGAGCTTTACTATGTATCTAACCATGTGCTGTACCTGTCCTGGGACTGTTTGGTGGGGACAGTGTAGAAGGAGCTTTACTCTGTATCTAACCATGTGCTGTACTTGTCCTGGGAGTGTATGATGGGGACAGTGTAGAGGGAGCTTTACTATATATCTGACCCCGTGCTGCACCTGCCCTGGGAGAGATTGATGGGGACAGTGTAGAGGGAGCTTTACTCTGTATCTAACCCTGTGCTGTACCTGTCCTGGGAGTGTTTGATGGGGACAGTGTAGAGGGAGCTTTACTCTGTATCTAACCCTGTGCTGTACCTGTCCTGGGAGTGTTTGATCGGGACAGTGCAGAGGGAGAATTAAACTGCATCTAACGCTGTGCTCTACCTGTCCTCGGAGTGTTTGATGGGGACAGTGAAGTGGGAGATTTACTCTCTATTTAACCCGTGCTGTACATGTCCTGGGAGTGTTTGACAGGAACAGTGTAGAGGGAACTTTACTCTGTATCTAACCCCGTGCTGTACCAGTCCTGGGGGTGTTTGATGGAGAGAGTGTAGAGGGAGCTTTACTCTGCACCAAACCCTGTGCTGTACCTGTCCTGGGAGTGTTTCATGGGGACAGTGTAGAGGGAGCTTAACTCTGTATCTTACCCTGTGCTGTCCATGTCCTGGGAGTGTTTGATGGGGACAGTGAAGAGGGAGCTTTACTCAGCATCAAACCCTGTGCTGTACCTGTCCTGGGAGCGTTTGATGGGGACAGTGTAGAGGGAGTTTTACTCTGTATCTAACCCCGTGCTGTACCTGTCCTGGGAGTGTTTGATGGGGACAGTGTAGAGGGAGCTTTACTCTGTATCTAACCTCGTGTTGTACCTGTCCTGGGAGTGTTTGATGGGGAAGGTGTAGAGGGAGCTTTACTCTGTATCTAACCCCATTCTGTACCTGTCCTGGGAGTGTGTGCTGGGGACAGAGTAGAGGGAGCTTTACTCTGTATCTAACCCTGTGATGTACCTGTCCTGGGAGTGTTTGCTGGGGACAGTGTAGAGGGAGCTTTACTCTGTATCTAACCCTGTGCTGTACCTGTCCTGAGAGTGTTTGATGGGGACAGTGTAGAGGGAACTTTACTCTGCATCTAACCCCGTGCTGTACCTGTCCTGGGAGTGTTTGATGGGGAAGGGGTAGAGGGAGATTTACTCTGTATGAAACCCCATGCTGTACCTGTCCTGGGAGTGTTTACTGGGGACAGTGTATAACGAGCTTTACTCTGTATCTAACCCCGTGCTGTACCAGTCCTGGGAGTGTTTGATGGGGAAGGAGTAGAGGGAGCTTTACTCTGAATCAAACCCCGTGCTGTACCTGTCCTGGGAGTGTGTGCTGGGGACAGAGTAGAGGGAGCTTTACTCTGTATCTAACCCTGTGATGTACCTGTCCTGGGAGTGTTTGCTGGGGACAGTGTAGAGGGAACTTTACTCTGCATCTAACCCTGTGCTGTACCTGTCCAGGGAGTGTTTGATGGGGACAGTGTAGAGGGAGATTTACTCTGTATCTAAACCCGTGCTGTACCTGTCCTGGGAGTTTTGATGGGGACAGTGTCGAAGGAGCTTTACTCAGTATCTAACCCCGTGCTGTAACTGTCCTGGGAGTGTTTAATGGGACAGTTAAGAGGGAGCTTTACTCTGTATCTAACCATGTGCTGTACCTGTCCTGGGACTGTTTGGTGGGGACAGTATAGAAGGAGCTTTACTCTGTATCTAACCATGTGCTGTACTTGTCCTGGGAGTGTATGATGGGGACAGTGTAGAGGGAGATTTACTCTCTATTTAACCCCGTGCTGTACCTGTCCTGGGAGTGTTTGAGGGGGACAGTGTAGAGGGAAATTTACTCTGTATCTAACCCTGTGCTGTACCTGTCCTGGGAGTGTTTGATGGGGACAGTGTAGAGTGAGCTTTACTCTGTATCCAACCCCGGGATGTACCTGTGCTGGGAGTGTTAACTGGGGACAGTGTAGAGGGAGATTTACTCTGCATCTAACCCCGTGCCGTACCTGCCCTGGGAGTGTTTGATGTGGACAGTGTACAGGGAGCTTTACTCTGTATCTAAACCTGTGCTGTGCCTGCCCTGGGAGTGTTTGCTGGGGACAGTGTAGAGGGAGCTTTACTATATATCTGACCCCGTGCTGGACCTGCCCTGGGAGAGATTGATGGGGACAGTGTAGAGGGAGCTGTGCGCTGTATCTAACCCTGTGCTATACCTGTCCTGGGAGTGTTTGATGGGGACAGTGTAGAGGGAGATTTACTCTGTATCTAACCCCGTGCTGTACCTGTCCTGGGGGTGTTTGATGTGGACAGTGTAGAGGGAGATTTACTCTGTATCTAACCCCGTGTGGTACCTGTACTGGGAGTGTTTGATGGGGACAGTGTAGAGGGAGCTTTACTCTGTATCTAACCCCGTGCTGTACCTGTCCTGGGGGTGTTTGATGTGGACAGTGTAGAGGGAGATTTACTCTGTATCTAACCCCGTGTGGTACCTGTACTGGGAGTGTTTGATGGGGACAGTGTAGAGGGAGATTTACTCTGTATTTAACCCTGTGCTGTACCAGTCCTGGGGGTGTGTGATGTGGACAGTGTAGAGGGAGCTTTACTCTGTATCTAATCCTGTGCTGTACCTGTCCTGGGAGTGTTTGATCGGGACAGTGCAGAGGGAGAATTAAACTGCATCTAACGCTGTGCTCTACCTGTCCTCGGAGTGTTAGATGGGGACAGTGAAGTGGGAGATTTACTCTCTATTTAACCCGTGCTGTACATGTCCTGGGAGTGTTTAACAGGGACAGTGTAGAGGGAACTTTACTCTGTATCTAACCCCGTGCTGTACCAGTCCTGGGAGTGTTTGATGGAGAGAGTGTAGAGGGAGCTTTACTCTGCACCAAACCCTGTGCTGTACCTGTCCTGGGAGTGTTTCATGGGGACAGTGTAGAGGGAGCTTAACTCTGTATCTTACCCTGTGCTGTCCATGTCCTGGGAGTGTTTGATGGGGACAGTGAAGAGGGAGCTTTACTCAGCATCAAACCCTGTGCTGTACCTGTCCTGGGAGCGTTTGATGGGGACAGTGTAGAGGGAGTTTTACTCTGTATCTAACTACGTGCTGTACCTGTCCTGGGAGTGTTTGATGGGGAAGGTGTAGAGGGAGCTTTACTCTGTATCTAACCCCATGCTGTACCTGTCCTGGGAGTGTTTGCTGGGGACAGTGTATAACGAGCTTTACTCTGTATCTAACCCCGTGCTGTACCAGTCCTGGGAGTGTTTGATGGGGAAGGTGTAGAGGGAGCTTTACTCTGTATCTAACCCCATGCTGTACCTGTCCTGGGAGTGTTTGCTGGGGACAGTGTAGAAGGAGCTTTACTCTGCATCTAACCCCGTGCTGTACCTGGCCTGGGAGTGTTTGATGGGGAAGGTGTAGAGGGACTTTACTCTGTATCTAACCCGATGCTGTACCTGTCCTGGGAGTGTTTGCTGGGGACAGTGTATAACGAGCTTTACTCTGTATCTAACCCCGTGCTGTACCAGTCCTGGGAGTGTTTGATGGGGAAGGTGTAGAAGGAGCTTTACTCTGCATCTAACCCCGTGCTGTACCTGGCCTGGGAGTGTTTGATGGGGAAGGAGTAGAGGGAGCTTTACTCTGTATCTAACCCCATGTTGTACCTGTCCTGGGAGTGTGTGCTGGGGACAGAGTAGAGGGAGCTTTACTCTGTATCTAACCCTGTGATGTACCTGTCCTGGGAGTGTTTGCTGGGGACAGTGTAGAGGGAGCTTTACTCTGTATCTAACCCTGTGCTGTACCTGTCCTGGGAGTGTTTGATGGGGACAGTGTAGAGGGAACTTTACTCTGTATCTAACCCTGTGCTGTACCTGTCCAGGGAGTGGTTGTTGGGGACAGTGTAGAGGGAGCTTTACTCTGTATCTAACCCCAGGCTGTACCTGTCCTGAGAGTGTTTACTGGGGACAGTGTAGAGGGAGCTTAACTCTGCATCTAACCTCGTGCTGTACCTGTCCTGGAGGTGTTTGATGGGGACAGTGTAGAGGGAGCTTTACTCTGCATCTGACCCCGTGCTGCACCTGCCCTGGGAGAGATTGATGGGGACAGTGTAGAGGGAGCTGTGCGCTGTATCTAACCCTGTGCTATACCTGTCCTGGGAGTGTTTGATGTGGACAGTGTAGAGGGAGATTTACTCTGTATCTAAACCCGTGCTGTACCTGTCCTGGGAGTGTTTGATGGGGACAGTGTAGAAGGAGCTTTACTCTGTATCTAATCCCGTGCTGTACCTGTCCTGGGATGGTTTGATGGGGACAGTGTAGAGGGAGCTTTACTCTGTATCTAACCATGTGCTGTACCTGTCCTGGGAGTGTTTGATGGGGACAGTGTAGAGTTAGCTTTACTCTGTATCCAACCCCGGGATGTACCTGTCCTGGGAGTGTTTGAGGGGGACAGTGTAGAGGGAGATTTACACTCTATTTAACCCCGTGCTGTACCTGTCCTGGGAGTGTTTGAGGGGGACAGTGTAGAGGGAGCTTTACCCTGTATCTAAGGCCCTGCTGTACCTGTTCTGGAAGTGTTTGATGAGGACAGTGTAGAGGGAGCTTTACTGTGTACCTAACCCTGTGCTGTACCTGTCTTGGAAGCGTTTGCTGGGGACAGTGGAGAGGGAGCTTTACTCAGTATCTAACCCTGTGCTGTACCTGTCCTGCGACTGTATGATGGGGACAGTGTAGAGGGAGCTTTCCTCTGTATCTAACCTCGTGCTGTACCTGTCCTGGGAGTATTTAATGGGGACAGTGTAGAAGGAGCTTTACTCTGTATCTAACCCCGTGCTGCACCTGTCCTGGGAGTGTTGATGGGGACAGTGTAGAAGGAGATTTACACTGTATCTATCCCCGTGTTGTACCTGTCTTAGGAATGTTTGATGGGGACAGTGTTGTGGGAGCTTTACTCTGTATCTAACCATGTGCTGTACCTGTCCTGGGAGTGCTTGATGGGGACAGTGTAGAAAGAGCTTTACTCTGTATCTAACCCTGTGCTGTAACTGTCCTGGGAGTGTTTGATGGGGACAGTGAAGAAGGAGCTTTACTCTGTATCTAACCATGTGCTGTACCTGTCCTGGGACAGTTTGCTGGGGACAGTGTAGAAGGAGCTTTACTCTGTATCTAACTATGTGCTGTACCTTTCCTGGGAGTGTTTGCTGGGGACAGTGTACAAGGAGCTTTACTGTGTATTTGACCCTCTGCTGTACCTGTCCTGGGTGTGATTGATGGGGACGGAGTAGAGGGAGCTTTACCCTGTATCTAACGCTGTGCTGTACCTGTCCAGGAAGTGTTTGCTGGGGACAGTGTAGAAGGAGCTTTACTCTGTATCTAACCCCGTGCTGTACCTCTCCTGGAAGTGTTTGCTGGGGACGGTGTAGAGGGAGTTTTACTCTGTACATAACCCCGTGCTGTAACTCTCCTGGGAGTGTCTGATGGCGACAGTGCAGCGGGAGCTTCACTCTGTATCTAACCCCGTGTTGTACCTGTCTTGGGAGTGTTTGCTGGGGACAGTGTAGAAGGATCTTTACTCTGTATCTAACCCTGTGCTGTACCTGTCCTGGAAGTGTTTGCTGGGGACAGTGTAGAAGGAGCTTTACTCTGTATCTAACCCCGTGCCGTACCAGTCCTGGGAGTGTTTGATGGGGAAGCTGTAGAGGGAGTTTTACTCTGTATCTAATCCCATGCTGTACCTGTCCTGGGAGTGTTTGCTGGGGACAGTGTATAAGGAGCTTTACTCTGTATCTAACCCCGTGCTGTAACAGTCCTGGGAGTGTTTGATGGGGAAGGTGTAGAGGGACCTTTTCTGTGTATCTAACCCCATGCTGTACCTGTCCTGGGAGTGTTTGCTGGGGACAGCGTAGAAGGACCTTTACTCTGTATCTAACCCTGTGCTGTACCTGTCCTGGAAGTGTTTGCTGGGGACAGTGTAGAAGGACCTTTACTCTGTATCTAACCCGGTGCTGTAACAGTCCTGTGAGTGTTTGATGGTGACAGTGTAGAGGGAGCTTTACTCTGTATCTAACCCTGTGCTGTACCTGTCCTTTGAGTGTTTGATGGGGACATTGTAGAGGGAGATTTACTCTCTATTTAACCCCTTGCTCTACCTGTCCTGGGATGTTTGATGGGGACAGTGTTGAGGGAGCTTTACTCTGTATCTAACCCGGGTTTTACCTGTCCTGGGAGTGTTTACTGTGGACAGTGTAGAGGGAGCTTGACTCTGTTTCCAACCCTGTGTTGTACCTGTCCTGGAGGTGTTTGATGTGGACAGTGTAGAGGGAGATTTACTCTGTACCTAAACCCCCGCTGCGCCTGCCCTGGGAGTGTTTGATGTGGACGGTGTAGATGGAGCTTTACTCTGTATCTAACCCCGTGCTGTACCTGCCCTGGGAGTGTTTGATGGGGACAGTGTAGAGGGAGCTTTACTATGTATCTGACCCCATGCTGCACATGCCCTGGGAGAGATTGATGGGGACAGTGTAGAGGGAGCTGTGCGCTGTATTTAACCCTGTGCTATACCTGTCCTGGGAGTGTTTGCTGGGGACAGTGTAGAGGGAGATTTATTCTGTATCTAACCCCGTGCTGTACCTGTCCTGGGATGGTTTGATTGGGACAGTGTAGAGGGTGCTTTATTCTGCATCTAACCCTGTGCAGTAACTGTCCTGGGAGTGTTTGATGGGCACAGATCAGATGGAGCTTTATTCTGCATCGAACCCTGTGCTGTAACAATCCTGGGAGTGTTTGATGGGGACAGTGTAGAGGGAGCTTTACTCTGTATCCAACCCCGTGCTGTACCTGTGCTGGCAGTGTTTGATGGGGACAGTGTAGAAGGAGATTTACTCTGTATCTAACCCCGTGCTGTAACTGTCCTGGGAGTGTTTGATGGGGACAGTGTAGAGGGAGATTTACTCTGTATCTAACCATGTGCTGTACCTGTCATGGGACAGTTTGCTGGGGACATTGTACAAGGAGCTTTAGTCTGTATCTAACCATGTGCTGTCCCTGTCCTGGGAGTGTTTGATGGGGACAGTGTACAAGGAGCTTTACTCTGTATTTGACCCTGTGCTGTACCTGTCCTGGGAGTGTTTGATGGAGACAGTGTAGAAGGAGATTTACTCTGTATCGAACACCGTGCTGAACCTCTCCAGGGAATGTTCGATGGGGACAGTGTAGAGGGAGTTTTACTCAGTATCTAACCCCATGCTTTATCTGTCCAGGGAGTGTTTGATGGGGACAGTGTAGAAGGAACTTTACTTTGTATCTAACCCCGTGCTGGACATGTCCTGGGACTGTTTGCTGGGGACAGAGCAGAGGAGCTTTACTCTCTATCTAACCCCATGCTGTACCTGAACTGGGAGTGCTTGCTGGGGACAGTGTAGTAGGAGCTTTAATCTGTATTTTACGCCGTGCTGTACCTGTCCTGGGAGTTTTTAAGGGGACAGTGTAGACGGAGCTTTACTCTCTATCTATCCCCATGCTGTACCTGTCCTGGGAGTGTTTGCTTGGGACAGTGTAGAAGGAGCTTTACTCTGTATCTATCCCCGGGTTGTACCTGTCTTGGGACTGTTTGATGGGGACAGTGCAGCGGGAGCTTTACTCTGTATCCAACCCCGTGCTGTATCTGTCCTGGGAGTGTTTGATGGGGACAGTGTAGAAGGAGCTTTATTCTGTACGTAACACCGTGCTATAACTGTCCTGGGAGTGTTTGATGGGGGCAGTGTAGAGGGAGATTTACTCTGTATCTAACCCCGTGTTGAACCTGTCCTGGGAGTTTTTGATGGGGACAGTGTAGAAGGAGCTTTACTCGGTATCTAACCCCGTGCTGTACCTGTCCTGGAAGTGTTTGCTGGGGACAGTGTAGAAGGAGCTTTACTCTGAATCTAACCCCGTGCTGTAGCAGTCCTGGGAGTTTTTGATGGGGAAGGTGTAGAGGGAGCTTTACTCTGTATCTAACCCAATGCTGTACCTGTCCTGGGAGTGTTTGCTGGGGACAGAGTAGAGGGAGCTTTAATCTGTATCTAACCCTGTGCTGTACCTGTCCTGGGAGTGTTTGATGGGGACAGTGTAAAGGGAGATTGACTCTCTATTTAACCCCGTGCTGTACCTGTCCTGGGAGTGTTTGATGGGGACAGTGTAGAGGGAACTTTACTCTGTATATAACCCTGTGCTGTGCCTGTCCAGGGAGTGTTTGATGTGGAGAGTGTAGAGGGAGCTTTACTCTGTATCTAACCCCAGGCTGTACCTTTCCTGGGAGTGTTTACTAGGGACAGTGTAGAGGGAGCTTGGCTCTGCATCTAACACTGTGCTGTACCTGTCCTGGAGGTGTTTGATGGGGACAGTGTAGAGGGACCTTTACTCTGTATCTATCCCCATGCTGTACCTGTCCTGGAAGTGTCTGCTGGGGACAGTGTAGAGGGAGCTTTACTCAGTACATAACCCCATGGTGTACTTGTCCTAGGACTGTATGATGGGGACAGTGTAGAGGGAGATTTACTCTCCATTTAACCCCGTGCTGTACCTGTCCTGGGAGTGTTTGATGGGGACAGTGTAGAGTGAGCTTTACTCTGTATCCAACCCCGGGATGTACCTGTCCTGGGACTGTTTACTGGGGACAGTGTAGAGGGAGATTTACTCTGCATCTTACCCCGTGCTGTATCTGTCCTGGAAGTGTTTGATGTGGACAGTGTAGAGGGAGCTTTACTCTGTATCTAAACCCGTTCTGCGCCTGCCCTGGGAGTGTTTGATGGGGGCAGTGTAGAGGGAGCTTTACTATATATCTGACCCCGTGCTGATCCTGCCCTGGGAGAGATTGATGGGGACAGTGTAGAGGGAGCTGTGCGCTGTATCTAACCCTGTGCTATACCTGTCCTGGGCGTGTTTGATGGGGAAAGTGCAGAGGGAGATTTACTCTGTATCTAACACGGTGCTGTACCTGTCCTGGGAGTGTTTGTTGGGGACAGTGTAGAGGGAGCTTTACTCTGTATCTAACCCCGTGCTGTAACTGTCCTGGGAATGTTTGTTGGGGACAGTGTAGAGGGAGATTTAATCTGTATCTTACCATGTGCTGTACCTGTCCTGGGACTGTTTGATGGGGACAGTGTACAAGAAGCTTTACTCTGTATTTGACCCTGTGCTGTACCAGTCCTGGGAGTGTTTGATGGGGACAGAGTAGAGGGAACTTTACCCTGTATCTAAGGCCCTGCTGTACCTGTTCCGGAAGTGTTTGCTGGGAACAGTGTAGAAGGAGCTTTACTCTGCACCTAACCCCGTGCTGTACCTGTCCTGGAAGTGTTTGCTGGGGTCAATGTAGAGGGAGCTTTACTCAGTATCTAACCCCGTGCTGTACCTGTCCTGCGACTGTATGATGGGGACAGTGTAGAGGGAGATTTCCTCTGTATCTATCCTCGTGCTGTTCCTGTCCTGGGAGTATTTAATGGGGACCGTGTAGAAAGAGCTTTACTCTGTATCTGACCCCGTGCTGCACCTGCTCTGGGAGTGTTTGGTGGGGACAGTGTAGAGGGAGCTTTACTATGTATCTGACCCTGTGCTATACCTGTCCTGGGAGTGTTTGATGGGCACAGTGTAGAGGCAGATTTACTCTCTATCTAACCCCGTGCTGTACCTGCCCTGGGATGGTTTGATGGGGACAGTGCAGAGGGAGCTTTACCCTGTATCAAACCCCGTGCTGTACCTGTCCTGGGAGTCTTTGATGGGGACAGATTAGAGGGAGCTTTACTCTGTATCTAACCCCGTGATGTACCTTTCCTGGGAGTGTTTGATGGGGACAGTGTAGAAGGAGCTTTACCCTGTATCTAACCATGTGCTGTACCTGTCCTGGGAGTGTTTGATGGGGACAGTGTACAAGGAGCTTTACTCTGTATTTGACCCTGTGCTGTACCTGTACTGGGAGTGTTTGATGGGGACAGTGTAGAGGGAACTTTACTCTGCATCTAACCCTGTGCTGTACCTGTCCTGGGAGTGTTTGATGGGGACAGTGTAGAGTGAGTTTTACTCTGTATCCAACCCCGGGATGTACCTGTCCTTGGAGTGTTAACTGAAAACAGTGTAGAGGGAGATTTACTCTGCATCTAACCCCGTGCTGTACCTCTCCTGGAGGTGTTTGATGTGGACAGTGTAGAGGGAGCTTTACTCTGTATCTAAACCCGTGCTGCGCCTGCCCTGGGAGTGTTTGATGGGGACAGTGTCGAGGGAGCTTTACTATATATCTGACCCCGTGCTGCACCTGCCCTGGGAGAGATTGATGGGGACAGTGTAGAGGGAGCTGTGCGCTGTATCTAACGCCGTGCTGTATCTTTGCTGGAAGTTTTTGATGGGGAAAGTGTAGAAGGAGCTTTAATCTGAACCTAACACGGTGCTATAACTGTCCTGGGAGTGTTTGCTGGGGACAGTGTATAAGGAGCTTTACTCTATCTAACCCCGTGCTGTTCAAGTCCTGGGAGTGTTTGATGGGGAAGGTGTAGAGGGACCTTTACTCTGTATCTAACCCCGTGCTGTACCTGTCCTGGGAGTGTTTGCTGGGGACAGAGTAGAGGGAGATTTACTCTGCATCTAACCCTGTGCTGTACCTGTTTAGGGAGTGTTTGATGGGGACAGTGTAGAGGGAGATTTACTCTCTATTTCACCCCGTGCTGTACCTGTCCTGGGAGTGTTTGATGGGGACAGTGTAGAGGGAAATTACTCTGTATCTAACCCCGTGCTGTACCTGTCCTGGGAGTGTTTGATGGGGACAGTGTAGAGTGAGCTTTACTCTGTATCTAACCCCGGGATTACCTGTCCAGGGAGTGTTTACTGGGGACAGTGTAGAGGGAGATTGACTCTGCATCTAACCCCGTGCTGTTCCTGCCCTGGGAGTGTTTGATGGGGACAGTGTAGAGGGAGCTTTACTATGTATCTGACCCCGTGCTGCACCTGCCTTGGGAGAGATTGATGGGGACAGTGTAGAGGGAGATGTGCGCTGTATCTAACCCTGCGCTGTACCTGTCCTGGGAGTGTTTGATGTGGACAGTGTAGAGGGAGATTTACTCTGTATCTAACCCCGTGCTGTAACTGTCCTTGGACTATTTGATGGGGACAGTTTAGAAGGAGATTTACGCTGTCTCTAACCATGTACTGTACCTACCCTGGGACTGTTTGATGGGGACAGTGTACAAGGAGCTTTACTCTGTATTTGACCCCGTGCTGTACCTGTCCTGGGAGTGTTTGATGGGGACAGAGTAGATGGAGCTTTACCCTGTATCTAAGGCCCTGCTGTACCTGTTTTGTCAGTGTTTGCTCTGGACAGTGTAGAAGGAGCTTTACTCTCTATCTATCCCCGTGCTGTACCTGTGCTGGGAGTGTTTGATGGGGACAGTGTAGTTGGAGCTTTACTCTGTATCTAACTCAGTGCTGTACCTGTCCTGGGAGTGTTTGATGGGGACCGTGTAGAAGGAGCTTTACTCTGTACCTAACCCCGTGCTGTACCTGTCCTTGAAGTGTTTGCTGGGGGCAGTGTAGAGGGAGCTTTACTCTGTATCTAACCCCGTGTTGTACCTGTCCCGGGAGCGTTTGCTGGGGACAGTGTAGAAGGAGCTTTACTGTGTAACTAACCCCGTGCTGTACATCTCCTGGAAGTGTTTGCTCTGGACAGTGTAGATGGAGCTTTACCCTATAACCTGCACCATGCTGTGCCTGTCCTGGGAGTGTTTGATGGGGACAGTGTAATGGGAGATTTACTCTGTATCTAACCCTGAACTGTTCCTGTCCTGCGAGTGTATTCTGGGGACAGTGTAGAAGGAGCTTTACTCTGTATCTAACCCCGTGCTGTAACTGTCCTCGAAGTGTTTGCTTAGGACAGTGTAGAGGGAGATTTACTCAGTATCTAACCACGTGCTGTACATGTCCTGGGAGTGCATGATGGGGACAGTGTATAGGGAGCTTTCCTCTGTATCTAACCCTGTTCTGTACCTGTCCTGGGAGTATTTGATGGGGCAGTGTAGAAGGAGATTTACTCTGTATCTAACCCCGTGCTGTACTAGTCCTGGGAGTGTTTGCGGGGGACAGTGTAGAAGGAGATTTACTCTGTATTTAACCCCGTGCTGTACCTGTCCTGGGAGTGTTTGATGGGGACAGTGTAGAAGGAGCTTTACTGTGGATCTAACCCCTTGTTGTACCTGTCTTGGGACTGTTTGATGGGGACAGTGTAGAGGGAGATTTTCTCTGTATCTAACCCCGTGCTGTACCTGTCCTGGGAGTGTTTGCTGGGGACAGTGTAGAAGGAGCGTTACTCTGTATCTAACCCCGTGTTGTACCTGTCTTGGGAGTGTTTGATGGGGAAAGGGTAGAGGGAGCTTCACTCTGTATCCAACCCCGTGCTGTACCTGTCCATTGAGTGTTTGCTGGGGACAGTTTATAAGGATCTTTACTCTGTATCTAACCCCGTGCTGTAACAGTCCTGGGAGTGTTTGTTGGGGAAGGTGTAGAGGGACCTTTACTCTGTATCTAACCCTGTGCTGTACATTCCTGGGAGTGTTTGATGGGGACATTGTAGAGGGAGATTTACTCTCTATTTAACCCCGTGCTGTACCTGTCCTGGGAGTGTTTGATGGGGACAGTGTAGAGGGAGATTTAGTCTGTATCTAACCCCGTGTTGTACCTGTCCTGGAGTTGTTTGATGTGGACAGTGTAGAGGGAGCTTTACTCTGTATCGAAACCCGTGCTGCGCTTGCCCTGGGTGTGTTTGATGGGGACAATGTATAGGGAGCTTTACTATGTATCTGACCCCGTGCTGCATGTGCCCTGCGAGATATTGATGGGGACAGTGTAGAGGGAGCTGTGCGCTGTATCTAACCCTGTGCTATACCTGTCCTGGGAGTTTTTGATGGGGACTGTGTAGAGGGAGCTTTACTCTGTATCTAACCCCGTGCTGTACCTGTCCTGGGATCGTTTGATGGGGACAGTGTAGAGGGAGCTTTACTCTGCATCTAACCCCGTGTTGTACCTGTGTTGCGAGTGTTTGATGGGGACAGTGTAGCGGGAGCTTTACTCTGTATCTAACCCCGTGCTCTACCTGTCCTGGGAATGTTTACTTGGGACAGTGTAGAAGGAGATTTACTCTGTATCTAACCCTGTGCTGTACCTCTCCTGGAAGTGTTTGCTCTGGACAGTGTAGATGGAGATTTACCCTATAACTTACACCGTGCTGTACCTGTCCTGGGAGTGTTTGATGGGGACAGTGTAGTGGGAAATTTACTCTGTATCTAACCTTGTGCTGTTCCTGTCCTGGGATTATTTGCTGGGTACAGTGTAGAATGAGCTTTACTCTGTATCTAACCCCGTGTTGTAACTGTCCTCGAAGTGTTTGCTTAGGACACTGTAGAGGGAGCTTTCCTCTGTATCTAACCCCTTGTTGTCCCTGTCTTGGGAGTGTTAGATGGGGACAGTGTAGAGGAGCTTTACTCTGTATCTAACCCCGTGCTGTACCTGTCCTGGGAGTGTTTGCTGGGGACAGTGTAGAAGGAGCTTTACTCTGTATCTAACCCCGTGTTGTACCTGTCTTGGGAGTGTTTGATGGGGAAAGTGTAGAGGAAGCTTTACTCTGTATCCAACCCCGTGCTGTACCTGTCCTGGGAGCGTTTGATGGAAACAGTGTAGAAGGAGCTTTACTCTGTATCTAACCCCGTGCTGTACCTGTCCTGGAAGAGTTTGCTGGGGACAGTGTAGAGCGAGCTTTGCTCTGTATCTAACCCGTGCTGTACCAGTCCTGGGAGTGACTTGATGGGGAAGATGTAGAGGGAGCTTTACTCTGTATCGAAACCCGTGTTGCGCCTGCCCTGGGAGTGTTTGATGGGGACAGTGTAGAGGGAGTTTTACTCTGTATCTTATCCCATGCTATACCTGTCCTGGGATGGTTTGATGGGGACAGTGTAGAGGGAGCTTTACTCTGTAGCTTACCCCGTTTGTACCTGTCTTAGGAGTGTTTGATGGGGACAGTGTCAAGGGAGCTTTACTCTATATCTAACCCCGTGCTGTACCTGTCCTGGGAATGTTTGATGGGGACAGTGTAGAAGGAGATTTACACTGTATCTATCCCCGTGTTGTACCTGTCTTGGGAGTGTTTGATGGGGACAGTGTAGAGGGAACTTTACTCTGTATCTAACCATGTGCTGTACCTGTCCTGGGAGTGTTTGATGGGGACAGTGTTGAAGGAGCTTTACTCTGTATCTAACCCCATGCTGTACCTCTCCTGGAAGTGTTTGCTGGGGACCGTGTAGAGGGAGCTTTACTCAGTACCTAACCCCGTGCTGTACCTGTCCTGGCAGTGTTTGGTGGGGACAGTGTAGACGGAGCTTTACTCAGTATCCAACCCTGTGCTGTACCTGTCCTGGGAGTGTTTGATGGGGACAGTGTAGAAGGTGCTTTCATCTGTACCTAACACCGTGCTATAACCGTCCTGGGAGTGTTTGATGGGGGCAGTGCAGAGGGAGCTTTACTCTGTATCTAACTCTTTGCTGTACCTGTCCTGGGAGTGTTTGATGGGGACAGTGTAGAAGGAGCTAGACTCTGCATCTAACCCCGTGCTGTACCTGTCCTGGAGGTGTTCGATGTGGACAGTGTAGAGGGATCTTTAATCTGTATCTAACCCCGTGCTGTACCTGTCCTGGGAGTGTTTGATGGGGACAGTGTAGAAGGAGATTTACACTGTATCGATCCCCGTGTTGTACCTGTCTTAGGAGTGTTTGATGGGGACAGTGTAGAAGTAGCTTTACTCTGTATCTTACCCCGTGCTGTACCTGTCCTGGGAGTGTTTGCTGGGGACAGTGTAGAGGTTGCTTTACTCTGTATCTAACCCTGTGCTGTCCCTGTCCTGGGAGTGTATGATGGGGATAGTGTAGAGGGAGTTTTACTATGTATCTGACCCCGTGCTGCACCTGCCCTGGGAGAGATTGATGGGGACAGTGTAGAGGGAGCTGTGCGCTGTATCTAACCCTGTGCTATACCTGTACTGGGAGTGTTTGATGGGGACAGTGTAGAGCTAGATTTACTCTGTATCTAACCCCGTTCTGTAACTGCCCTGGGAGTGTTTGATGGGGACAGTGTAGAGGGAGATTTACTCTGTATCTAACCACGTGCTGTACCTGTCCTGGCACTGTTTGATGGGGACAGTGTAGAAGGAGCTTTACGCTGTCTCTAACCATGTGCTGTACCTGTCCTGGGAGTGTTTGATGGGGACAGTGTACAAGGAGCTATACTCTGTATTTGACCCTGTGCTGTACCTGTCCTGGGAGTGTTTGATGGGGACAGTGTAGAGGGAGCTTTACCCTGTATCTAACGCCATGCTGTACCTGTTCTGGAAATGTTTGCTGGGGACAGTGTAGATGGAGCTTTACTCTGTATCTAACTCAGTGCTGTACCTGTCCTGGGAGTGATTGATGGGGACAGTGTATAAGGAGCTTTACTCTGTACCTCATCCCATGCTGTACCTTTCCTGCGACTGTATGATGGGGACAGTGTAGAGGGAGCTTTCCTCTGTATCTAACCCCGTGCTGTACCTTTCCTGGGAGTGTTTGATGTGGACAGTGTAGAGGGAGATTTACTCTGTATCTAACCTCGTGCTGTACCAGGCCTGGGAGTGTTTGATGGGGACAGTGTAGAAGGAGATTTACACTGTATCTATCCCCGTGTTGTCCCTATCTTAGGAGTGTTTCATGGGGACAGTGTAATGGGAGCTTTACTCTGTATCTAACCATTGGCTGTACCTGTCCTGGGACTGTTTGCTGGGGACAGAGTAGAAGGAGCTTTACTCTGCATCTAACCATGTGCTGTACCTGTCCAGGGAGTGTTTGATGGGGACAGTGTAGAAAGAGCTTTACTCTGTATCTAACCATGTGCTGTACCTGTCCTGGGAGTGTTTGATGGGGACAGTGTAGAAGGAGATTTACTCTGTATCAAACCATGTGCTGTACCTGTCTTGGGGGTGTTTGATGGGGACAGTGCAGCGGGAGCTTTACTCAGTATCCAACTCCGTGCTGTACCTGTCCTGGAAGTGTTTGATTGGTACAGTGTAGAAGGAGCTTTACTCTGTATCAAACCCCTTGCTGTACCTCTCCTGGAAGTGTTTGCTGTCGACATTGTAGAGGCAGCTTTACTCAGTATGTAACCCCGTGCTGTATGTGTCCTGGGAGTGTACGATGGGGTCAGTGTAGAGGGAGTTTTACTCTGTATCTAACCCCGTGCTGTAACTCTCCTGGGAGTGTTTGATGGGGACAGTGCAGCAGGAGCTTTACTCAGTATCCAACCCCGTGCTGTACCTGTCCTGGGAGTGTTTGATGGGGACAGTGTAGAAGGAGCTTTAATCTGTACCTAACACCGTGCTATAACTGTCCTGGGAGTGTTTGATGGGGACAGTGTAGAGGGAGCTTTACTCTGTATCTAACCCCGTGATGTACCTTTCCTGGGAGTGTTTGATGGGGACAGTGTAGAGGGAGCTTTACTCTGTATCTAACCCTGTGCTTTACCTGTCCTGGGAGTGTTTGATGGGGACAGTGTAGAAGGAGCTTTACCCTGTATCTAACCATGTGCTGTACCTGTCCTGGGAGTGTTTGATGGGGACAGTGTACAAGGAGCTTTACTCAGGTATTTGACCCTGTGCTGTACCTGTCCTGGGAGTGTTTGATGGGGACAGTGTAGAGGGACCTTTACTCTGTATCTAACCCCATGCTGTACCTGTCCTGGAAGTGTTTGCTGGGGACAGTGTAGAAGGAGATTTACTCAGTACATAACCCCGTGCTGTACTTGTCCTGGGAGTGTTTGATGGGGACACTGTAGAGGGAGCTTTACTCTGTATCTAACCCCGTGCTGTACCTGTGCTGGGAGTGTTTGATGGGGACAGTGTAGAAGGAGCTTTACTCTGTATCTAACTCCGTGCTGTACCTGTCCTGGAAGTTTTTGATGGGGACAGTGTAGAGGGACCTTTACTCTGTATCTATCCCCATGCTGTACCTGTCCTGGAAGTGTCTGCTGGGGACAGTGTAGAGGGAGCTTTATTCAGTACATAACCCCATGCTGTACTTGTCCTGGGACTGTATGATGGGGACAGTGTAGAGGGAGATTTTCTCTCCATTTAACCTCGTGCTGTACCTGTCCTGGGAGTGTTTGATGGGGACAGTGTAGAGTGAGCTTTACTCTGTATCCAACCCCGGGATGTACCTGTCCTGGGACTGTTTACTGGGGACAGTGTAGAGGGAGATTTACTCTGCATCTTACCCCGTGCTGTACCTGTCCTGGAAGTGGTTGATTGGTACAGTGTAGAAGGAGCTTTACTCTGTATCAAACCCCTTGCTGTACCTCTCCTGGAAGTGTTTGCTGGGGACATTGTAGAGGCAGCTTTACTCAGTATGTAACCCCGTGCTGTACGTGTCCTGGGAGTGTACGATGGGGTCAGTGTAGAGGGAGCTTTACTCTGTATCTAACCCCGTGCTGTAACTCTCCTGGGACTGTTTGATGGGGACAGTGCAGCAGGAGCTTTACTCAGTATCCAACCCCGTGCTGTACCTGTCCTGGGAGTGTTTGATGGGGACAGTGTAGAAGGAGCTTTAATCTGTACCTAACACCGTGCTATAACTGTCCTGGGAGTGTTTGATGGGGGCAGTGCAGAGGGAGCTTTACTCTGTATTCAACCCTCTGCTGTGCCTGTCTTGTCAGTATTTGCTGGGGACAGTGTAGAAGGAGCTTTACACTGTATCTAACCCCGTGCTGTACCTGTCCTGGGACTGTTTGATGGGGAAGGTGTAGAGGGCGCTTTACTCTGTATCTAAACCCATGCTGTACCTGTCCTGGGAGTGTTTGCTGGCTACAGTGTATAAGGATCTTTACTCTGCATCTAACCCCGTGCTATACCTTTCCTGGGAGTATTTGATTGTGACAATGTAGAAGGAGCTTTACCCTGTATCTAACCCCATGTTGTAGCTGTCTTGGGAGTGTTTGATGGGGACAGTGTAGAGGGACCTTTACTCTGTATCTAACTCCGTGCTGTACCTGTCCTGGGAGTGTTTGATGGGGACAGTGTAGAAGGAGATTTACACTGTATCTATCCCCGTGTTGTACATGTCTTAGGAGTGTTTGATGGGGACAGTGTAGAGGGAGCTTTACTCTGTATCTAACCACGTGATGTACCTGTCCTGGGACTGTTTGCTTGGGACAGTGTAGAAGGGGCTTTACTCTGTATCTAACCATGTGCTGTAACTGTCCTGGGAGTGTTTGATGGGGACAGTGTAGAGGGAGCTTTACTCAGTATCGAACCCCGTGCTGTACCTGTCCTGGGAGTGTATGATGGGGACAGTGTAGAGGGAGTTTTACTCTGTATCTAACCCCGTGCTGTAGCTGTCCTGGGAGTGTTCGATGGGGACAGTGTAGAAGGAGCTTTAATCTGTACCTAACACCGTGCTATAACTGTCCTGGGAGTGTTTGATGAGGGCAATGCAGATGGAGCTTTACTCTGTATCTAACTCTCTGCTGTACCTGTCCTGTGAGTGTTTGATGGGGACCGTGTAGAAGGAGCTTTACTCTGTATCTAACCCCGTGCTGTACCTGTCCTGGAAGTGTTTGCTGGGGACAGTGTAGAAGGAGCTTTACTCTGTATCTAACCCCTTGTTGTACCTGTCCCGGGTGCGTTAGCTGGGGACAGTGTAGAAGGAGCTTTACTGTGTAACTAACCCCGTGCTGTATATCTCCTGGAAGTGTTTGCTCTGGACAGTGTAGATGGAGCTTTACCCTATAACCTGCACCGTGCTGTGCCTGTCCTGGGAGTGTTTGATGGGCACAGTGTAATGGGAGATTTACTCTGTATCTAACCCTGAGCTGTTCCTGTCCTGCGAGTGTATTCTGGGGACAGTGTAGAAGGAGCTTTACTCTGTATCTAACCCCGTGCTGTAACTGTCCTCGAAGTGTTTGCTTAGGACAGTGTAGAGGGAGATTTACTCAGTATCTAACCACGTGCTGTGCATGTCCTGGGAGTGCATGATGGGGACAGTGTATAGGGAGCTTTCCTCTGTATCTAACCCCGTTCTGTACCTGCCCTGGGAGTATTTGATGGGGCAGTGTAGAAGGAGATTTACTCTGTATCTAACCCTGTGCTGTACCTGTCCTGGGAGTGTTTGTTGGGGACAGTGTAGAGGGAGCTTTAGTCTGTATCTAACCCCGTGTTGTACCTGTCCTGGAGTTGTTTGATGTGGACAGTGTAGAGGGAGCTTTACTCTGTATCGAAACCCGTGCTGCGCTTGCCCTGGGTGTGTTTGATGGTGACAATGTATAGGGTGCTTTACTATGTATCTGACCCCGTGCTGCATGTGCCCTGCGAGATATTGATGGGGACAGTGTAGAGGGAGCTGTGCGCTGTATCTAACCCTGTGCTATACCTGTCCTGGGAGTTTTTGATGGGGACTGTGTAGAGGGAGCTTTACTCAGTATCTAACCCTCTGCTGTACCTGTCCTGTGAGTGTTTGATGGGGACAGTGTAGAAGGAACTTTACTCTGTATCTAACCCCGTGTTGTACCTGTCTTGGGAGTGTTTGCTGGGGACAGTGTAGAGGGAGCTTTACTCTGCATCTAACCCCATGCTGTACCTGTCCTGGGAGTATTTGATGGGGACAATGTAGACGGAGCTTTACTCTGTATCTAACCCCGTGTTGTACCTGTGTTGCGAGTGTTTGATGGGGACAGTGTAGCGGGAGCTTTACTCTGTATCTAACCCCGTGCTCTACCTGTCCTGGGAATGTTTACTTGGGACAGTGTAGAAGGAGATTTACTCTGTATCTAACCCTGTGCTGTACCTCTCCTGGAAGTGTTTGCTCTGGACAGTGTAGATGGAGATTTACCCTATAACTTACACCGTGTTGTACCTGTCCTGGGAGTGTTTGATGGGGACAGTGTAGTGGGAGATTTACTCTGTATCTAACCTTGTCCTGTTCCTGTCCTGGGATTATTTGCTGGGTACAGTGTAGAATGAGCTTTACTCTGTAACTGTCCTCGAAGTGTTTGCTTAGGACACTGTAGAGGGAGCTTTCCTCTGTATCTAACCCCTTGTTGTCCCTGTCTTGGGAGTGTTAGATGGGGACAGTGTAGAGGGAGCTTTACTCTGTATCTAACCCCGTGCTGTACCTGTCCTGGGAGTGTTTGCTGGGGACAGTGTAGAAGGAGCTTTACTCTGTATCTAACCCCGTGTTGTACCTGTCTTGGGTGTGTTTGATGGGGAAAGTGTAGAGGAAGCTTTACTCTGTATCCAACCCCGTGCTGTACCTGTCCTGGGAGCGTTTGATGGAAACAGTGTAGAAGGAGCTTTACTCTGTATCTAACCCCGTGCTGTACCTGTCCTGGAAGAGTTTGCTGGGGACAGTGTAGAAGGAGCTTTACGCTGTATCTAACCCCGTGCTGTACCAGTCCTGGGAGTGACTTGATGGGGAACGTGTAGAGTGAGGTTTGCTCTGTATCTAACCCGTGCTGTACCAGTCCTGGGAGTGTTTGATGGGGAAGATGTAGAGGGAGCTTTACTCTGTATCGAAACCCGTGCTGCGCCTGCCCTGGGAGTGTTTGCTGGGGACGGTGTAGAGGGAGATTTACTCTGTATCTTATCCCATGCTATACCTGTCCTGGGATGGTTTGATGGGGACAGTGTAGAGGGAGATTTACTCTGTAGCTTACCCCGTTTGTACCTGTCTTCGGAGTGTTTGATGGGGACAGTGTCAAGGGAGCTTTACTCTGTATCTAACCCCGTGCTGTACCTGTCCTGGGAGTGTTTGATGGGGACAGTGTAGAAGGAGAATTACACTGTATCTATCCCCGTGTTGTACCTGTCTTGGGAGTGTTTAATGGGGACAGTGTAGAGGGAGCTTTACTCTGTATCTAACCATGTGCTGTACCTGTCCTGGGAGTGTTTGATGGGGACAGTGTAGAGGGAGCTTTACTCTGTATCTAACCATGTGCTGTACCTGTCCTGGGAGTGTTTGCTGGGTACAGTGTTGAAGGAGCTTTACTCTGTATCTAACCCCATGCTGTACCTGTCCTGGAAGTGTTTGCTGGGGACAGTGTAGAGGGAGCTTTACTCAGTATCTAACCCCGTGCTGTACCTGTCCTGGCAGTGTTTGATGGGGACAGTGTAGAGGGAGCTTTACTCAGTATCCAACCCTGTGCTGTACCTGTCCTGGGAGTGTTTGATGGGGACAGTTTAGAAGGTGCTTTCATCTGTACCTAACACCGTGCTATAACCGTCCTGGGAGTGTTTGATGGGGGCAGTGCAGAGGGAGCTTTACTCTGTATCTAACCCTTTGCTGTACCTGTCCTGGAGGTGTTCGATGTGGACAGTGTAGAGGGAGCTTTACTCTGTATCTAACCCCGTGCTGTACCTGTCCTGGGAGTGTTTGATGGGGACAGTGTAGAAGGAGATTTACACTGTATCTAACCCCGTGCTGTACCTGTCCTGGGAGTGTTTGATGGGGACAGTGTAGAAGTAGCTTTACTCTGTATCTAACCCCGTGTTGTACCTGTCCTGGAGTTGTTTGATGTGGACAGTGTAGAGGGAGCTTTACTCTGTATCGAAACCCGTGCTGCGCTTGCCCTGGGTGTGTTTGATGGTGACAATGTATAGGGTGCTTTACTATGTATCTGACCCCCGTGCTGCATGTGCCCTGCGAGATATTGATGGGGACAGTGTAGAGGGAGCTGTGCGCTGTATCTAACCCTGTGCTATACCTGTCCTGGGAGTTTTTGATGGGGACTGTGTAGAGGGAGCTTTACTCAGTATCTAACCCTCTGCTGTACCTGTCCTGTGAGTGTTTGATGGGGACAGTGTAGAAGGAACTTTACTCTGTATCTAACCCCGTGTTGTACCTGTCTTGGGAGTGTTTGCTGGGGACAGTGTAGAGGGAGCTTTACTCTGCATCTAACCCCATGCTGTACCTGTCCTGGGAGTATTTGATGGGGACAATGTAGACGGAGCTTTACTCTGTATCTAACCCCGTGTTGTACCTGTGTTGCGAGTGTTTGATGGGGACAGTGTAGCGGGAGCTTTACTCTGTATCTAACCCCGTGCTCTACCTGTCCTGGGAATGTTTACTTGGGACAGTGTAGAAGGAGATTTACTCTGTATCTAACCCTGTGCTGTACCTCTCCTGGAAGTGTTTGCTCTGGACAGTGTAGATGGAGATTTACCCTATAACTTACACCGTGTTGTACCTGTCCTGGGAGTGTTTGATGGGGACAGTGTAGTGGGAGATTTACTCTGTATCTAACCTTGTCCTGTTCCTGTCCTGGGATTATTTGCTGGGTACAGTGTAGAATGAGCTTTACTCTGTAACTGTCCTCGAAGTGTTTGCTTAGGACACTGTAGAGGGAGCTTTCCTCTGTATCTAACCCCTTGTTGTCCCTGTCTTGGGAGTGTTAGATGGGGACAGTGTAGAGGGAGCTTTACTCTGTATCTAACCCCGTGCTGTACCTGTCCTGGGAGTGTTTGCTGGGGACAGTGTAGAAGGAGCTTTACTCTGTATCTAACCCCGTGTTGTACCTGTCTTGGGTGTGTTTGATGGGGAAAGTGTAGAGGAAGCTTTACTCTGTATCCAACCCCGTGCTGTACCTGTCCTGGGAGCGTTTGATGGAAACAGTGTAGAAGGAGCTTTACTCTGTATCTAACCCCGTGCTGTACCTGTCCTGGAAGAGTTTGCTGGGGACAGTGTAGAAGGAGCTTTACGCTGTATCTAACCCCGTGCTGTACCAGTCCTGGGAGTGACTTGATGGGGAACGTGTAGAGTGAGGTTTGCTCTGTATCTAACCCGTGCTGTACCAGTCCTGGGAGTGTTTGATGGGGAAGATGTAGAGGGAGCTTTACTCTGTATCGAAACCCGTGCTGCGCCTGCCCTGGGAGTGTTTGCTGGGGACGGTGTAGAGGGAGATTTACTCTGTATCTTATCCCATGCTATACCTGTCCTGGGATGGTTTGATGGGGACAGTGTAGAGGGAGATTTACTCTGTAGCTTACCCCGTTTGTACCTGTCTTCGGAGTGTTTGATGGGGACAGTGTCAAGGGAGCTTTACTCTGTATCTAACCCCGTGCTGTACCTGTCCTGGGAGTGTTTGATGGGGACAGTGTAGAAGGAGAATTACACTGTATCTATCCCCGTGTTGTACCTGTCTTGGGAGTGTTTAATGGGGACAGTGTAGAGGGAGCTTTACTCTGTATCTAACCATGTGCTGTACCTGTCCTGGGAGTGTTTGATGGGGACAGTGTAGAGGGAGCTTTACTCTGTATCTAACCATGTGCTGTACCTGTCCTGGGAGTGTTTGCTGGGTACAGTGTTGAAGGAGCTTTACTCTGTATCTAACCCCATGCTGTACCTGTCCTGGAAGTGTTTGCTGGGGACAGTGTAGAGGGAGCTTTACTCAGTATCTAACCCCGTGCTGTACCTGTCCTGGCAGTGTTTGATGGGGACAGTGTAGAGGGAGCTTTACTCAGTATCCAACCCTGTGCTGTACCTGTCCTGGGAGTGTTTGATGGGGACAGTTTAGAAGGTGCTTTCATCTGTACCTAACACCGTGCTATAACCGTCCTGGGAGTGTTTGATGGGGGCAGTGCAGAGGGAGCTTTACTCTGTATCTAACCCTTTGCTGTACCTGTCCTGGAGGTGTTCGATGTGGACAGTGTAGAGGGAGCTTTACTCTGTATCTAACCCCGTGCTGTACCTGTCCTGGGAGTGTTTGATGGGGACAGTGTAGAAGGAGATTTACACTGTATCTAACCCCGTGCTGTACCTGTCCTGGGAGTGTTTGATGGGGACAGTGTAGAAGTAGCTTTACTCTGTATCTAACCCCGTGCTGTACCTGTCCTGGGAGTGTTTGCTGGGGACAGTGTAGAGGTTGCTTTACTCAGTATCTAACCCCGTGCTGTCCCTGTCCTGGGAGTGTATGATGGGGACAGTGTAGAGGGAGTTTCACTCTGTATCTAACCCCGTGCTGTAACTCTCCTGTGAGTGTTTGATGGGGACAGTGTAAGAGGGAGCTTTACTCAGTATCCAACCCCGTGCTGTACCTGTCCTGGGTGTGTTTGATGGGGACAGTGTAGAAGGAGCTTTAATCTGTACCTTACACCGTGCTATAACTGTGCTGGGAGTGTTTGATGGGGACAGTGTAGAGGGAGCTTTACTATGTATCTGACCCCGTGCTGCACCTGCCCTGGGAGAGATTGATGGGGACAGTGTAGAGGGAGTTTTACTCTGTATCTAACCCCGTGCTGTAGCTGTCCTGGGAGTGTTCGATGGGGACAGTGTAGAAGGAGCTTTAATTTGTACCTAACACCGTGCTATAACTGTCCTGGGAGTGTTTGATGAGGACAATGCAGATGGAGCTTTACTCTGTATCTAACTCTTTGCTGTACCTGTCCTGTGAGTTTGATGGGGACCGTGTAGAAGGAGCTTTACTCTGTATCTAACCCCGTGCTGTACCTGTCCTTGAAGTGTTTGCTGGGGACAGTGTAGAAGGAGCTTTACTCTGTATCTAACCCCGTGTTGTACCTGTCCCGGCAGCGTTTGCTGGGGACAGTGTAGAAGGAGCTTTACTGTGTAACTAACCCCGTGCTGTACATTTCCTGGAAGTGTTTGCTCTGGACAGTGTAGATGGAGCTTTACCCTATAACCTGCACCGTGCTGTGCCTGTCCTGGGAGTGTTTGATGGGGACAGTGTAATGGGAGATTTACTCTGTATCTAACCCTGAGCTGTTCCTGTCCTGCGAGTGTATTCTGGGGACAGTGTAGAAGGAGCTTTACTCTGTATCTAACCCCGTGCTGTAACTGTCCTCGAAGTGTTTGCTTAGGACAGTGTAGAGGGAGATTTACTCAGTATCTAACCACGTGCTGTACATGTCCTGGGAGTGCATGATGGGGACAGTGTATAGGGAGCTTTCCTCTGTATCTAACCCCGTTCTGTACCTGTCCTGGGAGTATTTGATGGGGCAGTGTAGAAGGAGCTTTACCCTGTGCCTAACCCCGTGTTGTACCTGTCTTGGGAGTGTTTGATGGGGACAGTGTAGAGGGAGCTTTACTCTGTATCTAACTCCGTGCTGTACCTGTCCTGGGAGTGTTTGATGGGGACAGTGTAGAAGGAGATTTACACTGTATCTATCCCCGTGTTGTACATGTCTTAGGAGTGTTTGATGGGGACAGTGTAGACGGAGCTTTACTCTGTATCTAACCATGTGATGTACCTGTCCTGGGACTGTTTGCTTGGGACAGTGTAGAAGGGGCTTTACTCTGTATCTAACCATGTGCTGTAACTGTCCTGGGAGTGTTTGATGGGGACAGTGTAGAGGGAGCTTTACTCTGTATCTAACCCCGTGCTGTAACTGTCCTCGAAGTGTTTGCTTAGGACAGTGTAGATGGAGATTTACTCAGTATCTAACCCCGTTCTGTACCTGTCCTGGGTGTATTTGATGGGGCAGTGTAGAAGGAGATTTACTCTGTATCTAACCCCGTGCTGTACCTGTCCTGGGAGTGTTTGCGGGGGACAGTGTAGAAGGAGCTTTACTCTGTATTTAACCCCGTGCTGTACCTGTCCTGGGAGTGTTTGATGGGGACAGTGTAGAAGGAGCTTTACTGTGTAACTAACCCTGTGCTGTACCTCTCCTGGAAGTGTTTGCTCTGGACAGTGTAGATGGAAATTTACCCTATAACTTACACCGTGCTGTACCTGTCCTGGGAGTGTTTGATGGGGACAGTGTAGTGGGAGATTTACTCTGTATCTAACCTTGTGCTGTTCCTGTCCTGGGATTATTTGCTGGGTACAGTGTAGAATGAGCTTTACTCTGTATCTAACCCCGTGCTGTGACTGTCCTCGAAGTGTTTGCTTAGGACACTGTAGAGGGAGCTTTCCTCTGTATCTAACCCCTTGTTGTCCCTGTCTTGGGAGTGTTTGATGGGGACAGTGTAGAGGGAGCTTTCCTCTGTATCTAACCCCGTGCTGTACCTGTCCTGGGAGTGTTTGCTGGGGACAGTGTAGAAGGAGCTTTACTCTGTATCGAACCATGTGCTGTACCTGTCGTGGGAGTGTTTGATGGGGACAGTGTACAAGGAGCTTTACTCTGTATTTGACCCAGTGCTGTATCTGTCCTGGGAGTGTTTGATGGGGACAGAGTAGAGGGAGCTTTCCCCTGCATCTAACGCCGTGCTGTACCTGTTCTGGAAGTGTTTGCTGCGGACAGTGTAGTAGGATCTTTACCCTGTATCTAACCCCATGCTGTTCCTGTCCAGGGCATGTTTGATGGGGACAGTGTAGATGAAGCTTTACTCTGTATCTAACTCAGTGCTGTACCTGTCCTGCAAGTGTTTGCTGGGGACAGTGTAGAGGGAGCTTTACTCAGTATCTTATCCGGTGCTGTACCTGTCCTGCGACTGTATGATGGGGACAGTGTAGAGGGAGCTTTCCTCTGGATCTAACCCCTTGTTGTCCCTGTCTTGGGAGTGTTAGAGGGGGACAGTTTAGAGGGAGCTTTACTCTGTATCTAACCCCGTGCTGTTCCTGTCCTGGGAGTGTTTGCTGGGGACAGTGTAGAAGGAGCTTTACTCTGTATCTAACCCCGTGTTGTACCTGTCTTGGGAGTGTTTGATGGGGAAAGTGTAGAGGGAGCTTTACTCTGTATCCAACCCCGTGCTGTACCTGTCCTGGGAGCGTTTGATGGAAACAGTGTAGAAGGAGCTTTTTTCTGTATCTAACCCCGTGCTGCACCTGTCCTTCGAGTGTTAGATGGGGACAGAGTAGAGGGAGATTTACTCTGTATCGAACCATGTGCTTTACCTGTCCTGGGACTGTTTGCTGGGGACAGTGTAGAAGGAGCTTTACTCTGTATCTAACCATGTGCTGTACCTGTCCTGGGAGTGTTTGATGGGGACCGTGTACAAGGAGCTTTACTCTGTATTTGACCCAGTGCTGTATCTGTCCTGGGAGTGTTTGATGGGGACAGAGTAGAGGGAGCTTTCCCTTGCATCTAACGCCGTGCTGTACCTTTTCTGGAAGTGTTTGCTGGGGACAGTGTAGTAGGATCTTTACACTGTATCTAACCCCGTGCTGTACCTGTCCAGGGAGTGTTTGATGGGGACAGTGTAGATGAAGCTTTACTCTGTATCTAACTCAGTGCTGTACCTGTCCTGCAAGTGTTTGTTGGGGACAGTGTAGAAGGAGCTTTACTCTGTATCTAACCCCGTGCTGTACCTGTCCTGGAATTGTTTGCTGGGGACAGTGTAGAGGGAGCTTTACTCAGTATTTAACCCGGTGCTGTACCTGTCCTGCGACTGTATGATGGGCACAGTGTAGAGGGAGCTTTCCTCTGTATCTAACCCCGTGCTGTACCTGTCCTGGGAGTCTTTGATTGGGACAGTGTAGAAGGAGATTTACCCTGTATCTATCCCCGTGTTGTACCTGTCTTAGGAGTGTTTGATGGGGACAGTGTAGAGGGAGCTTGACTCTGTATCTAACGCCGTGCTGTACCTGTACTGGGAGTGTTTGCTGGGGACAGTGTAGAGGGAGCTTTACTCTGTATACAACCCCGTGCTGTACCTGTCCTGGGAGTGTTTGATGGAAACAGTGTAGAAGGAGCTTTATTCTGTATCTAACCCCGTGCTGCACCTGTCCTTCGAGTGTTAGATGGGGACAGTGTAGAGGGAGATTTACTCTGTATCGAACCATGTGTTGTACCTGTCCTGGGACTGTTTGCTGGGGACAGTGTAGAAGGAGCTTTACTCTGTGTCTAACCATGTGCTGTACCTGTCCTGGGAGTTTCTGCTGGGGACAGTGTGGAAGGAGCTTTACTCTGTATCTAACCCCGTGTTGTACCTGTCCTGGGAGTGTTTGACGGGGACAGTGTAGATGAAGCTTTACTCTGTATCTAACTCAATGCTGTACCTGTCCTGGACATGTTTGATGGGGACAGTGTAGAGGGAGCTTTACTCTGTATCTAACTCAGTGCTGTACCTGTCCTGGAAGTGTTTGATGGGGACAGTGTAGAAGGAGCTTTACTCTGTATCTAACCCTGTGCTGTACCTGTCCTGCGACTGTATGATGGGGACAGTGTACAGGGAGCTTTCCTCTGTATCTAACCCCGTGCTGTACCTTCCCTGGGAGTCTTTGATTGGGACAGTGTAGAAGGAGATTTACCCTGTATCTATCCCCTGTTGTATCTGTCTTAGGAGTGTTTGATGGGGACAGTGTAGAGGGAGCTTGACTCTGCATCTAACCCCGTGCTGTAACTGTCCGGGAGGTGTTTGATGTGGACAGTGTAGAGGGAGATTTACTCTTTTTCTAACCCCGTGCTATCCATGCCCTGGGAGTGTTTGATTGGGACAGTGTAGAAGGAGATTTACCCTGTATCTATCCCCGTGTTGTACCTGTCTTAGGAGTGTTTGCCGGGGACAGTGTAGAAGGAGCTTTACTCTGTATCTAACCCTATGTTGCACCTGTCTTGGGTGTGTTTGATGGGGACTGTGTAGAGGGAGCTTTACTCTGTATCTAACCCTGTGCTGTACCTGTCCTGGGAGTGTTTGATGGGGACATTGTTGAGGGAGATTTACTCTCTATTTAACCCCGTGCTGTACCTGTGCTGGGAGTGTTTGATGGGGACAGTGTAGAGGGAACTTTACTCTGTGTCTAACCCTGTGCTGTACCTATCCTGGGAGTGTTTGATGTGGACACTGTAGAGGGAGCTTTACTCTGTATCTAACCCCAGTCTGTGCCTGTCCTGGGAGTGTTTACGGTGGACAGTGTAGAGGGAACTTGACTCTGCATCTAACCCTGTGCTGTACCTGTCCTGGAGGGGTTTGATGTGGACAGTGTAGACGGAGCTTTACTCTGTATCTAAACCCGTGCTGCGCCTGCCTTGGGAGTGTTTGATGGGGACAGTGTAGAGGGAGCTTTACTATGTATCTAACCCGTGCTAAACGTGCCCTGGGCGATATTGATGGGGACAGTGTAGAGGGAGCTGTGCGCTGTATCTAACACTGTGCTTTACCTGTTCTGGGAGTGTTTGATGAGGACAGTGTAGATGGAGCTTTACTCTGTATCTAACTCAGTGCTGTACCTGTCCTGGGAGTGTTTAATGGGGACAGTGTAGAAGGAGCTTTACTCTGTATCTAACCCCGTGTTGTACCTGTCCTGGGAGTGTTTGATGGGGACAGTGTAGATGAAGCTTTACTCTGTATCTAACTCAGTGCTGTACCTGTCCTGGACGTGTTTGATGGGGACAGTGTGGAGGGAGCTTTACTCTGTATCTGACTCAGTGCTGTACCTGTCCTGGAAGTGTTTGATGGGGACAGTGTAGAAGGAGCTTTACTCTCTATCTAACCCGGTGCTGTACCTGTCCTGCGACTGTATGATGGGGACAGTGTAGAGGGAGCTTTCCTCTGTATCTAACCCCGTGCTGTACCTGCCCTGGGAGTCTTTGATTGGGACAGTGTAGAAGGAGATTTACCCTGTATCTATCCCCTGTAGTACCTGTCTTAGGAGTGTTTGATGGGGACAGTGTAGAGGGAGCTTGACTCTGCATCTAACCCCGTGCTGTAACTGTCCGGGAGGTGTTTGATGTGGACAGTGTAGAGGGAGATTTACTCTTTTTCTAACCCCGTGCTGTCCATGCCCTGGGAGTGTTTGATATGGACAGTGTAAAAGGAGATTTACCCTGTATCTATCCCCGTGTTGTACCTGTCTTAGGAGTGTTTGCCGGGGACAGTGTAGAAGGAGCTTTACTCTGTATCTAACCCTATGTTGCACCTGTCTTGGGCGTGTTTGATGGGGACTGTGTAGAGGGAGCTTTACTCTGTATCTAACCCTGTGCTGTACCTGTCCTGGGAGTGTTTGATGGGGACATTGTTGAGGGAGATTTACTCTCTATTTAACCCCGTGCTGTACCTGTGCTGGGAGTGTTTGATGGGGACAGTGTAGAGGGAACTTTACTCTGTGTCTAACCCTGTGCTGTACCTATCCTGGGAGTGTTTGATGTGGACACTGTAGAGGGAGCTTTACTCTGTATCTAACCCCAGTCTGTACCTGTCCTGGGAGTGTTTACGGTGGACAGTGTAGAGGGAGCTTGACTCTGCATCTAACCCCGTGCTGTACCTGTCCTGGAGGGGTTTGATGTGGACAGTGTAGACGGAGCTTTACTCTGTATCTAAACCCGTGCTGCGCCTGCCCTGGGAGTGTTTGATGGGGACAGTGTAGAGGGAGCTTTACTATGTATCTAACCCGTGCTGCACGTGCCTTGGGAGATATTGATGGGGACAGTGTAGAGGTAGCTGTGCGCTGTATCTAACCCTGTGCTTTACCTATTCTGGGAGTGTTTGATGAGGACAGTGTAGATGGAGCTTTACTCTGTATCTAACTCAGTGCTGTACCTGTCCCGGACGTGTTTGATGGGGACAGTGTAGAGGGAGCTTTACTCTGTATCTAACTCAGTGCTGTACCTGTCCTGGAAGTGTTTGATGGGGACAGTGTAGAAGGAGGTTTACTCTGTATCTAACCCCGTGCTGTACCTGTCCTGGAATTGTTTGCTGGAGACAGTGTAGAGGGAGCTTTACTCAGTATCTAACCCGGTGCTGTACCTGTCCTGCGACTGTATGATGGGGATAGTGTAGAGGGAGCTTTCCTCTGTATCTAACCCCGTGCTGTACCTGCCCAGGGAGTCTTTGATTGGGACAGTGTAGAAGGAGATTCACCCTGTATCTATCCCCGTGTTGTACCTGTCTTAGGAGTGTTTGATGGGGACAGTGTAGAGAGAGCTTGACTCTGCATCTAACCCCGTGCTGTACCTGTTCGGGAGGTGTTTGATGTGGACAGTGTAGAAGGAGATTTACTCTGTTTCTAACCCCGTGCTGTCCCTGCCCTGGGAGTGTTTGATTGGGACAGTGTAGAAGGAGATTTACTCTGTATCTATCCCCCTGTTGTACCTGTCTTAGGAGTGTTTGATGGGGACAGTTAGATGGAGTTTTACTCTGTACCTAACCCCGTGCTGTACCTGTCCTGGGAGTGTTTGATGGAAACAGTGTAGAAGGAGCTTTATTCTGTATCTAACCCCGTGCTGCACCTGTCCTTCGAGTGTTAGATGGGGACAGTGTAGAGGGAGCTTTACTCTGTATCTAACCCTGTGCTGTACCTGTCCTGGGAGTGTTTGATGGGGACATTGTAGAGGGAGATTTACTCTCTATTTAACCCCGTGCTGTACCTGTGCTGGGAGTGTTTGATGGGTACAGTGTAGAGGGAACTTTACTCTGTATCTAACCCTGTGCTGTACCTATCCTGGGAGTGTTTGATGTGGACACTGTAGAGGGAGCTTTACTCTGTATCTAACCCCAGGCTGTACCTGTCCTGGGAGTGTTTATGGTGGACAGTGTAGAGGGAGCTTGACTCTGCATCTAACCCCGTGCTGTACCTGTCCTGGAGGGGTTTGATGTGGACAGTGTAGACGGAGCTTTACTCTGTATCTAAACCCGTGCTGCGCCTGCCCTGGGAGTGTTTGATGGGGACAGTGTAGAGGGAGCTTTACCATGTATCTGACCCCGTGTTGCATGTGCCCTGGGAGATATTGATGGGGACAGTGTGGAGGGAGCTGTGCGCTGTATCTAACCCTGTGCTTTACCTGTTCTGGGAGTGTTTGATGGGGACATTGTAGATGGAGCTTTACTCTGTATCTAACTCAGTGCTGTACCTGTCCTGGGTGTGTTTAATGGCGACAGTGTAGAAGGAGCTTTACTCTGTATCTAACCCCGTGCTGTACCTGTCCTGGAATTGTTTGCTGGGAACAGTGTAGAGGGAGCTTTACTCAGTATCTAACCCCGTGCTGTACCTCTCCTGGGAGTATTTGATGGGGACAATGTAGAAGGATCTTTACTCTGTATCTAATCCCGTTTTGTACCTGTCTTGGTAGTGTTTGCTGCGGACAGTGTAGAAGGAGCTTTACTCTGTATCTAACCCCGTGCTGTACCTGTCCTGGAAGTGTTTGCTGGGGACAGTGGAGAAGGAGCTTTACTCTGTATCTCACCCCGTGCTGTACCAGTCCTGGGAGTGTTTGATGGGGAAGGTGTAGAGGGAGCTTTACTCTGTATCTAACCCCATGCTGTACCTGTCCTGGGAGTGTTTGCTGGGGACAGTGTAGAGGTTGCTTTACTCTGTATCTAAGCCTGTGCTGTACCTGTCCTGGGAGTGTTTGATGGGGACATTGTAGAGGGAGGTTTATTCTCTATTTAACCCCATGCTGTACCTGTTCTGGGAGTGTTTGATGGGGACAGTGTAGAGGGAGCTTTACTCTGTATCTAACCCTGTGCTGTACCTGCCCTGGGCGTGTTTGATGTGGACAGTGTAGAGGGATCTTTACTCTGTATCTAGCCTCGGGCTGTACCTGTCCTGGGAGTGTTTGATGGTGACAATGTAGAGGGAGTTTGACTCTGCATCTTATCCCGTGCTGTACCTGTCCTGGAGATGTTTGATGTGGACAGTGTAGAGGGAGCTTATCTCTGTATCTAACCCCTGCAGCGCCTGCCTTGGGAGTGTTTGATGGGCTCAGTGTAGAGGGAGCTTTACTCTGTATCTAACCATGTGCTGTACATGTCCTGGGACAGTTTGCTTGGCACAGTGTAGAAGGAGTTTTACTCTGTATCTTAACATGTGCTGTACCTGTCCTGGGAGCGTTTGATGGGGACACTGTAGAGGGAGATTTACTCTGTATCCAATCCTGTGCTGTTGCTGTCCTGGGAGTGTTTGCTGGGGACAGTGTAGAAGGAGCTTTACTCTGTATCTAACCCCGTGCTGTACCTGTCCTGGGAGTGTTTGCTGGGAACAGTGTAGAAGGAGCTTTACTCTGTATCTAACCCCTTGTTGTACCTGTCTTGGGAGTGTTTGATGGGGACAGTGTCAAGGGAGCTTTACACTGTATCTAACCCCGTGCTATACCTGTCCTGGGAGTGTTTGCTGGGGACAGTGTAGAAGGAGCTTTACTCTGTATCTAACCCCGTGTTGTACCTGTCTTGGGAGTGTTTGATGGGGAAAGTGTAGAGGGAGCTTTACTCTGTATCCAACCCCGTGCTGTACCTGTCCTGGGAGTGTTTGATGGAAACAGTGTAGAAGGAGCTTTATTCTGTATCTAACCCCGTGCTGCACCTGTCCTTCGAGTGTTAGATGGGGACAGTGTAGAGGGTGATTTACTCTCTATCGAACCATGTGCTCTACCTGTCCTGGGACTGTTTGCTGGGGACAGTGTATAAGGAGCTTTACTCTGTATCTAACCCAGTGCTGTACCTGTGCTGGGAGTGTTTGCCAGGGACAGTGTAGAAGGAGCTTTACTCTGTATCTAACCCTATGTTTTACCTTTCTTGGGAGTGTTTGATAGGGACAGTCTAGAGGGAGCTTTACTCTGTATCTAATCCTGTGCTGTACCTTTCCTGCGAGTGTTTGATGGGGACATTGTAGAGGGAGCTTTACTCTGTATCTAATCCTGTGCAGTACCTGTCCTGCGAGTGTTTGATGGGGATAGTTTAGAGGGAGCTTGACTCTGCATCTAACCCCGTGCTGTACCTGTCCTGGAGGTGTTTGATGTGGACAGTGTAGAGGGAGATTTACTCTGTATCTAAACCCGTGCTGCGCCTGCCCTGGGAGAGTTTGATGGGGACAGTGTACAGGGAGCTTTACTATGTATCTGACCCCGAGCTGCACGTGCCCTGGGAGATATTGATGTGGACAGTGTAGAGGGAGCTGTGCGCTGTATCTAACCCTGTGCTATACCTGTCTTGGGAGTTTTTGATGGGGACAGTGTAGAGGGAGATTTACTCTGTATCTAATCCTGTGCTGTACCTGTCCTGGGAGTTTTTGATGGGGACAGTGTAGAGGGAGATTTACTCTGCATCTAACCCCGTGCTGTACCTGTCCTGGGAGTATTTGATGGGTACAATGTAGAAGGAGCGTTACTCTGTATCTAAACCCGTGTTGTACCTGTCTCAGGAGTGTTTGATGGGACAGTGTAGAGGGAGCTTTACTCTGCATCTAACCATGTGCTGTACCTGTCCTGGGACTGTTTGCTTAGGACAGTGTGGATGGAGATTTACTCTGTATCGAACCATGTGCTGTACCTGTCCTGGGAGTGTTTGTTGGGGATGGTGTAGAGGGACATTTACTGTTTATCTAACCCCACGCTGTACCTGTCCTGGGAGTGTTTGATGGGGACAGTGTAGAGGGAGATTTACTCAGTATCTAAGACCGTGCTGTACCTGTCCTGGGAGTGTTTGATGGGGACAGTGTAGAGGGAGATTTACTCTGTATCTAAAACCGTGCTGTATCTCTCCTGGGAGTGTTTTATGCGGACAGTGTAGAAAGAGCTTTAATCTGAACCTAACACTGTGCTATTACTGTCCTGGGAGTGTTTTATGGGGGCAGTGCAGAGGGAGCTTTACTCAGTATCTAACCCTCTGCTGTACCTGTCCTGTGAGTGTTTGATGGGGACAGTGTAGAAGGAACTTTACTCTGTATCTAACCCCGTGTTGTACCTGTCTTGGGAGTGTTTGCTGGGGACAGTGTAGAAGGAGCTTTACTCTGTATCTAACCCCGTGCTGTACCTGTCCTGGAAGTGTTTGCTGGGGACAGTGGAGAAGGAGCTTTACTCTGTATCTCACCCCGTGCTGTACCAGTCCTGGGAGTGTTTGATGGGGAAGGTGTAGAGGGAGCTTTACTCTGTATCTAACCCCATGCTGTACCTGTCCTGGGAGTGTTTGCTGGGGACAGTGTAGAGGGAGCTTTACACTGTATCTAAGCCTGTGCTGTACCTGTCCTGGGAGTGTTTGATGGGGACATTGTAGAGGGAGGTTTATTCTCTATTTAACCCCATGCTGTACCTGTTCTGGGAGTGTTTGATGGGGACAGTGTAGAGGGAGCTTTACTCTGTATCTAACCCTGTGCTGTACCTGCTCTGGGCGTGTTTGATGTGGACAGTGTAGAGGGATCTTTACTCTGTATCTAGCCTCGGGCTGTACCTGTCCTGGGAGTGTTTGATGGTGACAATGTAGAGGGAGTTTGACTCTGCATCTTATCCCGTGCTGTACCTGTCCTGGAGGTGTTTGATGTGGACAGTGTAGAGGGAGCTTATCTCTGTATCTAACCCCTGCAGCGCCTGCCCTGGGAGTGTTTGATGGGCTCAGTGTAGAGGGAGCTTTACTCTGTATCTAACCATGTGCTGTACATGTCCTGGGACAGTTTGCTTGGCACAGTGTAGAAGGAGTTTTACTCTGTATCTTAACATGTGCTGTACCTGTCCTGGGAGCGTTTGATGGGGACACTGTAGAGGGAGATTTACTCTGTATCCAATCCTGTGCTGTTGCTGTCCTGGGAGTGTTTGCTGGGGACAGTGTAGAAGGAGCTTTACTCTGTATCTAACCCCGTGCTGTACCTGTCCTGGGAGTGTTTGCTGGGAACAGTGTAGAAGGAGCTTTACTCTGTATCTAACCCCTTGTTGTACCTGTCTTGGGAGTGTTTGATGGGGACAGTGTCAAGGGAGCTTTACACTGTATCTAACCCCGTGCTATACCTGTCCTGGGAGTGTTTGCTGGGGACAGTGTAGAAGGAGCTTTACTCTGTATCTAACCCCGTGTTGTACCTGTCTTGGGAGTGTTTGATGGGGAAAGTGTAGAGGGAGCTTTACTCTGTATCCAACCCCGTGCTGTACCTGTCCTGGGAGTGTTTGATGGAAACAGTGTAGAAGGAGCTTTATTCTGTATCTAACCCCGTGCTGCACCTGTCCTTCGAGTGTTAGATGGGGACAGTGTAGAGGGTGATTTACTCTCTATCGAACCATGTGCTCTACCTGTCCTGGGACTGTTTGCTGGGGACAGTGTATAAGGAGCTTTACTCTGTATCTAACCCAGTGCTGTACCTGTCCTGGGAGTGTTTGCCAGGGACAGTGTAGAAGGAGCTTTACTCTGTATCTAACCCTATGTTTTACCTTTCTTGGGAGTGTTTGATAGGGACAGTCTAGAGGGAGCTTTACTCTGTATCTAATCCTGTGCTGTACCTTTCCTGCGAGTGTTTGATGGGGACATTGTAGAGGGAGCTTTACTCTGTATCTAATCCTGTGCTGTACCTGTCCTGCGAGTGTTTGATGGGGATAGTTTAGAGGGAGCTTGACTCTGCATCTAACCCCGTGCTGTACCTGTCCTGGAGGTGTTTGATGTGGACAGTGTAGAGGGAGATTTACTCTGTATCTAAACCCGTGCTGCGCCTGCCCTGGGAGAGTTTGATGGGGACAGTGTACAGGGAGCTTTACTATGTATCTGACCCCGTGCTGCACGTGCCCTGGGAGATATTGATGTGGACAGTGTAGAGGGAGCTGTGCGCTGTATCTAACCCTGTGCTATACCTGTCTTGGGAGTTTTTGATGGGGACAGTGTAGAGGGAGCTTTACTCAGTATCTAACCCTCTGCTGTACCTGTCCTGTGAGTGTTTGATGGGGACAGTGTAGAAGGAACTTTACTCTGTATCTAACCCCGTGTTGTACCTGTCTTGGGAGTGTTTGCTGGGGACAGTGTAGAAGGAGCTTTACTCTGTATCTAACCCCGTGCTGTACCAGTCCTGGGTGTGTTTGATGGGGCAGGTGTAGAGGGAGCTTTACTCTGTATCTAACCTCATGCTGTACCTGTCCTGGGAGTGTTTGCTGGGGACAGTGTAGAGGGAGCTTTAATCTGTATCTGACCCTGTGCTGTACCTGTCCTGGGAGTGTTTGATGGGGACATTGTACACGGAGCTTTATTCTCTATTTAACCCCGTGCTGTACCTGTCCTGGGAGTGTTTGATGGGGACAGTGTAGAAGGAGCTTTACTCTGTATCTAACCCCGTGCTGTACCAGTCCTGGGTGTGTTTGATGGGGCAGGTGTAGAGGGAGATTTACTCTGTATCTAACCTCATACTGTACCTGTCCTTGGAGTGTTTGCTGGGGACAGTGTAGAGGGAGCTTTAATCTGTATCTGACCCTGTGCTGTACCTGTCTTGGGAGTGTTTGATGGGGACATTGTCGAGGGAGCTTTATTCTCTATTTAACCCCGTGCTGTACCTGTTCTGGGAGTGTTTGATGGGGACAGTCTAGAGGGAACTTTACTCTGTATCTAACCCTGTTCTTTACCTGTCCTGTGAGTGTTTGATGGGGACAGTAGAGGGAGCTTTACTCTGTATCCAGCCCCGGGTTGTACCTGTCCTGGGACTGTTTGATGGGGACAGTGTAGAGGGAGTTTGACTCTGCATCTTACCCCGTGCTGTACCTGTCCTGGAGGTGTTTGATGTGGACAGTGTACAGGGAGCTTTACTCTGTATCTGACCCCGTGCTGCACGTGCCCTGGGAGATATTGATGGGGACAGTGTAGAGGGAGCTGTGCGCTGTATATAACCCTGTGCTTTACCTGTTCTGGGAGTGTTTGATGGGGACAGTGTAGATGGAGCTTTACTCTGTATCTAACTCAGTGCTGTACCTGTCCTGGAGTTTTTGATGGGGACTGTGTAGAGGGAGATTTACTCTGTATCTAACCCCGTGCTGTACCTGTCCTGGGATTGTTTGATGGGGACAGTGTAGAGCGAGCTTTACTCTGAATCTAACCCCATGCTGTTCCTGTCCTGGGATTGTTTGATGCGGAAAGTGTAGAAGGAGATTTACACTGTATCTATCCCCGTGTTGTACCTGTCTTAGGAGTGTTTGATGGGGACAGTGTAGAGCGAGCTTCACTCTGTATCTAACCATGTGCTGTACCTGTCCTGGGACAGTTTGCTTGGCACAGTGTAGAAGGAGTTTTACTCTGTATCTAATCCTGTGCTGTTCCTGTCCTGGGAGTGTTTGCTGGGGACAGTGTAGAAGGAGCTTTACCCTGTTTCTAACGCCGTGCTGTACCTGTTCTGGAAGTGTTTGCTGGGGACAGTGTAGAAGGATCTTTACCCTGTATCTCCCCCCGTGCTGTACCTGTCCTGGGAGTGTTTGATGGGGACAGTGTAGATGGAGCTTTACTCTGTATCTTACTCAGTGCTGTACCTGTCCTGGGAGTGTTTGATGGGGACAGTGTAGAAGGAGCTTTACTCTCTATCTAACCCCGTGCTCTACCTGTCCTGGAATTGTTTGCTGGGGACAGTGAAAAGGGTGCTTTACTCAGTATCTAACCCGGTGCTGTACCTGTCCTGCGACTGTATGATGTGGACAGTGTTGAGGGTGCTTTCCTCTGTATCTAACCCCGTGCTGTACCTCTCTTGGAAGTATTTGATGGGGAAAATGTAGAAGGAGCTTTACTCAGGTACAACACGGGGTTAGATACAGTCTTGGGAGTGTTTGATGGGGACAGTGTAGAGGGAGCTTTACTCTGTATCTAACCCCGTGCTGTACCTGTCCTGGGAGTGTTTGTTGGGGACAGTGTAGAAGGAGATTTACTCTGTATCTAACCCCGTGCTGTACCTGCCCTGGGAGTGTTTGCTGGGGATAGTGTAGAAGGAGATTTACCCTATATCTATCCCCGTGTTGTACCTGTCTTAGGAGTGTTTGATGGGGACAGTGTAGAGGGAGCTTTACTCTGTATCTAACCCCGTGCTGTACCTGTCCTGGGAGTGTTTGTTGGGGACAGTGTAGAAGGAGATTTACTCTGTATCTAACCCCGTGCTGTACCTGCCCTGGGAGTGTTTGCTGGGGATAGTGTAGAAGGAGATTTACCCTATATCTATCCCCGTGTTGTACCTGTCTTAGGAGTGTTTGATGGGGACAGTGTAGAGGGAGTTTTACTCTGTCTCTAACCCAATGTTGTACCTGTCTTGGGAGTGTTTGCCGGGGACAGTGTAGATGGAGCTTTACTCTGTATCTAACCCAATGTTGTACCTGTCTTGGGAGTGTTTGACGGGGACAGTGTAGAAGGAGCTTTACTACGTATCTATCTCCATGCTGTACCAGTCCTGGGAGTGTTTGATGGGGACAGTGTTGAGGGCGCTTTACTCTGTATCTAACCCCGTGCTGTACCTGTCCTGGAAGTGTTTGCTGGGGACAGTGTAGAAGGAGCTTTACTCTGTATCTAACTCTGTGCTGTACCAGTCCTGGGAGTGTTTGATGGGGAAGGTATAGAGGGAGATTTACTCTGTATCTAACCACATGCTGTACCTGTACTGGGAATGTTTGCTTGGGGACAGTGTAGAGGGAGCTTTACTCTGTATCTGACCCTGTGCTGCCCCTGTCCTGGGAGTGTTTGATGGGGACATTGTAGAGGGAGATTTATTCTCTATTTAACCCCGTGCTGTACCTGTTCTGGGAGTTTTCGATGGGGACAGTGTAGATGGAACTTTACTCTGTATCTAACCCTGTGCTTTACCTATCCTGGGAGTGTTTGATGGTGACAGTGTAGAGGGAGATTTACTCTGTATCTAGCCCCGGGCTGTACCTGTCCTGGGAGTGTTTACGGGGGACAGTGTAGAGGGAGCTTGACTCTGCATCTTACCCCATGCTGTACCTGTCCCGGAGGTGTTTGATGTGGACAGTGCAGAGGGAGCTTTACTCTGTATCTAAACCTGTGCTGCGCCTGCCCTGGGAGTGTTTGATGGGGACAGTGTAGAGGGAGCTTTAGTCTGTACCTAAACCCGTGCTGCGCCTGCCCTGGGAGTGTTTGATGGGGACAGTGTAGAGGGAGCTTTACTATGTATCTGACCCCGTGCTGCACGTGCCCTGGGAGATATTGATGGGGACAGTGTAGAGGGAGATGTGCGCTTTATCTAACCCTGTGCTATAGCTGTCCTGGGAGTTTTTGATGGGGACTGTGTAGACGGAGATTTACTCTGTATCTAACCACGTGCTGTACCTGTCCTGGGATGGTTTGATGGGGACAGTGTAGATGGAGCTTTACTCTGAATCTAACCCTGTGCTGTACCTGTCCTGGGAGCGTTTGCTGGGGACAGTGTAGAAGGAGCTTTACTGTGTAACTAACCCCGTGCTGTACCTGTCCTGGAAGTGTTTGCTCTGGACAGTGTCGATGGAGCTTTACCCTGTATCTTACGCCGTGCTGTACCTGTTCTGGGAGTGTTTGATGGGGACAGTGTAGAGGGAGATTTACTCTGTATCTAACCCTGTGCTGTTCCTCTCCTGGGAGTGCTTGCTGGGGACAGTGTAGAAGGAGCTTTACTCTGTATCTAATCCCGTGCTGTACCTGTCCTGGGAGTGTTTGCTGGGGACAGTGTAGAAGCAGCTTTACTCTGTATCTAACCCCGTGCTGAAAATGTCCTCGAAGTGTTTGCTAAGGACAGTGAAGAGGGAACTTTACTCAGTATCTAACCCCGTGCTGTACCTGTCCTGGTATTGTATGATGGGGACAGTTTGTAGGGAGCTTTCCTCTGTATCTAACCCCGTGCTGTACCTGTCTTGGGAGTGTTTGATGGGGACAGTGTAGAAGGAGCTTTATTCTGTATCTAACCCCGTGCTGCACCTGTCCAGGGAGTGTTTCATGGGGACAGTGTAGAGGGAGCTTTACTCTGTATTTGACCCTGTGCTGTACCTGTTCTGGGAGTGTTTGATGGGGACAGATTAGAGGGAGTTTTCCCCAGTATCTAACTCTGTGCTGTACCTGTTCTGGAAGTGTTTGCTGGGGACAGTGTAGAAGGATATTTACCCTGTATCTCCCCCCGTGCTGTACCTGTCCTGGGAGTGTTTGATGGGGACAGTGTAGATGGAGCTTACTCTGTATCTAACTCAGTGCTGTACCTGTCCTGGGACTGTTTAATGGGGACAGTGTAGAAAGAGTTTACTCTGTATCTAACACCGTTCTGTACCTCTCCTGGAATTGTTTGCTGGGGACATTGTAGAGGGAGCTTTACTCAGTATCTAACCCGGTGCTGTACCTGTCCTGCGACTTTATGATGGGGACAGTGTAGAGGGAGCTTTTCTCTGTATCTAACCCTGTTCTGTACCTGTCCTGGGAGTATTTGATGGGGACAATGTAGAAGGAGCTTTACTCTGTATCTAACCCCGTGTTGTACCTGTCTTGGGAGTGTTGGACGGGGACAGTTTAGAGGGAGCTTTACTCTGTATCTAAACCAGTGCTGTACCTGTCCTGGGAGTGTTTGATGGGGACAGTGTAAAGGAGATTTACTCTGTGTATAACGCGGTGCTGTAGCTGCCCTGGGGGTGTTTGATTGGGACATTGTAGAAGGAGATTTACCCTGTATCTATCACCGTGTTGTACGTGTCTTAGGACTGTTTGATGGGGACAGTATAGAGGGAGTTTTACTCTGTATCTAACCCCGTGCTGTACCTGTCCTGGGAGTGTTTGCCGGGGACAGTGTAGAGGGAGCTTTACTCTGTATCTAACCCTATGTTGTACCTGTCTTGGGAGTGTTTGTTGGGGACTGTGTAGAGGGAGATATACTCTGTATCCAATCCCGTGCCGTACCTGTTCTGGGAGTGTTTGATGGGGACAGTGTAGAAGGAGCTTTACTATGTATCTAACTCCGTGCTGTACCTGTCCTGGGACTGTTAGATGGGGACAGTGTAGAGGGAGCTTTACTATGTATCTAACTCCGTGCTGTACCTGTCCTGGGACTGTTAGATGGGGACAGTGGAGAGGGAGCTTTACTCTGTATCTAATCCTGTGCTTTACCTGTCCTGCGAGTGTTTGATGGGGACAGTGTAGAGGGAGCTTTATTCTGTATCTAACCCTGTGCTGTACCTGTCCTGGGAATGTTTGATGGGGACATTTTAGAGGGAGATTTATTCTCTATTTAACCCCGTGCTGTACCTGTCCTGGGAGTGTTTGATGGGGACAGGGTAGAGGGAGATTTACACTGTATCTATCCCCGGGCTGTACCTGTCCTGGGAGTGTTTACGGGGGACAGTGTAGAGGGAGATTTACTCTGCATCTAACCCTGTGCTGTACCTGTCCTGGGAGTATTTGCTGGGGATAGTGTAGAAGGAGCTTTACTCTGTATCTAACCCCGTGCTGTACCTGTCCTGGAAGTGTTTGCTGGGGACAGTGTAGAAGCAGCTTTACTCTGTATCTAACCCCGTGCTGTAGCAGTCCTGGGAGTGTTTGATGGGGAAGGTGTAGAGGGAGCTTTACTCTGTATCTAACCCCGTGCTGCGCCTGCCCTGGGAGTGTTTGATGGGGACACTGTAGAGGGAGCTTTACTATGTATCTGACCCCGTGCTGCACGTGCCCTGGGAGATATTGATGGGGACAATGTAGAAGGAGCTTTACTCTGTATCTAACCCCGTGTTGTAGCTGTCTTGGGAGTGTTTGATGGGGACTGTGTAGAGGGAGCATTGCTCTGTATCTAACCATGTGCTGTACCTGTCCTGCGACTGTATGATGGGGCCAGTGTAGAGGGAGCTTTCCTCTGTATCTAACCCCGTGCTGTACCTCTACTGGGAGTATTTGATGGTGACAGTGTAGAGGGAGCTTTACTCAGTATCTAACGCTATGCTGTACCTGCCCTTTGAGTGTTTGATGGGGACATTGTAGAAGGAGCTTAACTCTGTATCTAACCCCGTGTTTTACCTCTCTTGGGAGTGTATGCTGGGGACAGTGTAAAAGGAGCTATACTCTGTATCTAACCCCGTGCTGTACCTGTCCTGGGAGTGTTTGATGGTCACAGTGTAGAGGGAGCTTTACTCTCTATTTAACCCTGTGCTATACCTGTCCTGGGAGTGTTTGATGGTGACAGTGAAGAGGGAACTTTGCTTTGTATCTAACCCTGTGCTGTACCTGTCCTGGGAGTCTTTGATGTGGACAGTGTAGAGGGAGCTTTACTCTGTATCTAACCCTGTGCTGTACCTGTCCTGGGAGTCTTTGATGTGGACAGTGAAGAGGGAGCTTTACTCTATATCTTATCCTGTGCCGTACCTGTCCTGGGAGTGTTTGATGGGGACAGTGTAGAGGGACCTTTACTCTGTATCTAAACCCTTGCTGCGCCTGCCCTGGGAGTGTTTGATGGGGACAGTGTACAGGGAGCTTTACTATGTATCTGAACCCGTGCTGCACCTGCCCTGGGAGATATTGATGGGGACAGTGTAGAGGGAGCTGTGCGCTGTATCTAACCCTGTGCTATACCTGTCCTGGGAGTTTTTGATGGGGACAGTGTTGAGGGAGATTTACTCTGTATCTAACCCCGTGCTGTACCTGTCCTGGGATCGTTTGATGGGGACAGTGTAGAGGGAGCTTTACTCTGCATCTAACCCCGTGCTTAACTGTCCTGGGAGTATTTGATGGGGACTATGTAGAGGGAGCTTTACTCTGTATCTAACCCCGTGTTGTAGCTGTCTTGGGAGTGTTTGATGGGGACTGTGTAGAGGGAGCTTTGCTCTGTATCTAACCATGTGCTGTACCTGTCCTGGGACTGTTTGCTTGGGACAGTGTAGAAGGAGCTTTACTCTGTATCTAACCATGTGCTGTACCTGTCCTGGGAGTGTTTGATGGGTACAGTGTAGAGGGAGATTTACTCTGTATCTAACCCCGTACTGTACCTGTCCTGGGAGTTTTTGATGGGGACGGTGTAGAGTGAGCTTTACTGTGCATCTAACCCCGTGCTTAACTGTCCTGGGAGTTTTTGATGGGGACGGTGTAGAGTGAGCTTTACTCTGCATCTAACCCCGTGCTTAACTGTCCTGGGAGTATTTGATGGGGACTATGTAGAGGGAGCTTTACTCTGTATCTAACCCCGTGTTGTAGCTGTCTTGGGAGTGTTTGATGGGGACTGTGTAGAGGGAGCTTTGCTCTGTATCTAACCATGTGCTGTACCTGTCCTGGGACTGTTTGCTTGGGACAGTGTAGAAGGAGCTTTACTCTGTATCTAACCATGTGCTGTACCTGTCCTGGGAGTGTTTGATGGGTACAGTGTAGAGGGAGATTTACTCTGTATCTAACCCCGTACTGTACCTGTCCTGGGATCGTTTGATGGCGACAGTGTAGCGGGAGCTTTACTCTGCATCTAACCCTGTGCTGTACCTGTCCTGGGAGTATTTGATGGGGACAATGTAGAAGGAGCTTTACTCTGCATCTAACCCCGTGTTGTAACTGTCTTGGCAGTGTTTGTTGGGGATAGTGTAGAGGGAGATTTACTCTGCATCTAACCATGTGCTGTACCTGTCCTGGGACTGTTTGCTTGGGACAGTGTAGAAGGAGATTTACTCTTTTCTAACCATGTGCTGTACCTGTCCTGGGAGTATTTGATGGGGACAGTGTAGAAGGAGCTTAACTCTGTATCTAACCCCGTGCTGTACCTTTCCTGGAAGTGTTGGCTGGGGACAGTGTAGAGGGAGCTTTACTCAGTATCTAACCCTGTGCTGTACCTGTCCTGGGAGTGTATGATGGGGAAAGTGTAGAGGGAGATTTACTCTGTATCTAACCCCGTGCTGTAACTCTCCTGGGAGTGTTTTAAGGGGACAGTGTAGAAGGAGCTTTAATCTGTACCTAACACTGTGCTATAACTGTCCTGGGAGTGTTTGATGGGGACAGTGTAGAGGGAACTTTACTCTGTATCTAACCCTGTGCTGTACCTGTCCTGGGAGTCTTTGATGTGGACAGTGTAGAGGGAGCTTTACTCTTTATCTAACCCTGTGCCGTACCTGTCCTGGGAGTCTTTGATGTGGACAGTGTAGAGGGAGCTTTACTCTGTATCGAATCCCGTGCCGTACCTGTCCTGGGAGTGTTTGATGGGGACAGTGTAGAAGGAGCTTTACTATGTATCTAACTCCGTGCTGTACCTGTCCTGGGACTGTTAGATGGGGACAGTGTAGAGGGAGCTTTACTCTGTATCTAACCCTGTGCTGTACCTGTCCTGGGAGTGTTTGATGGGGACATTGTAGAGGGAGATTTATTCTCTATTTAACCCCATGCTGTACCTTTCTGGGAGTGTTTGATGGGGACAGTTTAGAAGTAGTTTTACTCTGTATCTAACTCAGTGCTGTACCTGTCCTGGGAGTGTTTGATGGGGACCGTGTAGAAGGAGCTTTACTCTGTATCTAACCCTGTGCTGTACCTGTCCTGGGATCGTTTGATGGGGACAGTGTAGAGGGAGCTTTACTCTGCATCAAACCCTGTGCTGTACCTGTCCTGGGAGTGTATGATGGGGAAAGTGTAGAGGGAGATTTACTCTGTATCTAACCCCGTGCTGTAACTCTCCTGGGAATGTTTTATGGGGACAGTGTAGAAGGAGCTTTAATCTGTATCTAACACTGTGCTATAACTGTCCTGGGAGTGTTTGATGGGGGCAGTGCCGAGGGAGCTTTACTCTGTATGTAACCCTCTGCTGTACCTGTCCTCTGAGTGTTTGATGGGGACAGTGTAGAAGGAGTTTTACTCTGTATCTAACCCCGTGCTGTAGCAGTCCTGGGAGTGTTTGATGGGGAAGGTGTAGAGGGAGCTTTACTCTGTATCTAACCCCATGCTGTACCTGTCCTGGGAGTCTTTGATGTGGACAGTGTAGAGGGAGCTTTACTCTGTATCTAACCCTGTGCCGTACCTGTCCTGGGAGTCTTTGATGTGGACAGTGTAGAGGGAGCTTTACTCTGTATCCAATCCCGTGCTGTACCTGTCCTGGGACTGTTAGATGGGGACAGTGTAGAGGGAGCTTTACTCTGTATCTAATCCTGTGCTTTACCTGTCCTGCGAGTGTTTGATGGGGACAGGGTAGAGGGAGCTTTATTCTGTATCTAACCCTGTGCTGTACCTGTCCTGGGAGTGTTTGATGGGGACATTTTAGTGGGAGATTTATTCTCTATTTAACCCCATGCTGTACCTGTCCTGGGAGTTTTTGATGGGGACAGTGTGGAGGGAAATTTACACTGTATCTAACCCTGTGCTGTACCTGTCCTGGGAGTGTTTGATGGGGACAGTGTAGAGGGATATTTACACTGTATCAATCCCCGGGCTGTACCTGTCCTGGGAGTGTTTACAGGGGACAGTGTAGAGGGAGCTTTACTCTGTATCTAAACCCGTGCTGTGCCTGCCCCGGGAGATATTGATGGGGACAGTGTAGAGGGAGCTGTGCGCTGTATCTAACCCTGTGCTAGACCTGTCCTGGGAGTTTTTGATTGGGACAGTGTAGAGGGAGCTTTACTCTGCATCTAACCCTGTGCTGTACCTGTCCTGGGAGTATTTGATGGGGACAATGTAGAAGGAGCTTTACTCTGCATCTAACCCCGTGTTGTACCTGTCTTGGCAGTGTTTGTTGGGGATAGTGTAGAAGGAGATTTACTCTGTATCTAACCATGTGCTGTACCTGTCCTGGGACTGTTTGCTTGGGACAGTGTAGAAGGAGATTTACTCTTTTCTAACCATATGCTGTACTTGTCCTGCGAGTGTTTGATGGGGACAGTGTAGAAGGAGCTTAACTCTGTATCTAACCCCGTGCTGTACCTCTCCTGGAATTGTTGGCTGGGGACAGTGTAGAGGGAGCTTTAATCAGTATCTAACCCTGTGCTGTACCTGTCTTGGGAGTGTTTGATGGGGGCAGTGCAGAGGGAGCTTTACTCTGTATCTAACCCCGTGTTGTACCTGTCTTGGGAGTGTTTGCTGGGGACAGTGTAGAAGGAGCTTTACTCTGTATCTAACCCCGTGCTGTACCTGTCCTGGAAGTGTTTGCTGGGGACAGTGTAGAAGCAGCTTTACTCTGTATCTAACCCCGTGCTGTACCAGTCCTGGGAGTGTTTGTTGGGGAAGATGTAGAGGGACCATTACTGTGTATCTAACCCATGATGTACCTGTCCTGGGAGTGTTTGCTGGGGTCAGTGTAGAGGGAGCTTTACTCTGTATCTAACCCTGTGCTGTACCTGTCCTGGGAGTGTTTGATGGGGACATTGTAGAGGGAGATTTATTCTCTATTTAACCCCATGCTGTACCTTTCTGGGAGTGTTTGATGGGGACAGTTTAGAAGTAGTTTTACTCTGTATCTAACTCAGTGCTGTACCTGTCCTGGGAGTGTTTGATGGGGACCGTGTAGAAGGAGCTTTACTCTGTATCTAACCCTGTGCTGTACCTGTCCTGGGAGTCTTTGATGTGGACAGTGTAGAGGGAGCTTTACTCTTTATCTAACCCTGTGCCGTACCTGTCCTGGGAGTCTTTGATGTGGACAGTGTAGAGGGAGCTTTACTCTGTATCGAATCCCGTGCCGTACCTGTCCTGGGAGTGTTTGATGGGGACAGTGTAGAAGGAGCTTTACTATGTATCTAACTCCGTGCTGTACCTGTCCTGGGACTGTTAGATGGGGACAGTGTAGAGGGAGCTTTACTCTGTATCTAATCCTGTGCTTTACCTGTCCTGCGAGTGTTTGATGGGGACAGGGTAGAGGGAGCTTTATTCTGTATCTAACCCTGTGCTGTACCTGTCCTGGGAGTGTTTGATGGGGACATTTTAGTGGGAGATTTATTCTCTATTTAACCCCATGCTGTACCTGTCCTGGGAGTTTTTGATGGGGACAGTGTGGAGGGAAATTTACACTGTATCTAACCCTGTGCTGTACCTGTCCTGGGAGTGTTTGATGGGGACAGTGTAGAGGGATATTTACACTGTATCAATCCCCGGGCTGTACCTGTCCTGGGAGTGTTTACAGGGGACAGTGTAGAGGGAGCTTTACTCTGTATCTAAACCCGTGCTGCGCCTGCCCTGGGAGATATTGATGGGGACAGTGTAGAGGGAGCTGTGCGCTGTATCTAACCCTGTGCTAGACCTGTCCTGGGAGTTTTTGATTGGGACAGTGTAGAGGGAGCTTTACTCTGCATCTAACCCTGTGCTGTACCTGTCCTGGGAGTATTTGATGGGGACAATGTAGAAGGAGCTTTACTCTGCATCTAACCCCGTGTTGTACCTGTCTTGGCAGTGTTTGTTGGGGATAGTGTAGAAGGAGATTTACTCTGTATCTAACCATGTGCTGTACCTGTCCTGGGACTGTTTGCTTGGGACAGTGTAGAAGGAGATTTACTCTTTTCTAACCATATGCTGTACTTGTCCTGCGAGTGTTTGATGGGGACAGTGTAGAAGGAGCTTAACTCTGTATCTAACCCCGTGCTGTACCTCTCCTGGAATTGTTGGCTGGGGACAGTGTAGAGGGAGCTTTAATCAGTATCTAACCCTGTGCTGTACCTGTCTTGGGAGTGTTTGATGGGGGCAGTGCAGAGGGAGCTTTACTCTGTATCTAACCCCGTGTTGTACCTGTCTTGGGAGTGTTTGCTGGGGACAGTGTAGAAGGAGCTTTACTCTGTATCTAACCCCGTGCTGTACCTGTCCTGGAAGTGTTTGCTGGGGACAGTGTAGAAGCAGCTTTACTCTGTATCTAACCCCGTGCTGTACCAGTCCTGGGAGTGTTTGTTGGGGAAGATGTAGAGGGACCATTACTGTGTATCTAACCCATGATGTACCTGTCCTGGGAGTGTTTGCTGGGGTCAGTGTAGAGGGAGCTTTACTCTGTATCTAACCCTGTGCTGTACCTGTCCTGGGAGTGTTTGATGGGGACATTGTAGAGGGAGATTTATTCTCTATTTAACCCCATGCTGTACCTTTCTGGGAGTGTTTGATGGGGACAGTTTAGAAGTAGTTTTACTCTGTATCTAACTCAGTGCTGTACCTGTCCTGGGAGTGTTTGATGGGGACCGTGTAGAAGGAGCTTTACTCTGTATCTAACCCTGTGCTGTACCTGTCCTGGGATCGTTTGATGGGGACAGTGTAGAGGGAGCTTTACTCTGCATCAAACCCTGTGCTGTACCTGTCCTGGGAGTGTATGATGGGGAAAGTGTAGAGGGAGATTTACTCTGTATCTAACCCCGTGCTGTAACTCTCCTGGGAATGTTTTATGGGGACAGTGTAGAAGGAGCTTTAATCTGTATCTAACACTGTGCTATAACTGTCCTGGGAGTGTTTGATGGGGGCAGTGCCGAGGGAGCTTTACTCTGTATGTAACCCTCTGCTGTACCTGTCCTCTGAGTGTTTGATGGGGACAGTGTAGAAGGAGTTTTACTCTGTATCTAACCCCGTGCTGTAGCAGTCCTGGGAGTGTTTGATGGGGAAGGTGTAGAGGGAGCTTTACTCTGTATCTAACCCCATGCTGTACCTGTCCTGGGAGTCTTTGATGTGGACAGTGTAGAGGGAGCTTTACTCTGTATCTAACCCTGTGCCGTACCTGTCCTGGGAGTCTTTGATGTGGACAGTGTAGAGGGAGCTTTACTCTGTATCCAATCCCGTGCTGTACCTGTCCTGGGACTGTTAGATGGGGACAGTGTAGAGGGAGCTTTACTCTGTATCTAATCCTGTGCTTTACCTGTCCTGCGAGTGTTTGATGGGGACAGGGTAGAGGGAGCTTTATTCTGTATCTAACCCTGTGCTGTACCTGTCCTGGGAGTGTTTGATGGGGACATTTTAGTGGGAGATTTATTCTCTATTTAACCCCATGCTGTACCTGTCCTGGGAGTTTTTGATGGGGACAGTGTGGAGGGAAATTTACACTGTATCTAACCCTGTGCTGTACCTGTCCTGGGAGTGTTTGATGGGGACAGTGTAGAGGGATATTTACACTGTATCAATCCCCGGGCTGTACCTGTCCTGGGAGTGTTTACAGGGGACAGTGTAGAGGGAGCTTTACTCTGTATCTAAACCCGTGCTGCGCCTGCCCTGGGAGATATTGATGGGGACAGTGTAGAGGGAGCTGTGCGCTGTATCTAACCCTGTGCTAGACCTGTCCTGGGAGTTTTTGATTGGGACAGTGTAGAGGGAGCTTTACTCTGCATCTAACCCTGTGCTGTACCTGTCCTGGGAGTATTTGATGGGGACAATGTAGAAGGAGCTTTACTCTGCATCTAACCCCGTGTTGTACCTGTCTTGGCAGTGTTTGTTGGGGATAGTGTAGAAGGAGATTTACTCTGTATCTAACCATGTGCTGTACCTGTCCTGGGACTGTTTGCTTGGGACAGTGTAGAAGGAGATTTACTCTTTTCTAACCATATGCTGTACTTGTCCTGCGAGTGTTTGATGGGGACAGTGTAGAAGGAGCTTAACTCTGTATCTAACCCCGTGCTGTACCTCTCCTGGAATTGTTGGCTGGGGACAGTGTAGAGGGAGCTTTAATCAGTATCTAACCCTGTGCTGTACCTGTCTTGGGAGTGTTTGATGGGGGCAGTGCAGAGGGAGCTTTACTCTGTATCTAACCCCGTGTTGTACCTGTCTTGGGAGTGTTTGCTGGGGACAGTGTAGAAGGAGCTTTACTCTGTATCTAACCCCGTGCTGTACCTGTCCTGGAAGTGTTTGCTGGGGACAGTGTAGAAGCAGCTTTACTCTGTATCTAACCCCGTGCTGTACCAGTCCTGGGAGTGTTTGTTGGGGAAGATGTAGAGGGACCATTACTGTGTATCTAACCCATGATGTACCTGTCCTGGGAGTGTTTGCTGGGGTCAGTGTAGAGGGAGCTTTACTCTGTATCTAACCCTGTGCTGTACCTGTCCTGGGAGTGTTTGATGGGGACATTGTAGAGGGAGATTTATTCTCTATTTAACCCCATGCTGTACCTTTCTGGGAGTGTTTGATGGGGACAGTTTAGAAGTAGTTTTACTCTGTATCTAACTCAGTGCTGTACCTGTCCTGGGAGTGTTTGATGGGGACAGTGTAGAGGGAGCTTTACTCTGCATCAAACCCTGTGCTGTACCTGTCCTGGGAGTGTATGATGGGGAAAGTGTAGAGGGAGATTTACTCTGTATCTAACCCCGTGCTGTAACTCTCCTGGGAATGTTTTATGGGGACAGTGTAGAAGGAGCTTTAATCTGTATCTAACACTGTGCTATAACTGTCCTGGGAGTGTTTGATGGGGGCAGTGCCGAGGGAGCTTTACTCTGTATGTAACCCTCTGCTGTACCTGTCCTCTGAGTGTTTGATGGGGACAGTGTAGAAGGAGTTTTACTCTGTATCTAACCCCGTGCTGTAGCAGTCCTGGGAGTGTTTGATGGGGAAGGTGTAGAGGGAGCTTTACTCTGTATCTAACCCCATGCTGTACCTGTCCTGGGAGTGTTTGCTGGGGACAGTGTAGCGGGAGATTTACTCTGTATCTAACTTTGTGCTGTACCTGTCCTGGGAGTGTATGATGGGGACATTGTAGAGGGAGATTTATTCTCTATTTAACCCCATGCTGTACCTGTTCTGGGAGTGTTTGATGGGAACAGTGTAGAGGGAACTTTACTCTGTATCTAACCCTGTGCTTTACCTGTCCTGGGAGTGTTTGATGGGGACAGTGTAGAGGGAACTTTACTCTGTATCTAACCCTGTGCTGTACCTGTCCTGGGAGTCTTTGATGTGGACAGTGTAGAGGGAGCTTTACTCTGTATCTAACCCTGTGCCGTACCTATCCTGGGAGTCTTTGATGTGGACAGTGTAGAGGGAGCTTTACTCTGTATCCAATCCCGTGCCGTACCTGTCCTGGGAGTGTTTGATGGGGACAGTGTAGAAGGTGCTTTACTATGTATCTAACTCCGTGCTGTACCTGTCCTGGGAGTGTTTGATGGGGACATTTTAGAGGGAGATTTATTCTCTATTTAACCCCGTGCTGTACCTGTCCTGGGAGTTTTTGATGGGGACAGTGTGGAGGGAACTTTACTCTGTATCTAACCCTGTGCTGTACCTGTCCTGGGAGTGTTTGATGGGGACAGTGTAGAGGGAGATTTACACTGTATCTATCCCCGGGCTTTACCTGTCCGGGGAGTGTTTACAGGGGACAGTGTAGAGGGAGCTTTACTCTGTATCTAAACCCGTGCTGTGCCTGCCCTGGGAGATATTGATGGGGACAGTGAAGAGGGAGCTGTGCACTGTATCTAACCCTGTGCTATACCTGTCCTGGGAGTTTTTGATTGGGACAGTGTAGAGGGAGATTTACTCTGTATCTAACCCTGTGCTGTACCTGTCCTGGGATCGTTTGATGGAGACAGTGTAGAGGGAGCTTTACTCTGCATCGAAACCTGTGCTGTACCAGTCCTGGGAGTATTTGATGGGGACAATGTAGAAGGGGCTTTACTCTGCATCTAACCCCGTGTTATACCTGTCTTGGCAGTGTTTGTTGGGGATAGTGTAGAGGGAGATTTACTCTGTATCTAACCATGTGCTGTACCTGTCCTGGGACAGTTTGCTTGGGACAGTGCAGAAGGAGATTTACTCTTTTCTAACCATGTGCTGTACTTGTCCTGCGAGTGTTTGATGGGGACAGTGTAGAAGGAGCTTAACTCTGTATCTAACCCCGTGCTGTACCTCTCCTGGAATTGTTGGCTGGGGACAGTGTAGAGGGAGCTTTAATCAGTATCTAACCCTGTGCTGTACCTGTCTCGGGAGTGTATGATGGGGAAAGTGTAGAGGGAGATTTAATCTGTATCTAACCCCGTGCATAACTGTCCTGGGAGTGTTTGATGGGGACAGTGTAGAGGGAGCTTTAATCAGTATCTAACCCTGTGCTGTACCTGTCTTGGGAGTGTTTGATGGGGGCAGTGCAGAGGGAGCTTTACTCTGTATCTAACCCCGTGTTGTACCTGTCTTGGGAGTGTTTGCTGGGGACAGTGTAGAAGGAGCTTTACTCTGTATCTAACCCCGTGCTGTACCTGTCCTGGAAGTGTTTGCTGGGGACAGTGTAGAAGCAGCTTTACTCTGTATCTAACCCCGTGCTGTACCAGTCCTGGGAGTGTTTGTTGGGGAAGATGTAGAGGGACCATTACTGTGTATCTAACCCATGATGTACCTGTCCTGGGAGTGTTTGCTGGGGTCAGTGTAGAGGGAGCTTTATTCTGTATCTAACCCTGTGCTGTACCTGTCCTGGGAGTGTTTGATGGGGACATTGTAGAGGGAGATTTATTCTCTATTTAACCCCATGCTGTACCTTTCTGGGAGTGTTTGATGGGGACAGTTTAGAAGTAGTTTTACTCTGTATCTAACTCAGTGCTGTACCTGTCCTGGGAGTGTTTGATGGGGACAGTGTAGAGGGAGCTTTACTCTGCATCAAACCCTGTGCTGTACCTGTCCTGGGAGTGTATGATGGGGAAAGTGTAGAGGGAGATTTACTCTGTATCTAACCCCGTGCTGTAACTCTCCTGGGAATGTTTTATGGGGACAGTGTAGAAGGAGCTTTAATCTGTATCTAACACTGTGCTATAACTGTCCTGGGAGTGTTTGATGGGGGCAGTGCCGAGGGAGCTTTACTCTGTATGTAACCCTCTGCTGTACCTGTCCTCTGAGTGTTTGATGGGGACAGTGTAGAAGGAGTTTTACTCTGTATCTAACCCCGTGCTGTAGCAGTCCTGGGAGTGTTTGATGGGGAAGGTGTAGAGGGAGCTTTACTCTGTATCTAACCCCATGCTGTACCTGTCCTGGGAGTGTTTGCTGGGGACAGTGTAGCGGGAGATTTACTCTGTATCTAACTTTGTGCTGTACCTGTCCTGGGAGTGTATGATGGGGACATTGTAGAGGGAGATTTATTCTCTATTTAACCCCATGCTGTACCTGTTCTGGGAGTGTTTGATGGGAACAGTGTAGAGGGAACTTTACTCTGTATCTAACCCTGTGCTTTACCTGTCCTGGGAGTGTTTGATGGGGACAGTGTAGAGGGAACTTTACTCTGTATCTAACCCTGTGCTGTACCTGTCCTGGGAGTCTTTGATGTGGACAGTGTAGAGGGAGCTTTACTCTGTATCTAACCCTGTGCCGTACCTATCCTGGGAGTCTTTGATGTGGACAGTGTAGAGGGAGCTTTACTCTGTATCCAATCCCGTGCCGTACCTGTCCTGGGAGTGTTTGATGGGGACAGTGTAGAAGGTGCTTTACTATGTATCTAACTCCGTGCTGTACCTGTCCTGGGAGTGTTTGATGGGGACATTTTAGAGGGAGATTTATTCTCTATTTAACCCCGTGCTGTACCTGTCCTGGGAGTTTTTGATGGGGACAGTGTGGAGGGAACTTTACTCTGTATCTAACCCTGTGCTGTACCTGTCCTGGGAGTGTTTGATGGGGACAGTGTAGAGGGAGATTTACACTGTATCTATCCCCGGGCTTTACCTGTCCGGGGAGTGTTTACAGGGGACAGTGTAGAGGGAGCTTTACTCTGTATCTAAACCCGTGCTGTGCCTGCCCTGGGAGATATTGATGGGGACAGTGAAGAGGGAGCTGTGCACTGTATCTAACCCTGTGCTATACCTGTCCTGGGAGTTTTTGATTGGGACAGTGTAGAGGGAGATTTACTCTGTATCTAACCCTGTGCTGTACCTGTCCTGGGATCGTTTGATGGAGACAGTGTAGAGGGAGCTTTACTCTGCATCGAAACCTGTGCTGTACCAGTCCTGGGAGTATTTGATGGGGACAATGTAGAAGGGGCTTTACTCTGCATCTAACCCCGTGTTATACCTGTCTTGGCAGTGTTTGTTGGGGATAGTGTAGAGGGAGATTTACTCTGTATCTAACCATGTGCTGTACCTGTCCTGGGACAGTTTGCTTGGGACAGTGCAGAAGGAGATTTACTCTTTTCTAACCATATGCTGTACTTGTCCTGCGAGTGTTTGATGGGGACAGTGTAGAAGGAGCTTAACTCTGTATCTAACCCCGTGCTGTACCTCTCCTGGAATTGTTGGCTGGGGACAGTGTAGAGGGAGCTTTAATCAGTATCTAACCCTGTGCTGTACCTGTCTCGGGAGTGTATGATGGGGAAAGTGTAGAGGGAGATTTAATCTGTATCTAACCCCGTGCATAACTGTCCTGGGAGTGTTTGATGGGGACAGTGTAGCGGGAGATTTACTCTGTATCTAACTTTGTGCTGTACCTGTCCTGGGAGTGTATGATGGGGACATTGTAGAGGGAGATTTATTCTCTATTTAACCCCATGCTGTACCTGTTCTGGGAGTGTTTGATGGGAACAGTGTAGAGGGAACTTTACTCTGTATCTAACCCTGTGCTTTACCTGTCCTGGGAGTGTTTGATGGGGACAGTGTAGAGGGAACTTTACTCTGTATCTAACCCTGTGCTGTACCTGTCCTGGGAGTCTTTGATGTGGACAGTGTAGAGGGAGCTTTACTCTGTATCTAACCCTGTGCCGTACCTATCCTGGGAGTCTTTGATGTGGACAGTGTAGAGGGAGCTTTACTCTGTATCCAATCCCGTGCCGTACCTGTCCTGGGAGTGTTTGATGGGGACAGTGTAGAAGGTGCTTTACTATGTATCTAACTCCGTGCTGTACCTGTCCTGGGAGTGTTTGATGGGGACATTTTAGAGGGAGATTTATTCTCTATTTAACCCCGTGCTGTACCTGTCCTGGGAGTTTTTGATGGGGACAGTGTGGAGGGAACTTTACTCTGTATCTAACCCTGTGCTGTACCTGTCCTGGGAGTGTTTGATGGGGACAGTGTAGAGGGAGATTTACACGGTATCTATCCCCGGGCTTTACCTGTCCGGGGAGTGTTTACAGGGGACAGTGTAGAGGGAGCTTTACTCTGTATCTAAACCCGTGCTGTGCCTGCCCTGGGAGATATTGATGGGGACAGTGTAGAGGGAGCTGTGCACTGTATCTAACCCTGTGCTATACCTGTCCTGGGAGTTTTTGATTGGGACAGTGTAGAGGGAGATTTACTCTGTATCTAACCCTGTGCTGTACCAGTCCTGGGAGTATTTGATGGGGACAATGTGGAAGGGGCTTTACTCTGCATCTAACCCCGTGTTATACCTGTCTTGGCAGTGTTTGTTGGGGATAGTGTAGAGGGAGATTTACTCTGTATCTAACCAGGTGCTGTAGCTGTCCTGGGACAGTTTGCTTGGGACAGTGTAGAAGGAGATTTACTCTTTTCTAACCATGTGCTGTACTTGTCCTGCGAGTGTTTGATGGGGACAGTGTAGAAGGAGCTTAACTCTGTATCTAACCCCGTGCTGTACCTCTCCTGGAATTGTTGGCTGGGGACAGTGTAGAGGGAGCTTTAATCTGTATCTAACGTTGTGCTGTACCTGTCTTGGGAGTGTATGATGGGGAAAGTGTAGAGGGAGATTTAATCTGTATCTAACCCCGTGCTGTAACTGTCCTGGGAGTGTTTGATGGGGGCAGTGCAGAGGGAGCTATACTCTGTATGTAACCCTCTGCTGTACCTGTCCTTTGAGTGTTTGATGGGGACAGCGTAGAAGGAGCTTTACTCTGAATCTAACCCCGTGTTGTACCTGTCTTGGGAGTGTTTGCTGGGGACAGTGTTGAAGGAGCTTTACTCTGTATCTAACCCCGTGCTGTACCTGTCCTGGAAGTGTTTGCTGGGGACAGTGTAGAAGCAGCTTTACTCTGTATCTAACCCCGTGCTGTACCAGTCCTGGGAGTGTTTGATGGGGAAGGTGTAGAGGGAGCTTTACTCTGTATCTAACCCCGTGCTGTAGCAGTCCTGGGAGTGTTTGATGGGGAAGGTGTAGAGGGAGCTTTACTCTGTATCTAACCCCGTGCTGTAGCAGTCCTGGGAGTGTTTGATGGGGAAGGTGTAGAGGGAGCTTTACTCTGTATCTAACCCTGTGCTTTACCTGTCCTGGAAGTGTTTGCTGGGGACAGTGTAGAAGCAGCTTTACTCTGTATCTAACCCCGTGCTGTACCAGTCCTGGGAGTGTTTGATGGGGAAGGTGTAGAGGGAGATTTATTCTCTATTTAACCCCATGCTGTACCTGTCCTGGGAGTGTTTGATGGGGACAGTGTAGAGGGAACTTTACTCTGTATCTAACCCTGTGCTTTAGCTGTCCTGGGAGTGTTTAATGGGGACAGTGTAGAGGGAACTTTACTCTGTATCTAACCCTGCGCTGTACCTGTCCTGGGAGTCTTTGATGTGGACAGTGTAGAGGGAGCTTTACTCTGTATCCAATCCCGTGCCGTACCTGTCCTGGGAGTGTTTGATGGGGACAGTGTAGAAGGTGCTTTACTATGTATCTAACTCCGTGCTGTACCTGTCCTGGGACTGTTAGATGGGGACAGTGTAGAGGGAGATTTACTCTGTATCTAATCCTGTGCTTTACCTGTCCTGCGATTGTTTAATGGGGACAGGGTAGAGGGAGCTTTATTCTGTATCTAACCCTGTGCTGTACCTGTCCTGGGAGTGTTTACGGGGGACAGTGTAGAGGGAGCTTTACTCTGTATCTAAACCCGTGCTGTGCCTGCCCTGGGAGATATTGATGGGGACAGTGTAGAGGGAGCTGTGCGCTGTATCTAACCCTGTGCTATACCTGTCCTGGGAGTTTTTGATTGGGACAGTGTAGAGGGAGATTTACTCTGTATCTAACCCCGTGCTGTACCTGTCCTGGGATCGTTTGATGGGGACAGTGTAGAGGGAGCTTTACTCTGCATCGAAACCTGTGCTGTACCAGTCCTGGGAGTATTTGATGGGGACAATGTAGAAGGAGCTTTACTCTGCCTCTAACCCCGTGTTATACCTGTCTTGGCAGTGTTTGTTGGGGATAGTGTAGAGGGACATTTACTCTGTATCCTACCATGTCCTGTACCTGTCCTGGGACTGTTTGCTTGGGACAGTGTAGAAGGAGATTTACTCTTTTCTAACCACGTGCTGTACTTGTCCTGCAAGTGTTTGATGGGGACAGTGTAGAAGGAGCTTAACTCTGTACCTGACCCCATGCTGTACCTCTCCTGGAATTGTTGGCTGGGGACAGTGTAGAGGGAGCTTTAATCAGTATCTAACCCTGTGCTGTACCTGTCTTGGGAGTGTATGATGGGGAAAGTGTAGAGGGAGATTTAATCTGTATCTAACCTCGTGCTGTAACTGTCCTGGGAGTGTTTGATGGGGGCAGTGCAGAGGGAGCTTTACTCTGTATGTAACCCTCTGCTGTACCTGTCCTTTGAGTGTTTGATGGGGACAGCGTAGAAGGAGCTTTACTCTGAATCTAACCCCGTGTTGTACCTGTCTTGGGAGTGTTTGCTGGGGACATTGTTGAAGGAGCTTTACTCTGTATCTAACCCCGTGCTGTACCTGTCCTGGAAGTGTTTGCTGGGGACAGTGTAGAAGCAGCCTTACTCTGTATCTAACCCCGTGCTGTACCAGTCCTGGGAGTGTTTGATGGGGAAGGTGTAGAGGGAGCTTTAATCTGTATCTAACCCCATGATGTACCTGTCCTGGGAGTGTTTGCTGGGGACAATGTATAAGGATCTTTACTCTGTATCTAACCCAGTGCTGTACCAGTCCTGGGATTGTTTGTTGGGGAAGATGTAGAGGGAGCTTTACTCTGTATCTAACCCTGTGCTGTACCTGTCCTGGGAGTGTTTGATGGGAACATTGTAGAGGGAGATTTATTCTCTATTTAACCCCATGCTGTACCTTTCTGGGAGTGTTTGATGGGGACAGTGTAGAGGGAGCTTTACTCTGTATCTAACCCTGTGCTTTACCTGTCCTGGGAGTGTTTGATGCGTCAGTGTAGAGGGAGCTTTACTCTGTATCTAGCCCCGGGCTGTACCTGTCCTGGGAGTGTTTGCTGGGGACAGTGTAGAAGGAGCTTTACTCTGTATCTAAACCCGTGCTGTACCTGTCCTTTGAGTGTTTGATGGTGACAGTGTACAAGGAGCTTTACTCTGTTTTTGACCCTGTGCTGTATCTGTCCTGGGAGTGTTTGATGGGGAAAGAGTAGTGGAAGCTTTACTCTGTATCTAACGCCGTGCTGTACCTGTTCTGGAAGTGTTTGCTGGGGACAGTGTAGAAGGATCTTAACCCTGTATCTCCCTCCGTGCTGTACCTGTCCTGGGTGTGTTTGATGGGGACAGTGTAGAAGGAGTTTTACTCTGTATATAACTCAGTGCTGTACCTCTCCTGGGAGTGTTTGATGGGGACAGTGTAGAAGGAGCTTTACTCTGTATCTAAACCGGTGCTGTACCTGTCCTGCGACTGTATGATGGGGACAGTGTAGAGGGAGCTTTCCTCTGTATCTAACCCCGTGCTGTACCTGTCCTGGGAGTGTTTGATGGGGACAGTGAAGAGGGAACTTTGCTCTGTATCTAACCCTGTGCTGTACCTGTCCTGGGAGTCTTTGATGTGGACAGTGTAGAGGGAGCTTTACTCTGTATCTAACCCTGTGCTGTACCTGTCCTGGGAGTCTTTGATGTGGACAGTGTAGAGGGAGCTATACTCTGTATCCAACCCTGTGCCGTACCTGTGCTGGGAGTGTTTGATGGGGACAGTGTAGAAGGAGCTTTACTATGTATCTAACTCCGTGCTGTACCTGTCCTGGGAGTGTTTGATGGGGACAGTGAAGAGGGAGCTTTACTCTATATCTTATCCTGTGCTGTGCCTGTCCTGCGAGTGTTTGATGGAGACAGTGTAGAGGGAGCTTGACACTGCATCTAACCCCGTGCTGTACCTGTCCTGGAGGTGTTTGTTGTGGACAGTGTAGAGGGAGCTTTACTCTGTATCTAAACCCGTGCTGCGCCTGCCCTGGGAATGTTTGATGGGGACAGTGTAGAGGGAGCTTTACTATGTATCTGACCCCGTGCTGCACGTGCTCTGGGAGATATTGATGGGGACAGTGTAGAGTGAGCTGTGCGCTGTATCTAACCCTGTGATATACCTGTCCTGGGAGTTTTTGATGGGGACAGTGTTGAGGGAGATTTACTCTGTATCTAACCCCGTGCTGTACCTGTCCTGGGATCGTTTGCTGGGGACAGTGTAGAGGGAGCTTTACTCTGCATGTAACCCTGTGCTGTACCTGTCCTGGGAGTGTTTGATGGGGACGGTGTAGAGGGAGCTTTACTGTGCATCTAACCCCATGCTTAACTGTCCTGGGAGTATTTGATGGGGACAATGTAGAAGGAGCTTTACTCTGTTTCTAACCCCGTGTTGTAGCTGTCTTGGGAGTGTTTGATGGGGACTGTGTAGAGGGAGCTTTGCTCTGTATCTAACCATGTGCTGTACCTGTCCAGGGACTGTTTGCTTGGGACAGTGTAGAAGGAGCTTTACTCTGTATCTAACCATGTGCTGTACCTGTCCTGGGAGTGTTTGATGGGGATAGTGTAGAAGGAGCTTTACTCTGTATCTAACCCCGTGCTGTACCTGTCCTGGGATCGTTTGATGGGGACAGTGTAGAGGGAGCTTTACTCTGCATCTAACCCTGTGCTGTACCTGTTCTGGGAGTATTTGATGGGGACAATGTAGAAGGAGCTTTACTCTGCATCTAACCCCGTGTTGTAACTGTCTTGGCAGTGTTTGTTGGGGATAGTGTAGAGGAGGATTTACTCTGTATCTAACCATGTGCTGTACCTGTCCTGGGACTGTTTGCTTGGGACAGTGTAGAAGGAGATTTACTCTTTTCCAACCATGTGCTGTACCTGTCCTGCGAGTGTTTGATGGGGACAGTGTAGAAGGAGCTTAACTCTGTATCTAACCCCGTGCTGTACCTCTCCAGGAAGTGTTGGCTGGGGACAGTGTAGAGGGAGCTTTACTCAGTATCTAACCCTGTGCTGTACCTGTCCTGGGAGTGTATGATGGGGAAAGTGTAGAGGGAGATTTACTCTGTATCTAACCCCGTGCTGTAACTCTCCTGGGAGTGTTTTATGGGGACAGTGTAGAAGGAGCTTTACTCTGTATCTAAACCCGTGTTTTACCTGTCTTGGGAGTGTTTGCTGGGGACAGTGTAGAAGGAGCTTTACTCTGTATCTAACCCCGTGCTGTTCCTGTCCTGTGAGTGTTTGATGGTGACAGTGTAGAGGGAGCTTTACTCTGGATCTAACCCTGTGCTGTACCTGTCCTTTGAGTTTTCGTTGGGGACAGTGTAGAGGGAACTTTACTATGTATCTAACCCTGTGCTTTACCTGTCCTGGGAGTGTTTACGGGTGACAGTGTAGAGGGAGCTTTACTCTGTATCTAACCCCGTGTTTTACCTGTCTTGGGAGTGTTTGCTGTGGACAGTGTAGACGGAGCTTTACTCTGTATCTAACCCCGTGCTGTACCTGTCCTGGGAGTGTTTGATGGTGACAGTGTACAAGGAGCTTTACTCAGTATTTGACCCTGTGCTGTACCTGTCCTGGGAGTGTTTGATGGGGACAGAGTAGAGGGAGCTTTCCCCTGTATCTAACCCCGTGCTGTACCTGTCCTGGAATTTTTTGCTGGGGACAGTGAAAAGGGCGCTTTTCTGAGTATCTTACACGGTGCTGTACCTGTCCTGCGACTGTATGATGGGGACAGTGTAGAGGGAGCATTACTCTGTATCTAACCCCGTGCTGTACCTGCCCTGTGAGTGTTTGATGGTGACAGTGTAGAGGGAGCTTTACTCTGTATCTAACCCTGTGCTGTACCTGTCCTTTGAGTGTTTGATGGTGACAGTGTAGAGGGAGATTTACTCTCTATTTAACCCCGTGCTGTACCTGTCCTGGGAGTGTTTGATGGGGACAGTGTAGAGGGAACTTTACTCTGTATCTAACCCTGTGCTGTACCTGTCCTGGGAGTCTTTGATGTGGACAGTGTAGAGGGAGCTTTACTCTGTATCTATCCCTGTGCCGTACCTGTCCTGGGAGTCTTTGATGTGGACAGTGTAGAGGGAGCTTTACTCTGTATCCAATCCCGTGCTGTACCTGTCCTGGGAGTGTTTGATGGGGACAGTGTAGAAGGAGCTTTACTATGTATCTAACTCCGTGCTGTACCTGTCCTGGGACTGTTAGATGGGGACAGTGTAGAGGGAGCTTTACTCTGTATCTAATCCTGTGCTTTACCTGTCCTGCGAGTGTTTGATGGGGACAGGGTAGAGGGAGCTTTATTCTGTATCTAACCCCGTGTTGTACCAGTCTTGGGAGGGTTTGATGGGGACAGTGTGGAGGGAGCTTTACTCTGTATCTAACCACGTGCTGTGCCTGTCCTGGTAGTGTTTGATGGGGACAGTGTAGAAGGAACTTTATTCTGTATCTAACCCTGTGCTGTACCTGTCCTGGTAGTGTTTGATGGGGACAGTGCAGATAGAGCTTTACTTTGTATCTATCTCAGTGCTGTACCTGTCCTGGGACTGTTTGAGAAGACAGTGTAGAGGGAGCTTTACTCTGTATCTAACCCCGTGCTGTACCTGTCCTGGGAGTGTTTGATGGGAACGGTGTAGAAGGAGCTTTACACTGTATCTAACCCCGTGTTGTACATGTCTTGGGAGGGTTTGATGGGGACAGTGTAGAGGGAGCTGTACTCTGTATGCAACCCTGTGCTGTACCTGTCCTGGGAGTGTTTGATGGGGACAGTGTAGAAGGAACTTTATTCTGTATCTAAATCCCGTGCTGTACCTGTCCTGGGAGTTTTTGTTGGAGACAGTGTAGAGGGAGCTTTACTCTGCATCTATCCTGGTGTTGTACCTGTTTTGGGAGAGTTTGGTGGGGACAGTGTAGAGGCAGCTTTACTCTGTATCTACACCTGTGCTGTACCTGTCCTGGGAGTGTTTGATGGGGAAAGTGTAGAGGGAGCTTTACTCTGTATCTAACCCTGTGCTGTCCCTGTCCTGGGAGTGTTTGATAGGGACAGTGTAGATGGAATTTACTCTGTATCTAACCCCGTGTTGTACCTGTCTTGCGAGTGTTTGATGGGGACAGTGTAGCGGGCGCTTTACTCTGTATCTAACCCCGTGCTCTACCTGGCCTGGGAATGTTTACTTGGGACAGTGTAGAAGGAGATTTACTCTGTATCTAACCCTGTGCTGTACCTCTCCTGGAAGTGTTTGCTCTGGACAGTGTAGATGGAGATTTACCCTATAACTTACACCGTGCTGTACCTGTCCTGGGAGTGTTTGATGGGGACAGTGTAGTGGGAGATTTACTCTGTATCTAACCTTGTGCTGTTCCTGTCCTGGGATTATTTGCTGGGTACAGTGTAGAATGAGCTTTACTCTGTATCTAACCCCGTGCTGTAACTGTCCTCGAAGTGTTTGCTTAGGACACTGTAGAGGGAGCTTTCCTCTGTATCTAACCCCTTGTTGTCCCTGCCTTGGGAGTGTTAGATGGGGACAGTGTAGAGGGAGCTTTACTCTGCATCTATCCCGGTGTTGTACCTGTTTTGGGAGAGTTTGGTGGGGACAGTGTAGAGGCAGCTTTACTCTGTATCTAAACCTGTGCTGTACCTGTCCTGGGAGTGTTTGATGGGGAAAGTGTAGAGGGAGCTTTACTCTGTATCTAACCCTGTGCTGTACCTGTCCTGGGAGTGTTTGATGGGGACAGTGTAGAGGGAGCTTTACTCTGTATCTACCACCGTGCTGTCCCTGTCCTAGGAGTGTTTGATGGAGATAGTGTAGAGGGAGCTTTACTCTGCATCTAACCCCGTGCTGTACCTGTCCTGGGAGCTTTTGATGGGGACAGTGTAGAGGGAACTTTAATCTGAAACTAACCCTGTGCTGTTCTGGTCCTGGGAGGGTTTGAGGGGAGGGTGTAGGGGGTGCTTTACTCTGTATCTAACCCCATGCTGTTCCTTTCCTGAGAGTGTTTGCTTGGGACAGTGTAGAAGTAGCCTACTCTGTATCTAACCCTGTGCTGTACCTGTCTTGGGGGTGTTGGATGGGGACAGTGTAGAAGAAGCTTTACTCTGTATCTGAACCTGAGCTGTACCTGTCCTGGGAGTGTTTAATGGGGACAGTGTAGAGGGAGCTTTACTCTGTATCAAACCCTGTACTGTACCTGCCCTGGGAGTGTTTGATGGGGACAGTGTAGAAGGAGCTTTACTCTGTATCCAACCCCATGCTATACCTGTTCTCGAGTGTTTGATGGGGACAGTGTAGAAGGAGCTTTAATCTGTATCTGATCCCGTGTTGTAGCTGTCCTGGTAGTGTTTGCTTGGGACAGTGTAGAAGGAGCTTTACTCTGTATCTAACCCCGTGCTGTACCTGTCCTGGAAGTGTATGCTGGGGACTGTGTAGAGCGAGCTTTACTCTGTATCTAACCCCGTGCTATAACTGTCCTGGGAGTGTTTGATGGAGACAGTGTAGAGGGAATTTACTCTGTATCTAACCCCATGCTGTACCAGTCCTGGGAGTGTTTGCTGGGGACAGTGTAGAAGGAGCTTTGCTCTGTATCTAACCCTGTGCTGTACCTGTCCTGGGAGTGTTTGCTTGGGACAGTGTAGAAGGAGCTTTTCTCTGTATCTAACCACGTGCTGTGTCGGTCCTGGGAGTGTTTGATGGGGACAGTGTACAAGGAACTTTATTCTGTATCTAACCCCGTGCTGTACCTATCCTGGGAGTGTTTGATGGGGAGAGTGCAGATTGAGCTTTACTCTGTATCTATCTCAGTGCTGTACCTGTCCTGGGAGTGTTTGAGAAGACAGTGTAGAGGGAGCTTTACTCTGTACCTAACCCCGTGTTGTAGCTGTCTTGGGAGTGTTTGATGGGGACAGTGTAGAGGGAGCTTTACTCTGTATGCAACCCTGTGCTGTACCTGTCCTGGGAGTGTTTGATGGGGACAGTGTAGATGGAACTTTATTCTGTATTAACCCCATGCTGTACCTGTCCTGTGAGTGTTTGATGGTGACAGTGTAGAGGGAGCTTTACTCTGTATCTAATCCTGTGCTGTACCTGTCCTTTGAGTTTTCGTTGGGGACAGTGTAGAGGGAACTTTACTATGTATCTAACCCTGTGCTTTACCTGTCCTGGGAGTGTTTACGGGGGACAGTGTAGAGGGACCTTTACTCTGTATCTAACCCCGTGCTGTACCTGTCCTGGGAGTGTTTGATGGTGACAGTGTACAAGGAGCTTTACTCAGTATTTGACCCTGTGCTGTACCTGTCCTGGGAGTGTTTGATGGGGACAGAGTAGAGGGAGCTTTCCCCTGTATCTAACCCCGTGCTGTACCTGTCCTGGAATTGTTTACTGGGGACAGTGAAAAGGGCGCTTTTCTGAGTATCTTACACGGTGCTGTACCTGTCCTGCGACTGTATGATGGGGACAGTGTAGAGGGAGCTTTACTCTGTATCTAACCCCGTGCTGTACCTGTCTTGTGAGTGTTTGATGGTGACAGTGTAGAGGGAGCTTTACTCTGTATCTAACCCTGTGCTGTACCTGTCCTTTGAGTGTTTGATGGTGACAGTGTAGAGGGAGATTTACTCTCTATTTAACCCCGTGCTGTACCTGTCCTGGGAGTGTTTGATGGGGACAGTGTAGAGGGAACTTTACTCTGTATCTAACCCTGTGCTGTACCTGTCCTGGGAGTCTTTGATGTGGACAGTGTAGAGGGAACTTTACTCTGTATCTATCCCTGTGCCGTACCTGTCCTGGGAGTCTTTGATGTGGACAGTGTAGAGGGAGCTTTACTCTGTATCCAATCCCGTGCCGTACCTGTCCTGGGAGTGTTTGATGGGGACAGTGTAGAAGGAGCTTTACTATGTATCTTACTCCGTGCTGTACCTGTCCTGGGACTGTTAGATGGGGACAGTGTAGAGGGAGCTTTACTCTGTATCTAATCCAGTGCTTTACCTGTCCTGCGAGTGTTTGATGGGGACAGGGTAGAGGGAGCTTTATTCTGTATCTAACCCCGTGTTGTACCAGTCTTGGGAGGGTTTGATGGTGACAGTGTGGAGGGAGCTTTTCTCTGTATCTAACCCTGTGCTGTACCTTCCTGGGAGTGTTTGATGGGGACAGTGCAGATAGAGCTTTACTCTGTATCTATCTCAGTGCTTTACCTTTCCTGGGAGTGTTTGAAAAGACAGTGTAGAGGGAGCTTTACTCTGTATCTAACCCCGTGCTGTACCTGTCCTGGGAGTGTTTGATGGGAACGGTGTAGAAGGAGCTTTACTCTGTATCTAACCCCGTGCTGTACCTGTCTTGGGAGGGTTTGATGGGGACAGTGTAGAGGGAGCTGTACTCTGTATGCCACCCTGTGCTGTACCTGTCCTGGGAGTGTTTGATGGGGACAGTGTAGAAGGAACTTTATTCTGTATCTAAATCCCGTGCTGTACCTGTCCTGGGAGTTTTTGTTGGAGACAGTGTAGAGGGAGCTTTACTCTGCATCTATCCCGGTGTTGTACCTGTTTTGGGAGAGTTTGGTGGGGACAGTGTAGAGGCAGCTTTACTCTGTATCTACACCTGTGCTGTACCTGTCCTTGGAGTGTTTGATGGGGAAAGTGTAGAGGGAGCTTTACTCTGTATCTAACCCTGTGCTGTCCCTGTCCTGGGAGTGTTTGATAGGGACAGTGTAGATGGAATTTACTCTGTATCTAACCCCGTGTTGTACCTGTCTTGCGAGTGTTTGATGGGGACAGTGTAGCGGGAGCTTTACTCTGTATCTAACCCCGTGCTCTACCTGGCCTGGGAATGTTTACTTGGGACAGTGTAGAAGGAGATTTACTCTGTATCTAACCCTGTGCTGTACCTCTCCTGGAAGTGTTTGCTCTGGACAGTGTAGATGGAGATTTACCCTATAACTTACACCGTGCTGTACCTGTCCTGGGAGTGTTTGATGGGGACAGTGTAGTGGGAGATTTACTCTGTATCTAACCTTGTGCTGTTCCTGTCCTGGGATTATTTGCTGGGTACAGTGTAGAATGAGCTTTACTCTGTATCTAACCCCGTGCTGTAACTGTCCTCGAAGTGTTTGCTTAGGACACTGTAGAGGGAGCTTTCCTCTGTATCTAACCCCTTGTTGTCCCTGCCTTGGGAGTGTTAGATGGGGACAGTGTAGAGGGAGCTTTACTCTGCATCTATCCCGGTGTTGTACCTGTTTTGGGAGTGTTTGGTGGGGACAGTGTAGAGGCAGCTTTACTCTGTATCTACACCTGTGCTGTACCTGTCCTGGGAGTGTTTGATGGGGAAAGTGTAGAGGGAGCTTTACTCTGTATCTACCACCGTGCTGTCCCTGTCCTAGGAGTGTTTGATGGAGATAGTGTAGAGGGAGCTTTACTCTGCATCTAACCCCGTGCTGTACCTGTCCTGGGAGCTTTTGATGGGGACAGTGTAGAGGGAGCTTTAATCTGAAACTAACCCTGTGCTGTTCCCGTCCTGGGAGGGTTTGATGGGAGGGTGTAGGGGGAGCTTTACTCTGTATCTAACCCCATGCTGTACCTGTCTTGGGGGTGTTGGATGGGGACAGTGTAGAAGAAGCTTTACCCAGTATCTAAACCTGAGCTGTACCTGTCCTGGGAGTGTTTAATGGGGACAGTGTAGAGGGAGCTTTACTCTGTATCAAACCCTGTGCTGTACCTGTCTTGGGACTGTTTGATGGGGACTGTGTAGAAGGAGCTTTACTCTGTATCCAACCCCATGCTATACCTGTTCTCGAGTGTTTGATGGGGACAGTGTAGAAGGAGCTTTAATCTGTATCTGATCCCGTGTTGTAGCTGTCCTGGTAGTGTTTGCTTGGGACAGTGTAGAAGGAGCTTTACTCTGTATCTAACCCCGTGCTGTACCTGTCCTGGAAGTGCATACTGGGGACTGTGTAGAGCGAGCTTTACTCTGTATCTAACCCCGTGCTATAACTGTCCTGGGAGTGTTTGATGGAGACAGTGTAGAGGGTGCTTTACTCTGTATCTAACCCCATGCTGTACCTGTCCTGGGAGTGTTTGCTTGGGACAGTGTAGAAGGAGCTTTTCTCTGTATCTAACCACGTGCTGTGTCGGTCCTGGGAGTGTTTGATGGGGACAGTGTACAAGGAACTTTATTCTGTATCTAACCCCGTGCTGTACCTATCCTGGGAGTGTTTGATGGGGAGAGTGCAGATTGAGCTTTACTCTGTATCTATCTCAGTGCTGTACCTGTCCTGGGAGTGTTTGAGAAGACAGTGTAGAGGGAGCTTTACTCTGTACCTAACCCCGTGTTGTAGCTGTCTTGGGAGTGTTTGATGGGGACAGTGAAGAGGGAGCTTTACTCTGTATGCAACCCTGTGCTGTACCTGTCCTGGGAGTGTTTGATGGGGACAGTGTAGATGGAACTTTATTCTGTATTAACCCCATGCTGTACCTGTCCTGTGAGTGTTTGATGGTGACAGTGTAGAGGGAGCTTTACTCTGTATCTAACCCTGTGCTGTACCTGTCCTTTGAGTTTTCGTTGGGGACAGTGTAGAGGGAACTTTACTATGTATCTAACCCTGTGCTTTACCTGTCCTGGGAGTGTTTACGGGGGACAGTGTAGAGGGAGCTTTACTCTGTATCTAACCCCGTGCTGTACCTGTCCTGGGAGTGTTTGATGGTGACAGTGTACAAGGAGCTTTACTCAGTATTTGACCCTGTGCTGTACCTGTCCTGGGAGTGTTTGATGGGGACAGAGTAGAGGGAGCTTTCCCCTGTATCTAACCCCGTGCTGTACCTGTCCTGGAATTGTTTGCTGGGGACAGTGAAAAGGGCGCTTTTCTGAGTATCTTACACGGTGCTGTACCTGTCCTGCGACTGTATGATGGGGACAGTGTAGAGGGAGCTTTACTCTGTATCTAACCCCGTGCTGTACCTGTCCTGTGAGTGTTTGATGGTGACAGTGTAGAGGGAGCTTTACTCTGTATCTAACCCTGTGCTGTACCTGTCCTTTGAGTGTTTGATGGTGACAGTGTAGAGGGAGATTTACTCTCTATTTAACCCCGTGCTGTACCTGTCCTGGGAGTGTTTGATGGGGACAGTGTAGAGGGAACTTTACTCTGTATCTAACCCTGTGCTGTACCTGTCCTGGGAGTCTTTGATGTGGACAGTGTAGAGGGAACTTTACTCTGTATCTATCCCTGTGCCGTACCTGTCCTGGGAGTCTTTGATGTGGACAGTGTAGAGGGAGCTTTACTCTGTATCCAATCCCGTGCCGTACCTGTCCTGGGAGTGTTTGATGGGGACAGTGTAGAGGGAGCTTTACTATGTATCTAACTCCGTGCTGTACCTGTCCTGGGACTGTTAGATGGGGACAGTGTAGAGGGAGCTTTACTCTGTATCTAATCCTGTGCTTTACCTGTCCTGTGAGTGTTTGATGGTGACAGTGTAGAGGGAGCTTTACTCTGTATCTAACCCTGTGCTGTACCTGTCCTTTGAGTGTTTGATGGTGACAGTGTAGAGGGAGATTTACTCTCTATTTAACCCCGTGCTGTACCTGTCCTGGTAGTGTTTGATGGGGACAGTGTAGAGGGAACTTTACTCTGTATCTAACCCTGTGCTGTACTGTCCTGGGAGTCTTTGATGTGGACAGTGTAGAGGGAGCTTTACTCTGTATCTATCCCTGTGCCGTACCTGTCCTGGGAGTCTTTGATGTGGACAGTGTAGAGGGAGCTTTACTCTGTATCCAATCCCGTGCCGTACCTGTCCTGGGAGTGTTTGATGGGGACAGTGTAGAAGGAGCTTTACTATGTATCTTACTCCGTGCTGTACCTGTCCTGGGACTGTTAGATGGGGACAGTGTAGAGGGAGCTTTACTCTGTATCTAATCCTGTGCTTTACCTGTCCTGCGAGTGTTTGATGGGGACAGGGTAGAGGGAGCTTTATTCTGTATCTAACCCCGTGTTGTACCAGTCTTGGGAGGGTTTGATGGGGACAGTGTGGAGGGAGCTTTTCTCTGTATCTAACCCTGTGCTGTACCTTCCTGGGAGTGTTTGATGGGGACAGTGCAGATAGAGCTTTACTCTGTATCTATCTCAGTGCTTTACCTTTCCTGGGAGTGTTTGAAAAGACAGTGTAGAGGGAGCTTTACTCTGTATCTAACCCCGTGCTGTACCTGTCCTGGGAGTGTTTGATGGGAACGGTGTAGAAGGAGCTTTACACTGTATCTTACCCCGTGTTGTACCTGTCTTGGGAGGGTTTGATGGGGACAGTGTAGAGGGAGCTGTACTCTGTATGCCACCCTGTGCTGTACCTGTCCTGGGAGTGTTTGATGGGGACAGTGTAGAAGGAACTTTATTCTGTATCTAAATCCCGTGCTGTACCTGTCCTGGGAGTTTTTGTTGGAGACAGTGTAGAGGGAGCTTTACTCTGCATCTATCCCGGTGTTGTACCTGTTTTGGGAGAGTTTGGTGGGGACAGTGTAGAGGCAGCTTTACTCTGTATCTACACCTGTGCTGTACCTGTCCTGGGAGTGTTTGATGGGGAAAGTGTAGAGGGAGCTTTACTCTGTATCTAACCCTGTGCTGTCCCTGTCCTGGGAGTGTTTGATAGGGACAGTGTAGATGGAATTTACTCTGTATCTAACCCCGTGTTGTACCTGTCTTGCGAGTGTTTGATGGGGACAGTGTAGCGGGAGCTTTACTCTGTATCTAACCCCGTGCTCTACCTGGCCTGGGAATGTATACTTGGGACAGTGTAGAAGGAGATTTACTCTGTATCTAACCCTGTGCTGTACCTCTCCTGGAAGTGTTTGCTCTGGACAGTGTAGATGGAGATTTACCCTATAACTTACACCGTGCTGTACCTGTCCTGGGAGTGTTTGATGGGGACAGTGTAGTGGGAGATTTACTCTGTATCTAACCTTGTGCTGTTCCTGTCCTGGGATTATTTGCTGGGTACAGTGTAGAATGAGCTTTACTCTGTATCTAACCCCGTGCTGTAACTGTCCTCGAAGTGTTTGCTTAGGACACTGTAGAGGGAGCTTTCCTCTGTATCTAACCCCTTGTTGTCCCTGCCTTGGGAGTGTTAGATGGGGACAGTGTAGAGGGAGCTTTACTCTGCATCTATCCCGGTGTTGTACCTGTTTTGGGAGTGTTTGGTGGGGACAGTGTAGAGGCAGCTTTACTCTGTATCTAACCCCGTGCTGTACCTGTCCTGGGAGTGTTTGATGGGGAAAGTGTAGAGGGAGCTTTACTCTGTATCTACCACCGTGCTGTCCCTGTCCTAGGAGTGTTTGATGGAGATAGTGTAGAGGGAGCTTTACTCTGCATCTAACCCCGTGCTGTACCTGTCCTGGGAGCTTTTGATGGGGACAGTGTAGAGGGTGCTTTACTCTGTATCTAACCCCATGCTGTACCTGTCCTGGGAGTGTTTGCTTGGGACAGTGTAGAAGGAGCTTTTCTCTGTATCTAACCACGTGCTGTGTCGGTCCTGGGAGTGTTTGATGGGGACAGTGTACAAGGAACTTTATTCTGTATCTAACCCCGTGCTGTACCTATCCTGGGAGTGTTTGATGGGGAGAGTGCAGATTGAGCTTTACTCTGTATCTATCTCAGTGCTGTACCTGTCCTGGGAGTGTTTGAGAAGACAGTGTAGAGGGAGCTTTACTCTGTACCTAACCCCGTGTTGTAGCTGTCTTGGGAGTGTTTGATGGGGACAGTGTAGAGGGAGCTTTACTCTGTATGCAACCCTGTGCTGTACCTGTCCTGGGAGTGTTTGATGGGGACAGTGTAGATGGAACTTTATTCTGTATTAACCCCATGCTGTACCTGTCCTGTGAGTGTTTGATGGTGACAGTGTAGAGGGAGCTTTACTCTGTATCTAACCCTGTGCTGTACCTGTCCTTTGAGTTTTCGTTGGGGACAGTGTAGAGGGAACTTTACTATGTATCTAACCCTGTGCTTTACCTGTCCTGGGAGTGTTTACGGGGGACAGTGTAGAGGGAGCTTTACTCTGTATCTAACCCCGTGCTGTACCTGTCCTGGGAGTGTTTGATGGTGACAGTGTACAAGGAGCTTTACTCAGTATTTGACCCTGTGCTGTACCTGTCCTGGGAGTGTTTGATGGGGACAGAGTAGAGGGAGCTTTCCCCTGTATCTAACCCCGTGCTGTACCTGTCCTGGAATTGTTTGCTGGGGACAGTGAAAAGGGCGCTTTTCTGAGTATCTTACACGGTGCTGTACCTGTCCTGCGACTGTATGATGGGGACAGTGTAGAGGGAGCTTTACTCTGTATCTAACCCCGTGCTGTACCTGCCCTGTGAGTGTTTGATGGTGACAGTGTAGAGGGAGCTTTACTCTGTATCTAACCCTGTGCTGTACCTGTCCTTTGAGTGTTTGATGGTGACAGTGTAGAGGGAGATTTACTCTCTATTTAACCCCGTGCTGTACCTGTCCTGGGAGTGTTTGATGGGGACAGTGTAGAGGGAACTTTACTCTGTATCTAACCCTGTGCTGTACCTGTCCTGGGAGTCTTTGATGTGGACAGTGTAGAGGGAACTTTACTCTGTATCTATCCCTGTGCCGTACCTGTCCTGGGAGTCTTTGATGTGGACAGTGTAGAGGGAGCTTTACTCTGTATCCAATCCCGTGCCGTACCTGTCCTGGGAGTGTTTGATGGGGACAGTGTAGAGGGAGCTTTACTATGTATCTAACTCCGTGCTGTACCTGTCCTGGGACTGTTAGATGGGGACAGTGTAGAGGGAGCTTTACTCTGTATCTAATCCTGTGCTTTACCTGTCCTGTGAGTGTTTGATGGTGACAGTGTAGAGGGAGCTTTACTCTGTATCTAACCCTGTGCTGTACCTGTCCTTTGAGTGTTTGATGGTGACAGTGTAGAGGGAGATTTACTCTCTATTTAACCCCGTGCTGTACCTGTCCTGGTAGTGTTTGATGGGGACAGTGTAGAGGGAACTTTACTCTGTATCTAACCCTGTGCTGTACTGTCCTGGGAGTCTTTGATGTGGACAGTGTAGAGGGAGCTTTACTCTGTATCTATCCCTGTGCCGTACCTGTCCTGGGAGTCTTTGATGTGGACAGTGTAGAGGGAGCTTTACTCTGTATCCAATCCCGTGCCGTACCTGTCCTGGGAGTGTTTGATGGGGACAGTGTAGAAGGAGCTTTACTATGTATCTTACTCCGTGCTGTACCTGTCCTGGGACTGTTAGATGGGGACAGTGTAGAGGGAGCTTTACTCTGTATCTAATCCTGTGCTTTACCTGTCCTGCGAGTGTTTGATGGGGACAGGGTAGAGGGAGCTTTATTCTGTATCTAACCCCGTGTTGTACCAGTCTTGGGAGGGTTTGATGGGGACAGTGTGGAGGGAGCTTTTCTCTGTATCTAACCCTGTGCTGTACCTTCCTGGGAGTGTTTGATGGGGACAGTGCAGATAGAGCTTTACTCTGTATCTATCTCAGTGCTTTACCTTTCCTGGGAGTGTTTGAAAAGACAGTGTAGAGGGAGCTTTACTCTGTATCTAACCCCGTGCTGTACCTGTCCTGGGAGTGTTTGATGGGGACAGTGTAGAGGGAGCTTTACTCTGTATCTAATCCTGTGCTTTACCTGTCCTGCGAGTGTTTGATGGGGACAGGGTAGAGGGAGCTTTATTCTGTATCTAACCCCGTGTTGTACCAGTCTTGGGAGGGTTTGATGTGGACAGTGTGGAGGGAGCTTTTCTCTGTATCTAACCCTGTGCTGTACCTTCCTGGGAGTGTTTGATGGGGACAGTGCAGATAGAGCTTTACTCTGTATCTATCTCAGTGCTTTACCTTTCCTGGGAGTGTTTGAAAAGACAGTGTAGAGGGAGCTTTTCTCTGTATCTAACCCTGTGCTGTACCTTCCTGGGAGTGTTTGATGGGGACAGTGCAGATAGAGCTTTACTCTGTATCTATCTCAGTGCTTTACCTTTCCTGGGAGTGTTTGAAAAGACAGTGTAGAGGGAGCTTTACTCTGTATCTAACCCCGTGCTGTACCTGTCCTGGGAGTGTTTGATGGGAACGGTGTAGAAGGAGCTTTACACTGTATCTTACCCCGTGTTGTACCTGTCTTGGGAGGGTTTGATGGGGACAGTGTAGAGGGAGCTGTACTCTGTATGCCACCCTGTGCTGTACCTGTCCTGGGAGTGTTTGATGGGGACAGTGTAGAAGGAACTTTATTCTGTATCTAAATCCCGTGCTGTACCTGTCCTGGGAGTTTTTGTTGGAGACAGTGTAGAGGGAGCTTTACTCTGCATCTATCCCGGTGTTGTACCTGTTTTGGGAGAGTTTGGTGGGGACAGTGTAGAGGCAGCTTTACTCTGTATCTACACCTGTGCTGTACCTGTCCTGGGAGTGTTTGATGGGGAAAGTGTAGAGGGAGCTTTACTCTGTATCTAACCCTGTGCTGTCCCTGTCCTGGGAGTGTTTGATAGGGACAGTGTAGATGGAATTTACTCTGTATCTAACCCCGTGTTGTACCTGTCTTGCGAGTGTTTGATGGGGACAGTGTAGCGGGAGCTTTACTCTGTATCTAACCCCGTGCTCTACCTGGCCTGGGAATGTATACTTGGGACAGTGTAGAAGGAGATTTACTCTGTATCTAACCCTGTGCTGTACCTCTCCTGGAAGTGTTTGCTCTGGACAGTGTAGATGGAGATTTACCCTATAACTTACACCGTGCTGTACCTGTCCTGGGAGTGTTTGATGGGGACAGTGTAGTGGGAGATTTACTCTGTATCTAACCTTGTGCTGTTCCTGTCCTGGGATTATTTGCTGGGTACAGTGTAGAATGAGCTTTACTCTGTATCTAACCCCGTGCTGTAACTGTCCTCGAAGTGTTTGCTTAGGACACTGTAGAGGGAGCTTTCCTCTGTATCTAACCCCTTGTTGTCCCTGCCTTGGGAGTGTTAGATGGGGACAGTGTAGAGGGAGCTTTACTCTGCATCTATCCCGGTGTTGTACCTGTTTTGGGAGTGTTTGGTGGGGACAGTGTAGAGGCAGCTTTACTCTGTATCTAACCCCGTGCTGTACCTGTCCTGGGAGTGTTTGATGGGGAAAGTGTAGAGGGAGCTTTACTCTGTATCTACCACCGTGCTGTCCCTGTCCTAGGAGTGTTTGATGGAGATAGTGTAGAGGGAGCTTTACTCTGCATCTAACCCCGTGCTGTACCTGTCCTGGGAGCTTTTGATGGGGACAGTGTAGAGGGAGCTTTAATCTGAAACTAACCCTGTGCTGTTCCCGTCCTGGGAGGGTTTGATGGGAGGGTGTAGGGGGAGCTGTACTCTGTATCTAACCCCATGCTGTTCCTTTCCTGAGAGTGTTTGCTTGGGACAGTGTAGAAGTAGCCTACTCTGTATCTAACCCCGTGCTGTACCTGTCTTGGGGGTGTTGGATGGGGACAGTGTAGAAGAAGCTTTACCCTGTATCTAAACCTGAGCTGTACCTGTCCTGGGAGTGTTTAATGGGGACAGTGTAGAGGGAGCTTTACTCTGTATCAAACCCTGTGCTGTACCTGTCCTGGAAGTGTTTGCTGGGCACAGTGTAGATGGAGCTTTACTCTGTATCTAACTCCGTGTTGTACCTGTCTTGGGACTGTTTGATGGGGACAGTGTAGAAGGAGCTTTACTCTGTATCCAACCCCATGCTATACCTGTTCTCGAGTGTTTGATGGGGACAGTGTAGAAGGAGCTTTAATCTGTATCTGATCCCGTGTTGTAGCTGTCCTGGTAGTGTTTGCTTGGGACAGTGTAGAAGGAGCTTTACTCTGTATCTAACCCCGTGCTGTACCTGTCCTGGGAGTGTTTGATGGAGACAGTGTAGAGGGTGCTTTACTCTGTATCTAACCCCATGCTGTACCTGTCCTGGGAGTGTTTGCTTGGGACAGTGTAGAAGGAGCTTTTCTCTGTATCTAACCACGTGCTGTGTCGGTCCTGGGTGTGTTTGATGGGGACAGTGTACAAGGAACTTTATTCTGTATCTAACCCCGTGCTGTACCTATCCTGGGAGTGTTTGATGGGGAGAGTGCAGATTGAGCTTTACTCTGTATCTATCTCAGTGCTGTACCTGTCCTGGGAGTGTTTGAGAAGACAGTGTAGAGGGAGCTTTACTCTGTACCTAACCCCGTGTTGTAGCTGTCTTGGGAGTGTTTGATGGGGACAGTGTAGAGGGAGCTTTACTCTGTATGCAACCCTGTGCTGTACCTGTCCTGGGAGTGTTTGATGGGGACAGTGTAGATGGAACTTTATTCTGTATTAACCCCATGCTGTACCTGTCCTGTGAGTGTTTGATGGTGACAGTGTAGAGGGAGCTTTACTCTGTAGCTAACCCTGTGCTGTACCTGTCCTTTGAGTTTTCGTTGGGGACAGTGTAGAGGGAACTTTACTATGTATCTAACCCTGTGCTTTACCTGTCCTGGGAGTGTTTACGGGGGACAGTGTAGAGGGAGCTTTACTCTGTATCTAACCCCGTGCTGTACCTGTCCTGGGAGTGTTTGATGGTGACAGTGTACAAGGAGCTTTACTCAGTATTTGACCCTGTGCTGTACCTGTCCTGGGAGTGTTTGATGGGGGCAGAGTAGAGGGAGCTTTCCCCTGTATCTAACCCCGTGCTGTACCTGTCCTGGAATTGTTTGCTGGGGACAGTGAAAAGGGCGCTTTTCTGAGTATCTTACACGGTGCTGTACCTGTCCTGCGACTGTATGATGGGGACAGTGTAGAGGGAGCTTTACTCTGTATCTAACCCCGTGCTGTACCTGTCCTGTGAGTGTTTGATGGTGACAGTGTAGAGGGAGCTTTACTCTGTATCTAACCCTGTGCTGTACCTGTCCTTTGAGTGTTTGATGGTGACAGTGTAGAGGGAGATTTACTCTCTATTTAACCCCGTGCTGTACCTGCCCTGGGAGTGTTTGATGGGGACAGTGTAGAGGGAACTTTACTCTGTATCTAACCCTGTGCTGTACCTGTCCTGGGAGTCTTTGATGTGGACAGTGTAGAGGGAGCTTTACTCTGTATCTATCCCTGTGCCGTACCTGTCCTGGGAGTCTTTGATGTGGACAGTGTAGAGGGAGCTTTACTCTGTATCCAATCCCGTGCCGTACCTGTCCTGGGAGTGTTTGATGGGGACAGTGTAGAAGGAGCTTTACTATGTATCTTACTCCGTGCTGTACCTGTCCTGGGACTGTTAGATGGGGACAGTGTAGAGGGAGCTTTACTCTGTATCTAATCCTGTGCTTTACCTGTCCTGCGAGTGTTTGATGGGGACAGGGTAGAGGGAGCTTTATTCTGTATCTAACCCCGTGTTGTACCAGTCTTGGGAGGGTTTGATGGGGACAGTGTGGAGGGAGCTTTACTCTGTATCTAACCCTGTGCTGTACCTGTCCTGGTAGTGTTTGATGGGGACAGTGCAGATAGAGCTTTACTTTGTATCTATCTCAGTGCTGTACCTGTCCTGGGACTGTTTGAGAAGACAGTGTAGAGGGAGCTTTACTCTGTATCTAACCCCGTGCTGTACCTGTCCTGGGAGTGTTTGATGGGAACGGTGTAGAAGGAGCTTTACACTGTATCTAACCCCGTGTTGTACCTGTCTTGGGAGGGTTTGATGGGGACAGTGTAGAGGGAGCTTTACTCTGTATCTAACCCCGTGCTGTACCTGTCCTGGGAGTGTTTGATGGGGACAGTGTAGAGGGAGCTGTACTCTGTATGCAACCCTGTGCTGTACCTGTCCTGGGAGTGTTTGATGGGGACAGTGTAGAAGGAACTTTATTCTGTATCTAAATCCCGTGCTGTACCTGTCCTGGGAGTGTTTGCTTGGGACAGTGTAGAAGGAGCTTTTCTCTGTATCTAACCACGTGCTGTGTTGGTCCTGGGAGTGTTTGATGGGGACAGTGTACAAGGAACTTTATTCTGTATCTAACCCCGTGCTGTACCTATCCTGGGAGTGTTTGATGGGGAGAGTGCAGATTGAGCTTTACTCTGTATCTATCTCAGTGCTGTACCTGTCCTGGGAGTGTTTGAGAAGACAGTGTAGAGGGAGCTTTACTCTGTACCTAACCCCGTGTTGTAGCTGTCTTGGGAGTGTTTGATGGGGACAGTGTAGAGGGAGCTTTACTCTGTATGCAACCCTGTGCTGTACCTGTCCTGGGAGTGTTTGATGGGGACAGTGTAGATGGAACTTTATTCTGTATTAACCCCATGCTGTACCTGTCCTGGGAGTGTTTGATGGGGACAATGTAGAGGGAGCTTTACTCTGTATCTAATCCCGTGCTGTACCTGTCCTGGGAGTGTTTGAGGGGACAGTGTAAAGGGAGCTTTACTCTGTGTCTAACCCTGTGCTGTCCCTGTCCTGGGAGTGTTTGGTAGGGACAGTGTAGAAGGAGGTTTGCTTTGTATCTAACCCCGTGTTGTACCTGTCCTGGGAGTTTTGGTTGGGCACAGTGTAGAGGGAGCTTTACTCTGTGTCCAACCCCGTGCTGTACCTGCCCTGGGAGTTTTGGTTGGGGACAGTGTAGAGGGGGCTTTACTCTGTATCTAACCCCGTGCTGTACTTGTCCTGGGTGTGTATGATGGAGACAATGTAGAAGGAGCTTTACTCTGTATCTAACACCGTGCTCTACCAGTCCTGGGAGTGTTTGATGGAGACAGTATAGAGGGAGTTTTACTCTGTATCTTACCCTGTGTTGTTCCTGTCCTCGGAGTGTTTGCTGGGGACAGTGTAGAAGAAGCTTTACTCTGTATATAACCCTGTGCTGTACCTGTCCTGGGAGTGTTTGACGCGGACAGTGTAGAAGGAGCTTTACTCTGTATCTAACCCCGTGTCTACCTGTCCTGGTAGTCTTTGAGGGGGACAGTGCGGAAGGAGCTTTACTCTGTATCTAACCCCGTGCTGTACCTGCCCTGGGAGTGTTTGCTGGGGACTGTGTAGAGGGAGCTTTACTCTGTATCTAACCCTGTGCTGTACCTGTCCTGGGAGAGTTTGATGGAGACAGTGTCGAGGGATCTTTACTCAGTATCTAACCCCATGCTGTAACTGTTCTTGGGGTGTTTGCTGGGGACAGTGTAGAAGGAGCTTTTACTCTGTATCTAACCCCGTGCTGTACCTGTCCTGGGAGTGTTTGACGGGGAGGGTGCAGATAGAGGTTTACTCTGTATCTATCTCAGTGCTGTACCTGTCCTGGGAGTGTTTGGTGGGTTCAGTGTAGAGGGAGCTTTACTCTGTATGCAACCCTGTGCTGTACCTGTCCTGGGAGTGTTTGATGGGGACAGTGTAGATGGAACTTTATTCTGTATCTAACCCCTTGCTGTACCTCTCCTGGGATTGTTTGATGGGGACAATGTAGAGGGAGATTTACTCTATATCTAATCCCGTGCTGTACCTGTGCTGGGAGTGTTTGAGGGGACAGTGTAGAGGGAGCTTTACTCTGTGTCTAACACCATGCTGTACCTGTCCTGGGAGTGTTAGCTTGGGACAATGTAGACGGAGAATTACTCTGCATCTATCCCGGTGTTGTACCTGTTTTGGGAGTGTTTGATGTGGACAGTTTAGATGGAAGTTTACTCTGTATCTAACCCTGTGTTGTCCCTGTCCTGGTAGTGTTTGATAGGGACAGTGTAGATGGAAGTTTACTCTGTATCTAACCCTGTGCTGTACCTGCCCTGGGAGTGTTTGATGGGGACAGTGTAGAGGGATCATTACTCTGTATCTAACCCCATGCTATACCTGTCCTCGGAGTGTTTGATGGGGACAGTGTAGAGGGAACTTTACTCTGTAGCTACCACCGTGCTGTCCCTGTTCTGGGAGTGTTTGATGGAGACAGTGTAGAGGGAGCTTTAATCTGAAACTAACCCTGTGCAGTTCCCGTCCTGGGAGTGTTTGAGGGGACGGTGTAGGGGGTGCTTTACTCTGTATCTAACCCAGTGCTGTACCTTTCCTGAGAGTGTTTGCTTGGGATAGTGTAGAAGTAGCCTACTCGGTATCTAACCCCGTGTTGTACCTGTCCTGGGAGTGTTTGATGGGGACAGTGTAGAAGGAGTTTTACTCTGTATCTAACCCCGTGCTGTACCTGTCCTGGGAGTGTTGGATGGGGACAGTGTTGAAGAAGCTTTACTCTGTATCTAAACCTGTGCTGTACATGTCCTGGGAGTGTTTGATGGGGACAGTGCAGAGGGAGCTTTACTCTGTATCAAACCCTGTGCTGTACCTGTCCTGGGAGTGTTTGCTGGGGACAGTGTAGATGGAGCTTTACTCTGTATCTAACCCTGTGCCGTATCTGCCCTTGGAGTGTTTGATGGGGACAGTGTAGAGGGAGCTTTACTCTTTATCTAACCCCGTGCTGTACCTGTCCTGGTATGGTTTGATGGGGACAGTGTAGAGGGAGCTTTACTCTGTATCTAACACTGTGCTGAACCTGTATTGGGAGTGTTTGACGGGGACAGTGTAGAGGGAGCTTTACTCTGTGTCTAACACCATGCTGTACCTGTCCTGGGAGTGTTTGCTTGGGACAGTGTAGAAGGAGAATTACTCTGCATCTATCCCGGTGTTGTACCTGTTTTGGGAGAGTTTGATGTGGACAGTGTAGAGGGATCTTTACTCTGCATCTAAACCTGTGCTGTACCTGTCCTGGGAGTGTTTGCTGGGTACATTGTAGAGGGAGCTTTACTCTGTATCTAACCCTGTGCTGTCCCTGTCCTCGGAGTGTTTGATGGGGACAGTGTAGAGGGAACTTTTCCCTGTATCTTCCACCGTGCTGTCCCTGTCCTGGGAGTGTTTGAAGGTGACAGTGTAGAGGGAGCTTTACTCTGCTTCTAACCGCGTGCTGTACCTGTCCTGGGAGCTTTTGATGGGAACAGTGTAGAGGGAGCTTTAATCTGAAACTAACCCTGTGCAGTTCCCGTCCTGGGAGACTTTGAGGGGACGGTGTAGGGGGAGCTGTACTCAGTATCTAACCCCATGCTGTAACTGTTCTTGGGGTGTTTGCTGGGGACAGTGTAGAAGGAGCTTTTACTCTGTATCTAACCCCGTGCTGTACCTGTCCTGGGAGTGTTTGACGGGGAGGGTGCAGATAGAGGTTTACTCTGTATCTATCTCAGTGCTGTACCTGTCCTGGGAGTGTTTGGTGGGTTCAGTGTAGAGGGAGCTTTACTCTGTATGCAACCCTGTGCTGTACCTGTCCTGGGAGTGTTTGATGGGGACAGTGTAGATGGAACTTTATTCTGTATCTAACCCCTTGCTGTACCTCTCCTGGGATTGTTTGATGGGGACAATGTAGAGGGAGATTTACTCTATATCTAATCCCGTGCTGTACCTGTGCTGGGAGTGTTTGAGGGGACAGTGTAGAGGGAGCTTTACTCTGTGTCTAACACCATGCTGTACCTGTCCTGGGAGTGTTAGCTTGGGACAATGTAGACGGAGAATTACTCTGCATCTATCCCGGTGTTGTACCTGTTTTGGGAGTGTTTGATGTGGACAGTGTAGATGGAAGTTTACTCTGTATCTAACCCTGTGTTGTCCCTGTCCTGGTAGTGTTTGATAGGGACAGTGTAGATGGAAGTTTACTCTGTATCTAACCCTGTGCTGTACCTGCCCTGGGAGTGTTTGATGGGGACAGTGTAGAGGGATCATTACTCTGTATCTAACCCCATGCTATACCTGTCCTCGGAGTGTTTGATGGGGACAGTGTAGAGGGAACTTTACTCTGTAGCTACCACCGTGCTGTCCCTGTTCTGGGAGTGTTTGATGGAGACAGTGTAGAGGGAGCTTTAATCTGAAACTAACCCTGTGCAGTTCCCGTCCTGGGAGTGTTTGAGGGGACGGTGTAGGGGGTGCTTTACTCTGTATCTAACCCAGTGCTGTACCTTTCCTGAGAGTGTTTGCTTGGGATAGTGTAGAAGTAGCCTACTCGGTATCTAACCCCGTGTTGTACCTGTCCTGGGAGTGTTTGATGGGGACAGTGTAGAAGGAGTTTTACTCTGTATCTAACCCCGTGCTGTACCTGTCCTGGGAGTGTTGGATGGGGACAGTGTTGAAGAAGCTTTACTCTGTATCTAAACCTGTGCTGTACATGTCCTGGGAGTGTTTGATGGGGACAGTGCAGAGGGAGCTTTACTCTGTATCAAACCCTGTGCTGTACCTGTCCTGGGAGTGTTTGCTGGGGACAGTGTAGATGGAGCTTTACTCTGTATCTAACCCTGTGCCGTATCTGCCCTTGGAGTGTTTGATGGGGACAGTGTAGAGGGAGCTTTACTCTTTATCTAACCCCGTGCTGTACCTGTCCTGGTATGGTTTGATGGGGACAGTGTAGAGGGAGCTTTACTCTGTATCTAACACTGTGCTGAACCTGTATTGGGAGTGTTTGACGGGGACAGTGTAGAGGGAGCTTTACTCTGTGTCTAACACCATGCTGTACCTGTCCTGGGAGTGTTTGCTTGGGACAGTGTAGAAGGAGAATTACTCTGCATCTATCCCGGTGTTGTACCTGTTTTGGGAGAGTTTGATGTGGACAGTGTAGAGGGATCTTTACTCTGCATCTAAACCTGTGCTGTACCTGTCCTGGGAGTGTTTGCTGGGTACATTGTAGAGGGAGCTTTACTCTGTATCTAACCCTGTGCTGTCCCTGTCCTCGGAGTGTTTGATGGGGACAGTGTAGAGGGAACTTTTCCCTGTATCTTCCACCGTGCTGTCCCTGTCCTGGGAGTGTTTGAAGGTGACAGTGTAGAGGGAGCTTTACTCTGCTTCTAACCGCGTGCTGTACCTGTCCTGGGAGCTTTTGATGGGAACAGTGTAGAGGGAGCTTTAATCTGAAACTAACCCTGTGCAGTTCCCGTCCTGGGAGACTTTGAGGGGACGGTGTAGGGGGAGCTGTACTCTGTATCTAACCCCATGCTGTACCATTCCTGAGAGTGTTTGCTTGGGACAGTGTAGAAGTAGCCTACTCTGTATCTAACCCCGTGTTGTACCTGTCCTGGGAGTGTTTGATGGGGACAGTGTAGAAGGAGTTTTACTCTGTATCTTACCCCGTGCTGTACCTGTCCTGGGAGTGTTTAATGGGGACAGTGTAGAGGGAGCTTTACTCTGTATGTTACCCGGAGCTGTTCCTGTCCTGGGTGTGTTTGAGGTGACAGTGTAGAAGATGCTTTACTCTGTATCTAACCCCGTGCTGTACCTGCCCTGGGAGTGTTTGATGGGGACAGTGTAGAGGGAGCTTTACTCTGTATCTAACCCCATGCTGTACCTGTCCTGGGAGTGTTTGATGGGGACAGTGTAGAAGGAGCTTTACTCTGTTTCTAAACCCGTGTTGTACCTGTCCTGGAAGTGTATGATGGGGACAGTGTAGAAGGAGCTTTAATCTGTATCTTACACCGTGCTCTACCAGTCCAGGGAGTGATTGATGGGGAAAGTGTAGAGGTTGATTCTCTCTGTATCTAACTCTGTGCTGTTCCTGTCCTGGGAGTGTTTGCTGGGGACAGTGCGGAAGGAGCTTTACTCTGTATCTAACCCCGTGCTGTACCTGTCCTGGGATTGTTTGATGGGGACAGTGAAGAGGGAGTTTACTCTGTATCTAACCCTGTGCTGTACCTGTCCAGGGAGTGTTTGATGGGGACAGTGTAGAAGGAGCTTTACACTGTATCTAATCCTGTGTTGTACCTGTCCTGGGAGTGTTTGCTGGCGAGACTGTAGAAGGAGCTTTACTCTGTATCTTGCCCCGTGCTGTACTTGTCCTGGAAGTGTTTGCTGGGGACAGTGTAGAGGGAGCTTTACTCTGTATGTTACCCGGAGCTGTTCCTGTCCTGGGTGTGTTTGAGGTGACAGTGTAGAAGATGCTTTACTCTGTATCTAACCCCATGCTGTGACCTGTCTGGGGTGTGTTTGATGGGGACAGTGTAGAGGGAGCTTTACTCTGTATCTAACCCCATGCTGTACCTGTCCTGGGAGTGTTTGATGGGGACAGTGTAGAAGGAGCTTTACTCTGTTTCTAAACCCGTGTTGTACCTGTCCTGGAAGTGTATGATGGGGACAGTGTAGAAGGAGCTTTAATCTGTATCTTACACCGTGCTCTACCAGTCCAGGGAGTGATTGATGGGGAAAGTGTAGAGGTTGATTCTCTCTGTATCTAACTCTGTGCTGTTCCTGTCCTGGGAGTGTTTGCTGGGGACAGTGCGGAAGGAGCTTTACTCTGTATCTAACCCCGTGCTGTACCTGTCCTGGGATTGTTTGATGGGGACAGTGAAGAGGGAGTTTACTCTGTATCTAACCCTGTGCTGTACCTGTCCAGGGAGTGTTTGATGGGGACAGTGTAGAAGGAGCTTTACACTGTATCTAATCCTGTGTTGTACCTGTCCTGGGAGTGTTTGCTGGCGAGACTGTAGAAGGAGCTTTACTCTGTATCTTGCCCCGTGCTGTACTTGTCCTGGAAGTGTTTGCTGGGGACAGTGTAGAGGGAGCTTTACTCTGTATGTTACCCCGTGCTGTACCTGTCCTGGGCGTGTTTGAGGGAACAGTGTAGAGGGAGCTTTACTCTGTATCTAAATCTGTGCTGTACCGGTCCTGGGAGTGTTTGCTGGGTACATTGTAGAGGGAGCTTTACTCTGTATCTAACCCTGTGCTGTCCCTGTCCTGGGAGTGATTGATAGGGACAGTGTACAGGGAAATTTACTCTGTATCTAACCCTGTGCTGTACCTGTCCTGGGAGTGTTTGATGGGGACAGTGTAGATGGAGCTTTACTCTGTATCTAACCCCATGCTATACCTGTCCTCGGAGTGTTTGATGGGGACAGTGTAGAGGGAACCTTACTCTGTATCTACCACCGTGCTCTCCCTGTCCTGGGAGTGTTTGATGGGGACAGTGTAGAAGGAGCTTTGCTCTGTATCTAACCCTGTGCTGTACCTGTCCTGGGAGTGTTTGCTGTGGACAGTGTAGATGGAGCTTTACTCTATATCTAACCACGTGCTGTGCCGGTCCTGGGTGTGTTTGATGGGGACAGTGTCGACAGAACTTTCCTCTGTATCTACCACCGTGCTGTCCCTGTCCTCAGAGTGTTTGATGGAGATAGTGTAGAGGGAGCTTTACTCTGCATCTAACCCCGTGCTGTACCTGTCCTGGGAGCTTTTGATGGGGACAGTGTAGAGGGAGCTTTAATCTGAAACTAACCCTGTGCTGTTCCCGTCCTGGGAGTGTATGAGGGGAGGGTGTAGGGGGAGCTTTACTCTGTATCTAACCCCATGCTGTTCCTTTCCTGAGAGTGTTTGCTTGGGACAGTGTAGAAGTAGCCTACTCTGTATCTAACCCCGTGCTGTACCTGTCCTGGGAGTGTTTGATGGGGACAGTATATAGGGAGTTTTACTCTGTATCTAACCCCGTGCTGTACCTGTCTTGGGAGTGTTTGATGGGGACAGTGTAGAAGGAGCTTTACTCTGTATCCAACCCCATGCTATACCTGTTCTCGGAGTGTTTGATGGGGACAGTGTAGAGGGAGCTTTACTCTGTATCTAACCCCGTGCTGTACCTGTCCTTGGAGTGTTTGATGGGGACAGTTTAGGGGGAGATTTACTCTGTATCTAACCCCGTGCTGTACCTGTCCTGGGAGTGTTTGATGGGGACAGTGTAGAAGGAGCTTTACTCTGTATCTAACCATGTGCTGTACCTGTCCTGGGAGTGTTTGCTGGGGACAGTGTAGAGGGAGATTTACTCTGTATCTAACCCCGTGCTGTACCAGTGCTGGGAGTGTTTGAGGGGACGGTGTAAAGGGAGCTTTACTCTGTATCTAACCCCGTGCTGTACCTGTCCTGGGAGTGTTTGATGGGAACAGTTTAGGGGGATATTTACTCTGGATATAACCCTGTGCTGTACCATCCTGGGAGTGTTTGATGGAGACAGTGTGGAGGGAGCTTTACTCTGTATCTAAACCTGTGCTGTACCTGTCCTGGGAGTGTTTGCTGGGAACAGTGTAGAAGGATCTTTGCTCTGTATCTAACCCTGTGCTGTACCTGTCCTGGGAGTGTTTGATGGGGACAGTGTAGAAGAAACTTTACTCTGTATCTAAACCTGTGCTGTACCTGTCCTGGGAGTATTTGATGGGGACAGTGTAGATGGAGCTTTACTCTGTATCTAACACTGTTCTGAACCTGTCCTGGGAGTGTTTTACGGGGACAGTGTAGAAGGAGCTTTACTCTGTATCTAACCCCGTGCTGTACCTGTCCTTGGAATGTTTGATTGGGACAATATAGTAGGAGCTTTACTCTGTATCTAACTCCGTGCTGTACCTGTCCTGTAAGTGCTTGCTGCGGACTGTGTAGAAGGAGCTTTACTCTCTATCTAACCAGGTGCTATTCCTGTCCTGGGAGTGTTTGATAGGCACAGTGTAGAGGGAGCTTTACTCTGTATCCTACCACGTGCTGTACCTGTTCTGGGCGTGTTTGAGGGGACAGTGTAGAGGGAGCTTTACTCTCTATCTAACCCCATGCTGTAACTGTCCTGTGAGTGTTTGCTTGGGACAGTGTAGAAGAAGCTTTACTCTGTATCTAACCCCGTGTGATACCTTTCCTCAGAGTGTTTGATGGGAACAGTGTAGAGGCAACTTTACTCTGTATCTACCCCTGTGCTGTCCCTGTCCTGGTAGTGTTTGATGGGGGCTGTGTAGAGGGATCTTAACTCTGTATCTTACTCTGTGCTGTCCATTTCCTTGGAGTGTTTGATGGAGAGAGTGTAGAGGGAGCTTTACTCTGCATCTAACCCTGTGCTGTACCTGTCCTGGGAGCTTTTGATGGGGACAGTGTAGAGGGAGCTTTAATCTGAATCTAACCCCATGCTGTACCTGTCCTGGGAGTGTTTGAGGGGACGGTGTAGCGGGAGCTTTTCTCTGTATCTAACCCCATGCTGTACCTGTCCTGAGAGTGTTTGCTTGGGACAGTGTAGAAGTACCCTACTCTGTATCTAACCCAGTGTTGCACCTGTCCTGGGAGTGTTTGATGGGGACAGTTTTGAGGGAGCTTTTCACTGTATCTTACCCCGTGCTGTACCTGTCCTGAAAGTGTTTGCTGTGGACAGTGTAGAGGGAGCTTTACTCTGTATCTAACCCTGTGCTGTACCTGTCCTGGGCGTGTTTGTGGGGACAGTGTAGAGTACGCTTTACTTTGTATCTAACCCCATGCTGTAACTGTCCTGGGAGTATTTGCTTAGGACAGTGTAGAAGAAGCTTTACTCTGTATCTAACCCCGTGTTGTACCTGTCTTGGGACTGTTTGATGGGGGCAGTGTAGAGGGAGCTTTACTCTCTATCCAACCCCGTGCTGTACTTTCCTGTGAGTGTTTGATTGGGACCGTGTAGATGGAGCTTTATTCTGTATCTTACCCCGTGCTGTACTTGTCCTGGGAGTGTTTGATGGGGACAGTGTAGAGGGAGCTTTACACTGTATCTAATCCCGTGCTGTACCTGTCCTGGGAGTGTTTGATGGGACAGTGTAGAGGGAGGTTTACTCTGTATCCAACCCCATGCTGTACCTGTCCTGGGTGTGTTTGATGGGGACAGTGTAGAGGGAGCTTTACTCGGTATCTAACCCTGTGCTGTACCTGTCCTGGGAATGTTTGATGGGGACATTGTAGAAGGAGCTTTATTCTGTATCTAACCCCGTGCTGTACCTGTCTTGGGAGTGTTTGATGGGGACAGTGTAGAAGGAGCTTTACTCTGTATCCAACCCCATGCTATACCTGTTCTCGGAGTGTTTGATGGGGACAGTGTAGAGGGAGCTTTACTCTGTATCTAACCCCGTGCTGTACCTGTCCTTGGAGTGTTTGATGGGGACAGTTTAGGGGGAGATTTACTCTGTATCTAACCCCGTGCTGTACCTGTCCTGGGAGTGTTTGATGGGGACAGTGTAGAAGGAGCTTTACTCTGTATCTAACCATGTGCTGTACCTGTCCTGGGAGTGTTTGCTGGGGACAGTGTAGAGGGAGATTTACTCTGTATCTAACCCCGTGCTGTACCAGTGCTGGGAGTGTTTGAGGGGACGGTGTAAAGGGAGCTTTACTCTGTATCTAACCCCGTGCTGTACCTGTCCTGGGACTGTTTGATTGGGACAGTGTAGAGGGAGCTTTACTCTGTATTTGACCCCGTGCTGTACCTGTCCTTGGAGTGTTTGATGGGAACAGTTTAGGGGGATATTTACTCTGGATATAACCCTGTGCTGTACCATCCTGGGAGTGTTTGATGGAGACAGTGTGGAGGGAGCTTTACTCTGTATCTAAACCTGTGCTGTACCTGTCCTGGGAGTGTTTGCTGGGAACAGTGTAGAAGGATCTTTGCTCTGTATCTAACCCTGTGCTGTACCTGTCCTGGGAGTGTTTGATGGGGACAGTGTAGAAGAAACTTTACTCTGTATCTAAACCTGTGCTGTACCTGTCCTGGGAGTGTTTGATGGGGACAGTGTAGATGGAGCTTTACTCTGTATCTAACACTGTTCTGAACCTGTCCTGGGAGTGTTTTACGGGGACAGTGTAGAAGGAGCTTTACTCTGTATCTAACCCCGTGCTGTACCTGTCCTTGGAATGTTTGATTGGGACAATATAGTAGGAGCTTTACTCTGTATCTAACTCCGTGCTGTACCTGTCCTGTAAGTGCTTGCTGCGGACTGTGTAGAAGGAGCTTTACTCTCTATCTAACCAGGTGCTATTCCTGTCCTGGGAGTGTTTGATAGGCACAGTGTAGAGGGAGCTTTACTCTGTATCCTACCACGTGCTGTACCTGTTCTGGGCGTGTTTGAGGGGACAGTGTAGAGGGAGCTTTACTCTCTATCTAACCCCATGCTGTAACTGTCCTGTGAGTGTTTGCTTGGGACAGTGTAGAAGAAGCTTTACTCTGTATCTAACCCCGTGTGATACCTTTCCTCAGAGTGTTTGATGGGAACAGTGTAGAGGCAACTTTACTCTGTATCTACCCCTGTGCTGTCCCTGTCCTGGTAGTGTTTGATGGGGGCTGTGTAGAGGGATCTTAACTCTGTATCTTACTCTGTGCTGTCCATTTCCTTGGAGTGTTTGATGGAGAGAGTGTAGAGGGAGCTTTACTCTGCATCTAACCCTGTGCTGTACCTGTCCTGGGAGCTTTTGATGGGGACAGTGTAGAGGGAGCTTTAATCTGAATCTAACCCCATGCTGTACCTGTCCTGGGAGTGTTTGAGGGGACGGTGTAGCGGGAGCTTTTCTCTGTATCTAACCCCATGCTGTACCTGTCCTGAGAGTGTTTGCTTGGGACAGTGTAGAAGTACCCTACTCTGTATCTAACCCAGTGTTGCACCTGTCCTGGGAGTGTTTGATGGGGACAGTTTTGAGGGAGCTTTTCACTGTATCTTACCCCGTGCTGTACCTGTCCTGAAAGTGTTTGCTGTGGACAGTGTAGAGGGAGCTTTACTCTGTATCTAACCCTGTGCTGTACCTGTCCTGGGCGTGTTTGTGGGGACAGTGTAGAGTACGCTTTACTTTGTATCTAACCCCATGCTGTAACTGTCCTGGGAGTATTTGCTTAGGACAGTGTAGAAGAAGCTTTACTCTGTATCTAACCCCGTGTTGTACCTGTCTTGGGACTGTTTGATGGGGGCAGTGTAGAGGGAGCTTTACTCTCTATCCAACCCCGTGCTGTACTTTCCTGTGAGTGTTTGATTGGGACCGTGTAGATGGAGCTTTATTCTGTATCTTACCCCGTGCTGTACTTGTCCTGGGAGTGTTTGATGGGGACAGTGTAGAGGGAGCTTTACACTGTATCTAATCCCGTGCTGTACCTGTCCTGGGAGTGTTTGATGGGACAGTGTAGAGGGAGGTTTACTCTGTATCCAACCCCATGCTGTACCTGTCCTGGGTGTGTTTGATGGGGACAGTGTAGAGGGAGCTTTACTCGGTATCTAACCCTGTGCTGTACCTGTCCTGGGAATGTTTGATGGGGACATTGTAGAAGGAGCTTTATTCTGTATCTAACCCCGTGCTGTACCTGTCCTGGGAGTATTTGATGGGGACCGTGTAGAGGGAGCTTTACTCTGTATCCAACGCCGTGCTGTACCTGTCCTGGGACTGTTTGATGGGGAGAGTGTATATGGAGCTTTATTCTGTATCTAACCCCATGATGTACCTGTCCTGGGAGTGTTTGATGGGGACAGTGTTGAGGGAGCTTTACTCTGTATCTAACCCTGTGCTTTACATGTCCTGGCAGTGTTTGCTGGGGACAGTGTAGAATGAGCTTTACTCTGTATCTAACCCCATGCTGTACCTGTCCTGTGAATGTTTGATTCTGATATTCGGAATATGTTCTATTCTGCAGCAAACATACGTCTCTTTGAGGCCAACAATTATTTGTAAAACAAAATATATGAGATTGTATCAGAATGACTTATAATTGCACATTACAGACCACAAAATTGAAGCCAGATTTGTAATTGTATAAATCAGTCCCCATCTCAATCTGTGATGTCCAAAGTGTCCGTGAACATTAGTGATGAGGTCAGCACAAGCAGCCGGATACTGTGCTTTGTGTTGGAAATCTGAACTGTCCAAATTGGGATTGTAGACTGAAGAACTGCACAGGAAACAAGGCCAATTAAGGCTTCAGAAAGCACAAAGCTTCCACAAATAGCCAAGAGTAAATGCCTCGTACCGTTTAAGCCCATGGGAACCCAGATTGCCTCAGGTAACGGTTGTGGCTCATGACGGAGCGCTCTCGCCTCTGAGTAGCTTCCAGTCCCACTCCAGGACGTGAGCCCAAAAGTCTAGGCTGACACAGCTGTGATGTACTGAGGGAGTGGGGCACAGTCAGGTCAATGTCAAAGATCCCATAGGACCAGTTCAAAGACGAGTGGGGAATGTATTCCTGGTTGATATTCCTTAATCAACGGCAAAAGAGCAACTGTTTCTTTAATGGGATGTGGGCATCACTGGCAAGGCCAGCATTGGTTGCCCATCCCTAATTGCCCTTGAGCTGAGTGTCCTGCTAGGCCATTTCAGAGGGCAGTTAAGAGTCAGCCACTTGCTGTGGGTCTGGAGTCACATGTAGGCCAGACCGGGTAAGAGTGGCAGATTTCCTTCCCTAAAGGGGTATTAGTGAACCAGCTGGAATTTTCCAACATTGAAAGATGGTTCGTGGTCATTTTTATTGAGGCTACCTTTATATTCCGGGTTTATTAATTGAACTTAAATTCTACCCAGTTGCCATGTCGGGATTTGAACCCATGTCCCCAGAGCATTAGCCTGGGTCCCTGGATTACCATCCAGTGACATTACCATATGCTGTCGTCTCACCTCCTTGCCCCTCTGGCCAATATCACACTGCTGTTTGTGGGATCTTGCTGTGTGCAAATTGGCTGCCGCGTCTCCTACATTATGACAGTGGCGACACTCCAGAAAATGCTTCATTGGCTGCAAAGCACTTTGGGGGCTGTCTGTGGTTGTGAAAGGTGCTATATAAATACCATTTAATTTTTTCTTTAAGTCCCATGTCAACTCTCTCCTGATCTCCATTCGAGCCACGCTAACACCCTGGGGACAACGAGCAGGAATTGGAGCCCAAATTCTCAGGCTACTGGCTGCCTTGGCGGTGAGGTCAGAGTTCAACTCCGTAGCCACGCTCACGCCAGAGGCCAGGCAGCTGCTATTCTTTGTCAAGTCATATGGGATATGGGACCTTGGGCTTCATAGATAGAGGCATCGAGCACAAAAATAAGGGAGTTACACTGAACCTTTATAAAGCTCTGGTTGGACCACAGCTGGAGTATTGTGTCCAATTCTGCTCACCGCGCTTTAGGAAGGATGTGAGGGTCCATTGAGAGGGTGCGGATTTACCAGAATGGTCCCAGGGATGATGGAGAAGCTGGAGTTGTTCCTCTGGGTGCAAAGGTCAGAGGTGGGGGGTGGATTTGATCGAGGTGGACAAGATTATAGCAAAATGCTGCAGGTGCTGGAAATCTGAAACAAAAACAGAAAATGCTGGAAAAACTCAGCAGGTCTGACAGCCTCTGTGGAGAGAGAAACAGAGTTAACGTTTCGAGTGCGTACGGCCGCTCTGAAGGAGGGTCATACGGACTCGAAACGTTAACTCTGTTTCTCTCTCCGCAGATGCTGTGAGGTCTGCTGAGTTTTTCCAGCATTTTCTGTTCACTATGGCAGGTTTGCATAAGGTGGACAAAGTAACACTGATGGTACAAGGACTGGGGGACCCGGGTTTAAAGTTTTGGGCAAGAGAGGAGCGGTGGGGCGGGGGAGTGGGGGGTGGTGGAGGGGTGGGGGGGGTTGGTGGTGGGGGGTGGTGGGGGGGGGTGGTGTGTGGGTGAGGGGCAGTGATGTGGGGGAGAACTCTCTTTTACGCAGCAGGCAGTAATGGCCTGGAACTCGCTGCCCACAGGGGCGGTGGGAGCGGAGACGGTGAATGATTTCAAAAGGAAATTGGACAGGCACTCGAGGGGGAATAAACTCGCAGGGCTGCGGCTGACTGGATTGGTCCACAGAGAGTCAGCATGGACCCGATGGGCCGAGTAGCTTACTTCTGTGCCGGGATGGCTGTATGTGCCTAAGCCCACGTGTTCAGAATAGAAAAGGAGAAAACAGGAAGGGTTAAAAAGCATGTGCTCCTTCCGGAGAGCTGACTTAGGGCCACACAGGAGTGTTTTTGGCTTGTGATATTAAAATATATTGAGGAAAAGCTCCAAATCAGCTTCAAAACTGAGGCTGGTCGGTTTTTTGAGGGGTATGTGTCCTAAACCGTACGCAAATAAGGTGGGTGAATGGAGTGGAGATGCAGTATCTAATTGGATAGGAGTGAATGGGCTGAATGGCCTCCTCCTGTCTTTTTCATCCCAATAGCCTGAGTTTTCAAAGCTTGTGGGCGGGTCAGGGAGGCGTCAATCGTCCAGGGATGGCTGTGACCTTTGATCCTTGCACCCCTACCTCATGCGGCTCGAGCGATGTGGGAACCCCACGAGGTGAAGGGGGGGTCGACTGCGTGGACTTTGGAAACAGGGTCAGATGGAATGAGGAAGGCCCTGGCCGAGCGAGTTTTTTGGGGGGGGGGGGGGGGGGGAGGCCAAAATGAGGCGCTCACCAGGGAGAAGGAAATACGAAGGACGATTGGCTAAGAAGGACAGGAGGGGAAACAGAAGAAAGATGTCGGGGAATGGAGGAAGAGGAGGAGGGAGGGGGTGGAATGGGGAGGGAGGGAGAGTAAGGGAGAGGGCAGAGAGGTGGGGTGAGGGGGTGCAGGGAGTGTTGGAGAGGGGTCACAGGTGAAGGGAGGCGGGGGAAGGATCAGACTGCTGCACGTTGGAGACCTTTCTCTTGGGTAGCTCCATAACGTCAGAGAGAGGAAGATCCGATATTCTGGTCACATCAGTCGAGCAGACCTCAGACCGAGATGATTACTGAAGGGGAACATCAGTGGAAAGTGTAGGAGAGGGAAGGTGAGGAGGAAATGGGTAATGGATGTAATGGGCTGGAGATGACCCTTTGTGCAACGCGTAAGCACAGCACAGGGGCACACAGGGGTCAAGATCCATAGCAACCAACCTTGTGGGAGGAAGATGACACCGACTGATCTCGACACCAGCAATCCCAGCCGGCTGTCGCTCCCTCAAAGCCTCAAATAGTTTCCTTCTGAGCGTTGGTCCCTGAAAGGGAGGGAAGGACGGATGGAGAAACAGAAGGGGAGAGAAGAACATGGGGAGGGAAGGAAGATGGGAGGGAAGAGACGGGGGGGTGGGGGCGGAGGGAAGAAATGGGAGAGAGGAGGAAGGGGTGGGAGGAGGAGGGCGGGCGGGAGGAACAGAGAGGGAAGAGGGATAGGAGGAGGGGAGAATGGAGCTTGCAGCTTCAGCCACATTCAGTTTGAGCTCCCTACGCAGTGTGTTATGGGCCTATTTGCTTGAGGTGGGTTTGAGAGGAAGTTGGATCGATGTAGCAACTTTTACAGCCCTCTGGATGTCCCTAAGGAGCTTCTCAAGTGAGAAAGCACCTTTTGAAGCGCAGTCGCCGCTCAGCGGGTGTTTGTGACAGCCGCCGGGTGCACAGCAAGATCCCACAAAGAGGAAACCCGATGGACAGGCAGTTAAACCTCTTCGTTTTTTTTTAAAAGGCTGAGAAATATCGGCCGGGGTCACCGAGGAGAAACTCTTCCTGCTCTCCTTCCAAGAGACGGGATTTAATTTCCCATCTGAGAGACCACGCTGTTAAACTCCAGAACGTCAGTGTTGCTATGTGGGGTGGTGGGGGGGGGTGGGTGGGGTTGGCGAGGGTCGGGGGGGGGGGGGGTGGTTTCGTGGGAGGGTAGGACAGGCGGGCAGGTTAGGCTTGAACCTGCGGCCTTCCGATTCCGGAGCGGGTGCGCCAAGCGGCTTTCAGCCGGTTTCCCTGGTTGACGCAGCCTTGTGAGCGAGCTAGAGCCAAAGGAAATGGAAAGGGCGGAGTGACAGGGAGAGGCCGGTTACTGGTGTCTCAGGGCCTGTGGAATGCTGGGTGGATGGGATATATCGGAGCAGGCAGCCAGTTTCGAGGCTGTAGGGTTTGCCCGGCCGCTGACGTGCCAGGATTCAGCTCAACGCAGCGCGTCCCCCAGTAGTGGCAGGTCACCCCGATCTAGCTGCGATTGCCAGGAGCGTGAACTGTGTGTGTCTCACACGGACGGGCAGAAAGGCCTCCCATATTAATCAGAGACTGTCGGGGAAAGCTGCTGAGTAAGGGGGCCGGTACAGGCACCTGAGAAGGCGCAAAAGAAGATTTACAAGGTTGATACCACAGCTGAGGGGTTTGAACTACTAAAGCAAGGCTTTAGTAGTGGCTGGGGCTCCTTTCTCTGGCAGAGAGAAGGCTGAGGTGGTGGGGGGTGACCTGATAGCGGTCTTTAAGAGCATGAAGCACTGGGGAGTGCCAGCCAGTGGATGGACGTCTTGACTTCCATCCTGGCCCAGCTGCTTCTCAATTTCTACCACGCCCATCAGGACAAATATTACTACACTTCCAGATTAACCAACTTCCAGGCGTTCACATCTGGTAAATGGCTCATGCGCTGTTTGAGAAACTTTAAGCGAAATCAATGCTAACCCAATCTCAATGGGTAATGTCCAGCAGGCATCTGGCAGCCGAGCAGCCTGCTTTGGAAGGCCCACTCTGCCCAAACCAACTGGGTGCATAAGAACATGAGAACCAGGAGCGGGGATAGACCATTCGGCCCCTCGAGACTGCCCCGCCATTCTATAAGATCACAGCTGATCTGCCCCAGGCTTCAGCTCCTCTTTCATGCCAGAACCTCACAGCAGGGTAGGCGTAGAGAAATTGTTTCCACTTGTTTGGGGGAGGGGTGGGGGGGGGGCAGTGGTTGGGGGAGGGGGTGGGAAGGCGGTGGGGGGTTGGAGGGGAGTGTGGTTTGTGGGGATGGCAAGGGACCATCAATATAAGATAGCCGCTAACATATCCAATAGGGAATTCAGGAGAAATCCAAACTCACAACCACTACCACCTAGAAGGACAAGGGCAGCAGACACATGGGAACACCACCACCTGGAAGTTCCCCTCCAAGTCACTCACCATCCCGACTTGGAAATATGTCGCCGTTCCTTCACTGTCGCTGGGTCAAAATCCTGGAACTCCTTCCCTAACAGCACTGTGGGTGTACCTACACCACATGGACTGCAGCGGTTCAAGAAGGCAGCTCACCCCCACCTTCTCAAGGGGCAATTAGGGATGGGCAATAAATGCTGGCCTCGCCATTGGTCAGCCGGTAACACCCACATCTTGTGAATAAATAAATGGAAAAAAAAATTCTGTACCCAGGGAGTGGTGTGAATGTGGAACTTGCTACTACAGGGAGCAGTTGAGGTAGGGTTGCCAACTCTCCAGAATGGGCCTGGAGTCTCCAGGAATTGAAGATCGATCTCCAGGACACTGCTGTGTGCAACACTGGGGAATAATCATCCGGACATTAAAAAAGATTTTTTCTTTTTGTTATTTTCTTCTCTTTACCAGATATAAAAAGATTGAAAATGAGGAGAGAACAAGGCTGTTTGGCCGACAGTCAAGCATCATCCAGTTGGGTAATGAGTCTTGTTGCTTTCCGATTGGTGTAGGAAGGCCGTACGTCACAAGGGTGGACGTGTTGGCCGACTAATGGCTGGAGCGTGGGGGCGAGTCATGTGATGGAACCTCCAGGAACACATTTAATCACAGTTGGCAACTCCAGGTGAAGCAAACACATTGATGCATTTAAGGGGGAGCTGGATATACACAAGAGGGGAAAGGAATAGAAAGTCTTTTTGATAGGAGAGCGCAAAGAGGAGGCTGTGTGGAGTATAAATACAACATGGAGCAGCTGGGCCGAATGGCCTGTTTCTGCTCTGTAGATTCTATGTAAGAAGCCTCTGGCCCTTTGGGGGAAGCACAATATGAATTTAACCAGGAGGCCAGCAGATGGCCACACCTTCCCCATGCCCCCTGTACTGACCCTTCCTCAGCTATCGAACAACAGATTCAAAGTAGCTCCATCACTCAATTCAGAGGTGTCCCCTGCCCAATGTCACCGGACAGTGGCAGAAAACTGGAATAAAGTGAAGCAACGATTGGTCCAGGACCCAGGCACAGTTGTGACATGGACAACTGTGGGGATGGTGCGGTAAGGTCACTGGGCCCAGGCTCTGGGGAATGTGGGTTCTGTAGTAGAAGTCTCCGGTAAATACAGGGTTAATGTGGGACTGAGTATAGTACCACCCACACAGTGTTGTAAGAAGGTACATGATCTATACCCAGGGTCAGTGAGGTGTTGGCCAGAGACGTGTTAATACCTAGGGATGGAGATAACTCCATGCCTGTACCCTTTACTGTATAGTAATATATAGTTACAGGTAACTAATAAAGGCTTTCTGTTAACATACAGAAGACTATGAAGATTTCTTTAATAGACATGTTCTGTAAGCAACATTTGCCCCAACAGGTACAAATCCCACCAAAGCATCTTCAGCTTTTAAAAGAAAATCAGGAATTGAAAGCTAGTTTCAGTAATGGAGACCGTGAAACTATGATCGACTGTTGTAAAGACCCATCTGGTTCACTAATGCCCTTTAGGGAGGGAAATCTGCTGTCCTTACCCGGTCTGGCCTACATGTGGCACCAGACCCACAGCAATGGGGTTGACTTGTGACACTGAACTGCTCTCAAGGGCAACTAGGAGCAGATAATAAATGTTGGCCTTTTGCCAGCGACACCCACATCTGACAAAAGGATAACATTTTAGAAAAGTAGGACGGAGTGCTGTGGGAGGGTGGGAGACACATTAGGGCGGTGGAATATGTTGAAGGAATATTCTAGAAGCAGCGACTGATCAAGTTCGGCTTACGGTGCCCACAGCTGGTGACAGGTGTTTCTTCCCTGGCCAATCTCTGTTGGAACCTCGGTCAAAGTGCGCCCTGTGAAATCTCTCGACATTTCATTGCCAGCTCTGTGAAACAAGGTATTTCTGATCCTCACCTGACGACACTTTATGGGTCCAAAGGTCAGAAGGGGCCTAGGTATCTCCAACAATCTCTTGGCCAAAGCCAAAGGGTTGTCGCTCTCTGTGTCAGCGCAGGCAGTGGCTCAGAATTTTCCAGCCCCTTGCGCCGGCTGGATCTTCCAGTCCTGCTGATGTGAACAGAGCTTTCAATGGCTCACTGCCCCCCACCTCCCCCCACAGAGGAACCCACCGCGGTGAGGGGAGCTGGAAGATTCCGGCCAGTGTGTTGGTGAAAGGTTACTGGACCCTCCTCACTGCCCTATTCCGAGGCTCCTTGCCTGTCATCACCAGGTTGTCATTAGAAAGACTTACCTCTGTATAACTCCTTTTCCAACTGGAGGTCATCCCAAAATACTTTAACAGCCAGCGGACTGCCATGGTCATGGGAGAAGCCAATCTGCGCACAGCAAGATCCCACCACCAGTAATGCAATGACGGCCCAGATAATCTTGCTTTCTGATGCTATTTGTTGATGGATGAGGTTGGTCTGGAACACCGGACTCTACAGCTCCTGCTCTTCTTCGAAACATTCTTTCACACCCACCTGACAGTGCCGGTGGGGCCTCAGTTGAAAGCCTCATTGGAAAATCTGCGCCTCTGACAGCGCAGCACTCCCTCAGTACCGCAATGGAAAGTCAGCCTGGGCTGTGTGTTCCGGAGTAGGGCTTGAACCTCAAACCATCCTGACTCAGAGGTGAGAATGCTACCCGCTGACTAATGTGGACTCAGAATGATCCCCTCCCCACTCCCCCAACCCTCCCCCACCCCATCACCACACACTCCACCTTTCCCAGTCTGTACGTACCGAGGCTCCATTACTGCCCCTGGGTAGAAAGATCAGCTAACTCAACCGAGAGCCATCAATGCCAATTCCTGACTTGCAATCAAATTACCTTTTTCTCCATCTCTATTGTTTTCATAACTAGCAAATAAAGAAAATGTAAAAAAAAACACACACAGATATAATTTCGAAAGCCCTGCGATTATTCCCCTGGGTTCAATTGCGGCTGTTGGTTGATCCCCTTTAATTCCAGGGGACTTCAGGGCGATCCTGGAGGAGTTGACAACCCTCCGCCCAACTTATGGCATCACTGGTTAAAGTTGTTCCCACTCAGTTCGTGACATCATCCGTTGGAATATTTCACCTTGAACCATGGAGCCGTAGGGGGTGGGGAGGGGAGGGGAGAGGCAGTTGGAGAGGAGGCTACATTAATTTGTAGCAATAAAGTGTGAGTTGCAAAGTTCCTCCTTCCTCTCCTGAATGGACTGACTTTCTTCCAGGGCTGTGGTCCTGTTGATATCCTCCCAATGCAAAGGGCCATTCAGCCCCTTGTGTTAATTACATCAATTAAGGTTAAGTACCTACAGGTGGGTGGAGAGCATTGATTGGATGGTTACTTGAGCACATATTATGAGACAATTACTGACACAAGGGCAGAGTCAGGAGATATATACCTGTAATGTTTCACTCCGTGAATAAATTTATTCCAGGTAAAGACTTGCTCTGGTTTGTCCATTCACCAACTGGCTAGCAGGAGTGTTACAACACGAGTTTGTTAACATTCTTAATGTGGGAACGTAGACATGGGGACCAAAGGCTTGGTCAAAATGCTAGGTATTAAGGCACATCTTCGAGAGAGGGGAGGGTATTTTGGAGTTTAGATCCGAGGTGGCTGAAGGGCCAGCGGCCAGTTGTGAGTGGAGGGAGTGGGAGATGCACACGAAGCCAGGGTTGGAGGAACATAGGCTGCTTGGAGGGCTGGAGGAATTCACAGAGCGGGTGCATCAACTGTTATTCTACATAGCAGGAACTATGGAACCTTCTGATGCCTATGTTGCGTCTCCAACCCTCTGGGAGTCTCCCAGGATTAAGGAATGAACCGCTCAACCTCAGGAATAAGCTGCTTTCTCCCCTGCTGAGGATGCTGGGAAAAGAGCCCTCCATTTAACAGCTGCCCACCTCTTACAAAAGCCAGCGGCTGTTTTGCAATGACCTCGATATATGCACTGGCACCACAGAGGAACTTGCATTTCTTGGGGTGTCCCAAAGCACTTGGCAGCCAATGATGCCATTTTGGAGCGTAGCCACCTGTTGTAATGTAGGAAATGGAGCGGCCAATTGGCGCACAGCAAGATCCCACAGGCAGCAATGTGATAACGACCCAGATAGTCTGGTTAGCCCCCCCCCCCCCCACCCCACCGCCATGGCTCTTCTGCAAACAAGAATATTTTTCCAGTTCAGTCACAGGATGTGGGCCAGGATTTCTTACCCATCCCTGATTGCCCCTTGAGAATGTGGAGGTGGGCTAAAGGATATTAATGAACCAGGTGAGATTTTACAACAATCGACAATGGTTTCATGGTCATTAGACTTTTAATTCCAGATTTTTATTCAATTCAAATTCCACCATATCCAGTGATGGGATTCAAAGCCAGGTCCCCAGTGCATTACCCTGGATTACTAGTCCAGTGACAATACCTCTTCCCCCTAATGCCACAGGATCTTTTATGTCCACCTGAGAGGGTAGCCGCGGCTTCAGTTTAACGTCTCATCCAAAAGACGGCACCTCCAATAGTGCAGCAGTCCCTCAGCACTGTACAGGAATGTCGGTCTGGATAACGTGGTACAGCCTTTAATCATGTTTCCCCATTTTTTCCCTCCTCCCCTGCTGATACCCAAACGCTAGAATGTAGAACATAAGAAACATTGTTCCGTATTGAAGTTACAGTGATATAGGGAGGTTAGACAGTGGGACAGCGATGGGAAAGCTAGTGTGTGTATGAGGGAACTTCTGAATGGCAGTAGATGCCGTCTGTGCATTCCTCTCTCAATGAGTGGTAGCACTGGACACCAGTGCCCGGTTCCCAAAATTAACCCGACAGATAGGGAGCATCGAATTGTCCAGGGGTCTCTGGGATGGAAAGACAAATCCCCCTGGTTTTGCTTCTAGTAACTTGGGGACTTCATGCCTCTGGCCTGTGCCTGGGGTTCTTGCCTATCGGTTTCGCCCATCGTTTGTGTTACACAATGAAACCCTCCAGAAATCCTCACAAGCTCTGGCAACCTGGCGTCCATGGTTGATATGCTAGATTAACTCCACTGTGTTAATGAATTCAACTTGATCCAAAATTCAAGCCAAGGCCTTGCCATCCTTCTTCCCCGTGCGGTGATTGACCTACCCTGTCCCCGAACACTTCCATGGCATAATTCTCTTTCCGCATTGAAATCCCTTCCTGTCTCCGTAACCTCCTCCAGCCCTACAACCCACTGAGATTCCCATGTTCCTCCGATTCTGGCTTCCCACCTCTTCCCGATTTCCTTCACCGCACCTTTAGCTGCCTAGATCCCAAGCTCCGGAATTCCCTCCCTAAACCTCTCCGCCTCTTTCTCCTCCTTTGAGGCCCTTTTAAAAACCTATCTCACTGATGAGGCTGTCCTAATGCCTGAGATAAAAGCAAAATACTGCGGATGCTGGAAATCTGAATGACAAACAGAAAATGATGGAAAAACTCAGCAGGTCACTGAGAGGCTAGACACACTGTCACTGAGACTAGACACACTGTCACTGAGAGGCTAGACACTCTGTCACTGAGAGACTAGACACACTGTCACTGAGACTAGACACTCTGTCACTGAGAGACTAGACACACTGTCACTGAGAGGCTAGACACTCTGTCACTGAGAGGCTAGACACTCTGTCACTGAGAGACTAGACACACTGTCACTGAGACTAGACACTCTGTCACTGAGAGACTAGACACACTGTCACTGAGAGGCTAGACACTCTGTCACTGAGAGGCTAGACACTCTGTCACTGAGAGACTAGACACACTGTCACTGAGAGACTAGACACTCTGTCACTGAGAGACTAGACACACTGTCACTGAGAGACTAGACACTCTGTCACTGAGACTAGACACACTGTCACTGAGAGACTAGACACTCTGTCACTGAGACTAGACACACTGTCACTGAGAGACTAGACACACTGTCACTGAGAGGCTAGACACACTGTCACTGAGAGGCTAGACACACTGTCACTGAGAGACTAGACACTCTGTCACTGAGACTAGACACACTGTCACTGAGAGACTAGACACTCTGTCACTGAGAGGCTAGACACACTGTCACTGAGAGACTAGACACACTGTCACTGAGAGACCAGACACTCTGTCACTGAGAGACTAGACACTCTGTCACTGAGACTAGACACACTGTCACTGAGAGACTAGACACTCTGTCACTGAGAGGCTAGACACACTGTCACTGAGAGACTAGACACACTGTCACTGAGAGACCAGACACTCTGTCACTGAGAGACTAGACACACTGTCACTGAGAGGCTAGACACTCTGTCACTGAGACTAGACACACTGTCACTGAGAGACTAGACACACTGTCACTGAGAGACTAGACACTCTGTCACTGAGACTAGACACACTGTCACTGAGAGACTAGACACTCTGTCACTGAGAGGCTAGACACACTGTCACTGAGAGGCTAGACACTCTGTCACTGAGACTAGACACTCTGTCACTGAGACTAGACACTCTGTCACTGAGAGACTAGACACTCTGTCACTGAGAGGCTAGACACTCTGTCACTGAGAAACTAGACACTCTGTCACTGAGAGACTAGACACTCTGTCACTGAGACTAGACACTCTGTCACTGAGAGACTAGACACACTGTCACTGAGAGACCAGACACACTGTCACTGAGAGGCTAGACACACTGTCACTGAGAGACTAGACACACTGTCACTGAGACTAGACACTCTGTCACTGAGAGACTAGACACACTGTCACTGAGAGGCTAGACACACTGTCACTGAGAGACCAGACACACTGTCACTGAGAGACCAGACACTCTGTCACTGAGAGACCAGACACACTGTCACTGAGAGGCTAGACACTCTGTCACTGAGAGACTAGACACTCTGTCACTGAGAGGCTAGACACACTGTCACTGAGAGGCTAGACACACTGTCACTGAGAGACTAGACACACTGTCACTGAGAGACTAGACACTCTGTCACTGAGAGACTAGACACTCTGTCACTGAGAGGCTAGACACACTGTCACTGAGAGGCTAGACACACTGTCACTGAGAGACTAGACACACTGTCACTGAGAGACTAGACACTCTGTCACTGAGAGACTAGACACTCTGTCACTGAGAGGCTAGACACACTGTCACTGAGAGACTAGACACTCTGTCACTGAGACTAGACACTCTGTCACTGACAGACTAGACACACTGTCACTGAGAGACTAAACACTCTGTCACTGAGAGACTAGACACTCTGTCACTGAGAGACTAGACACACTGTCACTGAGAGACTAGACACACTGTCACTGAGAGACTAGACACTCTGTCACTGAGAGACTAGACACTCTGTCACTGAGAGACTAGACACACTGTCACTGAGACTAGACACACTGTCACTGAGAGACTAGACACACTGTCACTGAGAGGCTAGACACACTGTCACTGAGAGACTAGACACTCTGTCACTGAGAGGCTAGACACTCTGTCACTGAGAGGCTAGACACACTGTCACTGAGAGATTAGACACTCTGTCACTGAGAGACTAGACACACTGTCACTGAGAGACTAGACACACTGTCACTGAGACTAGACACTCTGTCACTGAGAGACTAGACACTCTGTCACTGAGAGGCTAGACACACTGTCACTGAGAGGCTAGACACTCTGTCACTGAGAGACTAGACACACTGTCACTGAGAGACTAGACACTTTGTCACTGAGAGACTAGACACTCTGTCACTGAGAGACCAGACACACAGTCACTCAGAGACCAGGCATGCAGTCACTGAGAGACTAGACATCACATCACAGTCATTGAGAGACCAGATGCGCAGTTACTGAGAGGCCAGACACACTGCCACTGAGAGACCAGACGCACTGTCACTGAGAGACCAGACACACATCACGGTCACTGAGAGACCAGACACACAGTCACTGAGAGACCAGACGCACAGTCATTGAGAGACCAAACACATAGTCACTGAGAAACCAGATACACAGTCACTGAGAGACTAGACACACATCACGGTCACTGAGAGATCAGACACACAGTCATTGAGAGACCAGACACACAGTCACTGAGAGACCAGACACACAGTCATTGAGAGACCAGACACACATCCATGCAGAGATGTCCACAGATGCTGCCAGACCTGCTGAGATTTTCCAGCATTGTCTCTCCAATGTCTCCTATTTTGGCTTAGGGTTGCCAACCCTCCGGGTTGGTCTGGAGTCTCCAGGAGTTGCAGTTCAATCTCCAGGACTGGAGTGTGCCACCCTGGAGAAAAATCATGGGGACATTAAAAAAAATAAATTTTTTTGTGTGATTTTCGTTGAACATTTCTCTTTACCAGATATAAAAATATTGAAAATGGGGGAAAAGTCTGTTTGGCTGACAGTCGAGCATCATCCAATTGGGTAATGAGTCTTTTTGCTTTCCGATTGGTGTAGGAAGGCCATATGTCACAAGGATGGAGGTGTTGGCCGACTAATGGCTGGAGTGTGGGGGCGAGTCATGTGATGGAACCTCCAGGAACACATTTAATCACAGTTGGCAACCTTACTTAGGCTTGGTGTCAATTTTTTATCTGATTCCTGGGAAGTACATTGGGGCATTTTACTAAACGAAAGATGCAGCAAGAACCACAGGTTACTGTAGGGTTTGGAATTTGCTGTGAGATGGTCTCCAGCTACAGAATCTCGAGGAACAGATGGGCCGCTGTCTTTTCTGCTTCGAATTTGGATTGAATTGGTCTTCTCTGACTCAGCTTCGATAAAGTGGACAGTGCCTTCTCAAATCACATCACATCGGGTACAAGAGCAGCCAGGTAACAGTGTACACGCACCGTCTGCTACACAGACACAGGTAGGCCAAGGTCAAGAAATGACTGTACATTCACACTGTCCATTAACCTTGACTCTCTGCAAAGATGAGGGTAATGTTTCGGAAGAGGAGGTTGGATATCTTTTCCTCCCTGCCAGCTCACTTTGCCTGTACAGAGTTAAGCATTTCCTGAACAGAAGGTTCAATAAATTGAGGGTTCAAACAATAGCAAAAAACATTTTAACATTAATTTAAATATAAATAGTTCAAATTATTTCTCGACTTCTAAACTTTTACTCCGACGCAAGATAAACGAAGAAATCGATAGTTTTGACATCATTTTCTGTAAGTGAGCAAGCACTTACTCTTCATACAGCACAGATGACAATACATCACAGTCACTGTGAGACTAAACACACAGTCACTGAGAGACCAGACATCATATCACAGTCACTGAGAGACCAGACACACAGTCACTGAGAGACCAGACATCATATTACAGTCACTGAGAGACTAGACACACAGTCACTGAGAGACCAGACACACAGTCACTGAGAGACCAGACACACAGTCACTGAGAGACCAGACATCATATCACAGTCACTGAGAGACTAGACACACAGTCACTGGGAGACCAGATATCATATCACAGTCACTGAGAGACCAGACACACAGTCACTGAGAGACCAGACACACAGTCACTGACAGACCAGACACACAGTCACTGAGAGATCAAACATCATATCACAGTCACTGAGAGACCATACACACATCACAGTCACTGCGAGACCAGACACACAGTCACTGAGAGACCAGACACACAGTCACTGAAAGACCAGACACACAGTCACTGACAGACCAGACACACATCACAGTCACTGAGAGACCAGACGCACAGTCACTGACAGACCAGACACACAGTCACTGAGAGACCAGACACACGGTCATTGACAGACCAGACACACAGTCATTGACAGAGCAGACACATAGTCACTGATAGACCAGACATCACATACACTGCATGCAGCAATACTTCTTTGGTGTGGCTGGATGGAGTGGTATTTCATTCACTCACTGAGACCCTCGAGTGCCAGGCAGGAGGGAAAGGCTCTTCTCCAAAGCAGGAAATTACAAAGAAAGTTCAACAAAAAACACGCATTAAACTGTCAATATTTCAGAATCATTCCGAGCATCATGCTGTTGAAGCTAAGACTTTAGAACATTAAGCTCTTTGTGTCTTACATCTTGATAGGATACAATGGATCTAGTAAGCATATAGTCTAGCACAAAGAGAGATGGTTGTCTTTATGGTGGTACAATCATTTCAGATGCAGCAGTTCTTCAGGCTAGTATCTTAGGTCAAGGCACCTTCAGCTGTTTCTTCAATGACCTTCTCTCCATCATACAGTCAAAAGTGGGGGTGCTCCCTAACGATTGGAGTATTCAGCACCATTCATGACTCCTCAGATACTGAAGCAGTCTGTGTCCAAATACAGCAAGACTTGGCAACATTCAGGTTTGGGTTGATAAGTGACAAGTAACATTTGCGCCACACAAGTGCCAGGCAATGACCATCTCCAACAAGAGAGAATCTAACCATCTTCCCCTTAACACTCAATGGCATTAACATCACTGAATCCCTCACTATCAACATCCTGGAAGTTACCATTGACCAGAAACTGGACTGGACTAGCCATATAAATTCTGTGGCTACAAGAGCAGGTCAGAGGCTGGGAATTCTGCAGTGAGAAACTCACCTCCTGACTCCCCAAAGCCTGTCCACCATCTACAAGGCACAAGTCAGGAGTGTGATGGGATACTCCCCACTTGCCTGGATGAGTGCAGCTCCAACAACACTCGAGAAGCTCGACACCATCCAGGGCAAAGCAGCCCCGCTTGATTGACACCCCATCCACCACATTAAACATCCACTCCCTCCACCACCAACGCACAGTAGCAGCAGTGTGCGTGCAATCTCCAAGATGCACTGCAGCAACTCACCAAGGCTCCTTCGACAGCACCTTCCAAACTTGTGACCTCTACCATCTAGAAGGACAAGGGCAGCAGACACATGGGAATACCACCACCTGAAAGTTCCCCTCCAAACCACTCACCATCCTGACTTGAAAATGTATCAGCCATTCCTTCACTGTCGCTGGGTCAAAATCCTGGAACTCCCTCCTGAAAAGCACTACAAGAGTGCCTTTGCAAGATGGACTGCAGCGATTGAAGAAGGCAGCTCACCGTCACCTTCTCAAGGGCAATTAGGGATGGGCAATAAATGCTGGCCCAGCCAGCGACACCCACATCCCATGAACAAATTAAAAAAAATCTTTATAAGATAACAAAGCATCATAATATTTTCCAGCAAAGTGCTCTGGACATCATTTTATATATATGTTATTAACAACACCTCCGCAGTCCAATTTTAAATTAATTCACTCTAATCGGCGCTTAGTTCAATAGTTTAATCCCAATTTTCGGGTTAAAACAAAAAAAAAACGCTGGAATCCGGTGAGCCTGGGTTAATACCCATCAATTTGTCTGAAAGGCTCACCCTGTGAGGCTAAGGGATGGACTGAGGGGCCAGGTGAGGTGTCCATTGATGCATTCAGAATCCACCCTCTGCACCCTCCCTTTTTTTAAAAAAGGAGGGTCAAAGTTCATTCCTGTTAAGGCAGGAAGTGAAACAAAAGTCATAGGCGTCAGTGAATGCCGGGTGAAGCACCAGTCTCCTTTCTTAACTGTGCTTCGTTGAAGAGCTGCTGTCTACCCCACCGCCAACTTAGCGACCACCATTGCCTTAGTGATGATGCTTGCTGGGTGCTGTGCTAGTCTCTTTGTCAGTCATCTGGACTGCCTGCACTGACCCCTTCCCCCTCCCCCGCCCCCAACCGACCTCTCCAACCAGCCCTTAGTCAACATAAGGAGATGCTCTGCTGTTTGAATGGCTCTTGGAAGGCACTGTTGTTGAGTGACATGGAGAAACGGCAGCAAAGGATCTGCTGACAGCTCCGGAAGACGGACTTCCGCAGTATGATGAAGAGCCAGGGGTCGACGATGGGGTTGAAGGCGTAGAAGCGGAAGGCCAGGAGGTCCTCGTTCTCCTTGTTGTCAGGTGTGATGGCGTTGATGAATCCGCGAATCTGTGGCAAGGGGTGAGTTGGGGGGGGGGAGAGAAACAGAGAGAGGTGAGCAATAGTCTTCAGGTCTACATCGTTGGCTGCAAAAGAGATATATAAATCACATCAGAAGTGATGAATGGCAGATTGTTAAGTTTTCAACGTGCACTCAGTCCTCAGGGGTATGATAGCAGAGTGGTTATATGGAGAGCTGGACTGAGAATATGAGTTCAAATCCCACTCAAGCATCTGGTGAATTTGCATTTTTTTGTGGAGAATAGAAAACTATTATCAGCAATGATGATTGCATAACTACTGGATTGTTGCAAAAACCACATGCAACCACATCAGTCATGCCCTTTAGGGAAGGAAATCTGCTGTCTTTAGCTGGTCTGGCCTACATGTGACTCCAGACCCAGAGCACTGTGGCCCGCTCTTAACCACCTTCCAGCGAGCCACTCAGATGTGCAATAAATGGTCACAGCACATGAATAGGTTAAAAATGAAGGTACCAGTTGGATATCTCCAACATGCTGGGGGTCTGGACCCTGGGGTGCAGGCTATTCCAATCCCTAGGTCGTAGCAATGTCTTCCTCAGTTCCAGTCTTTCTCTTAATTTACTTGAACGTGGGGTGGCAAAACCAAAAATTTAGACCTAACCCAGCCCCCACATTCCGGTGCTATTTTCCCATGGTGCATTGGCAAAACTTGAGGTAAGCAGGGAGTTAGTTTTCATGTATAATAATTTTCTCTGCAGTAAGGCTGGGGACCTCAGAGATGCGAACCAGGGTGCTACAATACTCTCACTGGCTGGAGGATGTAACTGCAGTGTGACAATATACATAGTGCCATGAGCGCTGAACGTTACAAGATGCTTATATTCTAAAATGTCCCCTTAAACTTCAGGTGAAACAGAAGGTTCTGAAAAGGTGGATTTATGATAAAACACCTCTGCTTGGAGACGTGCCCATGTGATCTGGTTGCCATGGGCAAGAAACTCAATCAGAAACCTACAGAAATGCCAAGTGATGGTCTCAACACCTTTACATATTGTCTCAAAGAATAAGGACAGCTGTTTTTTGAGAGAGACAAAGAATATACTGTTGTGCAGAAGCACAGAACGAGTGTTTTGTGTTAACAACCAAGCAGGATGCTGGTGAACGTTCATTTTATGTTCAAAAGGAAGGCAACAGAACAGTTGGGGGTCTTGGAGATTTAAGGAACAGAGTCACCAAGGTCTCCCTTGCTGGTGATAATTGGATTCAGAAAACTTGGGCTGAGTGGAATGATTGTTAAGGACACTGGAAGTTTCAACATAGTGTGGCAGGGTGAAGTGAGCCTTTTGGAGAGTTGGTTGGGACTGGGGACCATCTTTCCTACCTGCTGTGGAGACTAGAACTAGGGGCCACAGTTTAAGGATAAGAGACCTCTTTGCTAAGATGGAGATAAGGATAATTTTTTTCTTTCACTGGGTGGTTCACCTGTGGAATTCTCTTCCCCAGGAAGCACTGGGCCATTGAACTTATTCAAGGCTGAGTGAGACAGACTTTTGATAAGCAAAGAGATCCAGAAGCAGGAAAGTGGAGTTGAGGCCAGAACCAGATCTTATTGAATGGCGGAGCAGGCTCGAGGGGCTGAATGGCCTACTCCTGCTCATAACGAACATACATACGGACATACAAAGCAAGAGTCCTAAGTCCTAAGTTTCTAAGCCCAATGTGAAACAATGCACACAAGGATTTAAGACAGGAAAAAGCAGAGCTTTTAACACGTTATGTGGGGCTTGTTCAGAAAAACCAGTTCTTCTCCTCTCTCCTCTACAGTATTATATAACAGCTACTGATTAGGAAGCATTATAATACATTGGGATCCATGGCTGGGCTTGTTATTTTACAGCTAATACAACAACAACCTGCACTTACATAAGGCCCTTAACACAGTAAAACTCACTCAGCTCTTCACAGGGACCCAATCAGGCAAGAGTTGGCACTGAGCTAGCGTAAGGGAAGGGTGGGGCTCAGGTGACCCAAAGCTTGAAAACTCAGAGACGATGGTTTTAAAGAGGGTCACGAGGGAGGAGAGAGGGCTGGACAGATACAGAAGGGGGAGCCCCAGAGCTCGGGGGCCCAGGCAGCTGAAGGCTCCCGGTCACCACTGGTGGAGCGATTAAAACTGGGATGTCGGAGATGCCAGGATGGGATAAGCGCAGGGATTTTGGAGTGTTTTGGGAGTGGAAAGAAACTTTGAAAACAAGCTGAACTAAAACCTCGATAAAAAATCTCTCCCAACCTCCTCATAAAATACGTAGATTGTATTTTTAGCCTTTATTTACAGCTTAGTGGTAATTTGAACACTCCATTAGAATCTCCAAGAGGCTTTATTTCAGATAAATAATCATTCCTTCAACAAGAGTTGAAAGAACAATTGGTTTGAACATGAGAACAGCTGAAAAGCTGTTTATTTTTCCACACTAATAAAGCTAGTTCAAAGTATTATGGGCCAATTATGTCTAATAAAAATGGTTTCTTTAACTGTTATTTCCTATTTATGTCGCTGCTTGTCAAAGATAACGTTGTTATGAGGCATCCTGAACAGCCTCTGTCAAATGAGATGAGGCCTAATCTCTGTTTTGCTTCTCTGTGAACTCTGCGCATTACAAGTGAGAAATGATAATATTGATTAATCAAACTGTTTCCAAATTCACGTATCAAATATCAACATCAGACACTCAGCAGTTTTTTTAAATATTCACTGGGTGTGGGCGTTGCCAGCTGAGGCAACATTTATTGCCCGTCCTGTTAGTGAGGAAGTTCCAATATTTTGACCCAGCGACAGTAAAGCAACAGTGATACAGTTCCAAGGCTTGGAGGGGAACTTCCAGGTGGTTTTGTCCCCATGTGTCTGCTGCCCTTGTCCTACTAGATGGTAGATAGTAGTACAGAGTTAGATACAGAGTAAAGCTCCCTCTACACCGTCCCCATCAAACACTCCCAGGACAGGTACAACACGGGGTTAGATACACAGTAAAGCTCCCTCTACACTGTCCCAATCAAACACTCCCAGGACAGGGAGAGCATGGGGTTAGATACAGCTAAAGCTCCTCTACACTATCCCCATTAAACACTCCCAGGACAGACACAGCACGGGGTTAGATACAGAGTAAAGCTCCCTCTACACTGTCCCCATCAAACACTCCCAGGGTAGGTAGAGCACGGGGTTAGATACAGAGTAATGCTCCTTCTACCCTGTCCCCATCAAACACTCCCAGGATAGGTACAGCACGGGGTTAGATACAGAGTAAAGCTCCCTCTACACTGACCCCATCAAACACTCCCAGGACAGGTACAGCACGGGGTTAGATACAGGGTAAATCTCCCTCTACACAGTCCCCATCAAACACTCCCAGGACAGGTACAGCACGGGGTTAGATACAGGTAAAGCTCCCTCTACACTGTCCCCATCAAACACTCCCAGGACAGACACAGCACGGGGTTAGATACAGAGTAAAGCTCCCTCTACACTGTCCCCATCAAACACTCCCAGGACAGGTACAGCACAGGGTTAGATACAGGGTAAATCTCCCTCTACACTGTCCCATCAAACACTCCCAGGACAGGTACAGCACGGGGTTAGATACAGAGTAAAGCTCCCTCTACACTGTCCCAACTATTCTTGGAGGGGTCTGCTGTGTGGCCCTAAATGGGGCTGGATTCCTCTTTGGACACCGTTTCTGAAGAAATGTGAAGAAAGTAAAAATTACTTCAAGATTTCAGTCTGGGACAATCTTGGCCATCCAGCTACCAGGACAGGGTTCCAGAATTTTAATGCTGTTCTGAAGGTTTATCTTAGTCCAAACATGAGATGTCTATGTCCCCGGGCAATGGAATATTGAGGGCACAACATAACGTTTCACTTTGTTTTTTATGCTAAACTCACATGCCACAACATCTGATAAATATTATTCTGACCAAATAATTCAGAGACACTTTCCTAATATTAGAACCATATGCTAATCATTGCAGCTCTGAACCAATATGTTTCTGGAGGTATTTACATCGTTTCTCAGCAATAGGCGTCTTGACATTCATTTAAAGTTTGTTTTTACCCGAGCCGCATTTTATTAGCACTCTCATGGGCTGGCAAAAGGCAGGCATAAGGCCCGATGTTGCTGATCTTACTGAGCACTGTGTCTAGTTCTGGTCACCATATTATAAGAACCAAAAAGAGGCACTGGAGAGGGGTGCGGAGAAGATTAATAAGGATGATCCCAGAAAGGTGAGGGTACACGTGTTAGGACAGCATTGACAGGCTGGATCTCTTCTCTCTTGCAAAAAGAGGGCTGAGGTGGTGACCTAGTCGAGATCTTTAAAATTCTGAAAGGTTCTGATCGAGTGGATACAGACAGAATGTGTCCTCTTGCTGGGAGGAGCTGAACGAGAGACCATCAGTATAAGATAGTCCCCAAGAAATCCAACTGGGAATTCTGAAGAAATTTCTTTACCCAGGGAGTGGTGAGAATGTGGAATTCCTTTCTGCTTTCGTGGAATGTGGGTGTCGCTGGCAAGGCCAGCGTTTGTTGCCCAATCCTAATTGACCTTGAACTGTGTGGCTTGCTCAGCCATTTCAGGGGGGCAGTTAAGAGTCAACCACGTTGCGGTGTGGATCTGGAGTCACATGTAGGCCAGACCGGGTAAGGGTGGCAGATTTCCTTCCCTAAAGGGGCATTAGTGACCCAGTTGGGGTTTTTACAACAATTGATGAAGATTGTCATGGTCACCATTACTGAGACTAGCTTTCAATTCCAGATTTTATTAATTGAATTTAACTTCCACCAGCTTCCATGGTGGGATTTGGACCTGTGTCCCCTGGAGCTTTAATCTGGGCCTCTGAATTACTAGCCCAGTGACACTGCCACCAACCCACTACCACAGGGAGTGGTTGAAGTGAATGGTATAGATACATGTTAGGGGAAGCTCGACAAGGAGATGAGGGAGAAGGGAATCAAGGTAGACTTAGAAGAGGAAAGATGGGCAGAGGCTCGAGTGCAGCATGAACACCAGAATGGACTGCTTGGGCTGAATGGCCAGGTTCTGTGCCGTATATCCTATGTAAGCCGGTGCTTTCAAGTGGAGGCAAGGATTAGACCCAGGCCCTTCCACACTGGGGAGAAAGGAGAGTGACAAAACCACGCTTGATGTGTTTACCTGAGCCCATTTCTCCTCAGCCGCTGGTTGGGGCCTCCCTGTTTCTCGGCTGGAAGTAAAAGGTCCCTTGCTGCTATGTGGAAGAAGAGCGTTCTCCCCGTGTCCTGAGGCCGATATTTACCCTCAACTAATATCATTAAACACTGATTATCTGGTCACTATTGCACTCCGGTTTGTGGGATCTTGCTGTGCGGACATTGGTTGCCCGCGTTTCCTGCATTCCGACGGCGACGTCATTTCACTGGCTGCAAAGTGCTCTGGAACGTGGTGGGAAGTTCCAAAATAAACGCAAGTCTTTCGCTTTCTTCTGAGTCTGCACTACGCCTGCTTTTATATCCTTCTCAGAACGGGTTCTCTTTAATCATTACAGAGGTTGTGGGCATCATGGGCTAGGCCAGCGTTTGTTGCCCATCCCTAACTTGCCCTTGAGAGGGTAGTGTTGAGCCGCCCTCCTTGAACTGAGTGTCTTGCTAGGCCACATCAGAGGGGCAGTTAAGAGTCGAACACATTGCTGTGGGTCTGGAGTCACACGCTGGCCAGACCAGGTGAAGTTGGCAGATTTTCCTTCCCTAAAGGACATTAGTGAACCAGATGGGTTTTTACAACAATTGATGATAAGTTTATGGTCACCATTATTGACTCTTGCTTTCGATATAGGTTGGGCCTGTATGAAAGATACATGTGTTAAACGTATTTAAAAAAAGAATCAATATATAAGACCCTGAGGAGACTTGACAGGGTGGATGCAGAGAGGATGTTTTCCCTCATGGGCCAGTCTAGAACTAGGAGACACAGTTTAAAAATAAGGGGTCTCCCTTTTATAATAGAGACAAGGAGACGTTTTCTTCTCTCAGGGGGCTGAGAGTCTGTGGGACTCTCATTCCCAGCAGAGACGGGGTCAGTGAATATCTTTAAGGCCGAGCCAGGCAATTATTGATGAACAAGGCAGTCAAAGGTTAACAGGGGTATGCTGTCACAATCAGATCAGCCATGATCTTATTGAATGGCACAGCAGGCTCAAGGGGCTGAATGGCCTGCCTCTGCTCCTAATTCACATATTTGTATTGTTAGTTAATTACATTTAAAATCTACCATGGTGGGATTCGAACCCATGGCCCCAGAGCATTAGCCTGGGCCCCTGAGTTATTAGCCCAGCAAGGTTACCACTACACCACTGTGCCTCTGGGTGCCCAAAGCTATACGCCACACTCAAAAGGAAGGAAGAGGGGAGCAACTCTTCCCTTCCCATGATAAACTCTCCCCCTGGGGCAGGACAATTCAGATTGGCGTTGATGGCAGCCGATGGTCCCAACTTTTCCTGCAGCCCCCAATGGGCGAGAGGTAGTGTGGAGTTGACGGGTGAAGAGGGAAGAAGAAATAGAAGATCTTGCATTTATATAGCACCTTGCATGTCCTCAGGAAGTTCCAAAGGTCTTTACAGCCAATAACATCTTTCTAAAGTGTAGTGCCAATAAGCCAACCAATTTGTAGAAGCAAAGTGAGTTCTCCCTGTGGGAACACCACCGCCTGGAAGTTCCCCTCCAAGCCACGCACCATCCTGACTTGGAAATATATCGCCATTCCTTCACTGTCGCTGGGTCAAAAATCCTGGAACTCCCTCCCTAACAGCATGGTGGGTGTACCTACACCACATGAGACTGCAGCAGTTCAAGAAGGCAGCTCACCACCACCTTCTCAAGGGGCAATTAGGGATGGGCAAGAAATGCTGGGCCCAGCCAGCGACACCCACATCCCAGAAACGAATGAATAAAATGAATCAAACAGCAGTGAAATAAATGACCAACTAATCTGTTTCGTGGTGGTCAAGATGAATGTTGACCAAGGCAACTCTTTACTCTTTTATTCAAAAAATTGCCATGGGATCTTTAATGCCCACTTGAACAGGCAGATAGGATGCCACTTCAAGTGCCTCACCCAGCAAGCTTTGACAAGGCGACATGTCTTCAGTCCTGCACTAATGTCAGCCCATACCCATTGCAGGCTAACAGCAGGGGTCTCTCGGCCTACAATCTATGGGATGTGGAGCAAGCCTGGATCCAGTGCTTTTCTCAAGGGGAAGCGTCAGCACAGTCTCCAGATGAGGGACCCAGTTAGGGTTGCCAACAGTGATTAAATGTGTTCCTGGAGGTTCCATCACATGACTCACCCCCATGCTCCAGCCATTAGTTGGCCAACATGTCCATCCTTGTGAGGTATGGCCTTCCTACACCAATCAGAAAGCAAAAAGACTCATTACCCAACTGGATGATGCTTGACTGTCAGCCAAACAGCCTTTTGTTCCCCCCATTTTTAATATTTTTATATTTGGTAGAGAGAAACGTTCTAAGAAAATGACAAAAGAAACAAACTCTTTTAATGTCCGGATAATTTCTCTCCAGGGTTGCCCACAGCGGTGTCCTGGAGATTGACCTTCAATTCCTGGAGACTCCAGACCAACCCGAGCCCCAGTGTAAGGAAGCCATCTAATGAAATGATTGGCCCTGCAGCTTCAATGTCTTCTTCCTGCCAGGAAGCAACTAGCTCCCACTTGGCCAACACAACCAATAAATACCATAAACAGGCCTGTGGGAGAGACCAGCCAAGCTGTACAAACAAGACCAGATCCCTGTCCGCACGCTCTGCTGTAAACAAGTCATCCAGACACCAGCAAGGGTCTCACGTTTAAACACCGGGATCACTTCTTGCAAGTGCTCTCAGGATCAGAGGGTGGAATTCTACGGCCTCTCCCGCCGGTGGAGTCTTCCTGACCTGCCAAAACCAACAGCTACATTTAAGTGGCGCCTTGGATGCATTTAAAAAAAAAATCCCAAGAATTCACGAGAGCAATTAGTAAATAGAGTTTGACACGGAGCCACTTAAGATCAAGATGGTCCAAAATCTTAGACAAAGGTGTAGGTTTTAAGAAGCATCTTAAAAGAGGAAAGAGAGAGGGTGTCAGAGAGGCTTGGGAATAGAATTCCAAAGTTTTTAGCTCTCCCAGAGGTACGCTGCATAGAACTGAATGAATGAAAGTGACTGTGTTCAGCTTTGAGTGATCTGTGCTCTTAAAAGGGTGTTGCTGTTTCTTTGATCCTATCTCAAGGTTAGCAACCTTTGAATCCTTGTTAATTAGTCATAAAGGCTAAAATAAACAAGTTTGGAGAACGATCGTGTGGCTGATCGCTGCCTGATAGCAACAAGTAAGCCTGCGGTGAGTGTCCCCAGCCTCACACTGATCATTCCAGTTGCAGCAATCTCATCGAAACTTTAACTGGTGACCCAGAACGAGAGAGGGGTACTCTCTCCCCCTGCGCTGTGCAGCCAGAACACTGCAGATGTTCAGCTTTAAGAGTGGTTGTAAGGGGAAGTGACATTTCATACTCAAACTGTTGCAACATGTCTGTACCAGCCCGAGATCAGCTCCTTCCCACCTCTCTCTCCTTCAAAAGAGAAGGACTTGCATTTATATAGCGCTCCTCACGACCACCAACTGTCTCAAAGTGCTTTACAGTCAATGAAATGAAGTGTAGCCACTGTTGTAATGTAGGAAACGCAGCAGCCAATTTGCGCACAGCAAGTTCCCACAAACAGCAATGTGATTGTGACCAGACCTTTTTTTTATTGTGATGTTGATTGAGGGGTAAGTAATGGGCCGAATGCCACTGCTTGCCTTTGAAGTATTGCCAGCAGATCTTCTCCATCCACCCAAGGAGGCAGATGGAGACTTTGTTTAACGGCTCAGCTAAAAGATGGCACTTCTGACAGCGCAGCACTCCCTCAGCACTGCACTGGAGTGTCAACCTCAAATTTTGTACTGAATTCCTGGAGTGGGGCTTGAATCCAGAACCTTATGATTCAGATCCTACCCACTGAGCCACAGGTGAGGCACACCAATGCCAACTTGCATTTATATAGCACCTTTAATGTAGTAAAACATCCCACTGTGCTTCACAGAAATGTCATCAGACAGAAGGAGATAGCAGGGCAGGTGGCAAAACGCTTGGCCAAAAAAATAGATTTTAACAACGGTCTTAAAAGAGGGCAGAGAGACAGATAGATAGACAGACAGACAGACAGACAGACAGATGGATAGACAGACAGATGGATAGACAGATAGATGGATAGATAGAAAGAAAGAAAGAGGGGGGTGATTTAGAGAGGGAATTCAAGAGCTTAATTTTAATATTTTATTAATTATATTATTAAGAGTCCTTAATGTTAATTATATTGTGAAGATTAAGACAAACAGGTGATGGGCATTAGTTTTCTTTGAGTACATGCAAATTGACAATTGCCTCACCAGAGGCTGTCATCCCCATTAATTTGTTGTTTTATTGATTCACGGGCTTCTTAAAAAAACATATAAATAGGGGATAGCTGGGACACTGGGTTGAATGGGAAGAGAGTTGTGAGACAGAACAAGTCAATAAATTCTCTCAATTGAGAAAATCTCTGTGTATTGCTTTCAACTCCACCAACCAACTTGGGTGCTATTCAACACTTAAGACCCTAGAAAGGTGTAGGCACAGCTGTCAATAGTGGAACAATGAAGATCAAGAGGCCAGGATTGGCGGGTTGAAGTTTACAGAAGAAGCTCCAGAGACAGGGAGAGGTTAGGCCACGGAGGGATTATAAAACATGGTGAGAATTTTAAAATTGAGGCTTTGCCAGACTGGGAGCCTCAGAAGGTCAGCACCGGGGTAACGAGCGAACGAGATGTTAAGCGGGGATGCAGCAGCAGAGTTTTGGGTGCATTTGAGTTTCTGGAGGATGCGAGGTGGGCGGCTGAAAGGAGAGAGGTAATAAAGCAAGACAGCGACAGTAGAAAGTTATACTTATGTAGCACCTTCAACATCGAAAAATGTCAAAGTGAACGGCACAGGGATATGGGCAAAAAAGATGATGCTGAACCACAGAAAAAAGAAACATTTTCATTTATATAGTGCCTTTCATGATCACCGGGCCTCTCGAAGCACTTTGCAGCCAATGGAGCACTTTTGAAGTGATGTCACTGTTGTGAGAAATGCGACAGCCAATTTGCACACAGCAAGCTCCCACAAACAGCGGTGATGATGGCCTGAATTAGTCTGTAGTCACGTTGGTTAAGGGACACCGGGGAGAGTTTCCCTCCCCTTCTTCGAAATACCGTTCAAGAGATTTTTTATACCCACCCTAGCTGGCAGGTGGGGCCTCAGTCTGACATCTCATCCAAAAGATGGTGCCTCCAACAGAGCAGCGCTCCCTCGGTACTGCACTTGATTGTCAGCCTGGATTTGTGCGCTCGAGCCTTGGAACCTTGGAACTCGGGGTGGGGAATGCCACCAGCAAGCACAGCTGACAAGGAGGTATCAATAAACACGACACAAAGCTATTGGCTTTATGGAGAGTCTTAAAGGAGGACGGGGGGGGGTGGGGGGGTTGGGGGGGGGGGGGGGGGGGTGGTGTGTGGAGGGGCGGAGGCGTAACAGGAGGGAGTTCCAGAGCTTAGGTGGCTAACGGGCCAGTGTGGGGCAAAGAGAGGGGGCAAGAGTCAGTGGAAAGGGGTATTCGGGGGGGGGAGGGGAGGGTGCTAGCGTAGCGCTGTGAGATGTTAAACAAGCCGGGAGGATGACAAAAGGGGCTTTTCCAAGCACATTGCCCAATCTTAGGGTGCCTGCACCATTTCCGAGTGCGTGTGTTAAAGCCCTTCACTGAAGCTCAGCCTCCCTTCTCCGCTCTAGAGGGATGAGGAGGGAGACGGCGAGCCAAACAGCAGCATTCCTTGTCGCTTTTTCCACAGGAAACCTCAGCTACCACGATAGTTTGGCTGGGAAAGGCCAACCACTGAATACCATGTTTGGAAATAGGGCAGATCGAATCTATTCAAGGGCATTCAGATGACCTCATCAGCCACAAGAGTGTGGTGGGGGGGGTGGGAGGTTGGGGGGGGTGGGGGTGGGCGGAGCGATATTGGTGCCAGCAGATGAGTTTCACTACTTCTTTAGACGGGATGATGTTGGACAGAGGATATGGAACTTTACAGTACCGACAGGAGGGTCATGTTTTTTGGGTCTGTTCGACATCTCGAACTGTATCTGGCATGGTGCAGCGGGAAGGGAGTGAGGGTCACAAAACCCAAGACAAGCTGACATTTACAATCACCGTCTGTCTCACCAGTTCATTTGCTTTATTGTCCCACTCACAAGCTTAGTAACGTCTTAGACAAAGATGAGAGCACATTCAGATAAAACTGCCGGCAACTCCCCAGTTACAGAGAGTAACCCTGAGCCTGCTGAACAAACAGAAACTCTACACATTTACACAGCGAATAATCCTTACTCTGCTAAATAGCAGCAACTCTACATAGTCACACAGTGAGTAATCCTTATCCTGCGGAATACACATCGACACTGCAATTACACAGTGAATAATCTTTATTCTGCTAAACAATAGCAAATCTATACATTTAAGCAGTGAGCAATCATTACACTGCTAAATAAATATCAACACTGAAGAGTTATACAAAGAATCCTTATCCTGCTGCACTCCACACAGTTACACAGTGAGTAATATTTGCACTGCTGAATAAACAGTAACTCTGTAGGGTTACACATTGACTAATTCTTAGCCTGTAGAATAAACAGCGACGCTATACAGTTACACAGTGACTAATCCTTACCTTGCTGAATAAACACGGACTCTGTACAGTTACACAGTAACTAATCCTTACCTTGCTGAATAAATACTGACTCTGTACAGTTACACAGTGACTAATCCTTACCTTGCTGAATAAACACGGACTCTGTGCAGTTACACAGTGACTAATCTTTACCTGCTGAATAAACAGTGACTGTGTGCAGTTATACAATGAATACTCCTTACCTGGCTGAATAAACACTGAGTCTGTACAGTTACACAATAAATACTCCTTACGTGGGTGAATAAACACTGACTGTACAGTTGCACTGCAAATAATCCTTACCCTGCTGAATAAACAGCAACTCTGTATAGTTACACAGTGACTAATCCTTACCCTGCTGAATAAACAGTGACTCTACACAGTTACACAGTGACTAATCCTTACCCTGCTGAATAAACACTGACTCTACAGTCACACAGTGACTAATCCTTCCCCTGCTGATAAACAGAGACTCTGTACAGTTACACAGTGAGTAATCCATACCCTGCTGAATAAACAGTGACTCTATACAGTTACACAGTGAGTAATCCTTACCCTGCTGAATAAACACTGACTCTGTACAGTTAAACAGTGAGTCATCCATACCCTGCTGAATAAACACTGACTCTGTATGTTACACAGTGACTAATCATTACCCGGCTGAATAAACAGTGAATCTGTACAGTTACACAGTGAGTAATCCTTACCCTGCTGAATAAACACTGACTCTACAGTTACACAGTGACTAATGCTTACCCTGCTGAATAAACAGTCACTCCATACAGTTACACAGTGACTAATCCTTACCCTGCTGAATAAACAGTGACTCTGTGCAGTTACACAATGAATGCTCCTAACCTGGCTGAATAAAAACTGACTCTGTACAGTTAGACAATGAATACTCCTTACCTGGCTGAATAAACACTGACTGTACAGTTCACTGCAAATAATCCTTACCCTGCTGAATAAACAGTGACTCTGTACAGTTACACAGTGACTAATCCTTACCCTGCTGAATAAACAGAGACTCTGTACAATTACACAGTGAATAAACCTTATCCTGCTGAATAAACAGTGACTCTGTACAGTTACACAGTGACTAATCCTTACCCTGCTGAATAAACCTTGACTCTGTACAGTTACACAGTGAGTAATCCTTACACTGCTGAATAAACACTGACTCTGTACATTTACACAGTGACTTATCCTTACCCTGCTGAATAAACAGTGATTCTGTACAGTTACAAAGTGAGTAAACCTTACTCTGCTGAATAAAAAGTGACTCTGTACAAATACACAGTGAATAATCCTTACCCTGCTGAATAAACAGTGAATCTGTACAGTTACACAGTGACTAATCCTTACCCTGCTGAATAAACTCTGACTCTACAGTTACACAGTGACTAATCCTTACCCTGCTGAATAAACAGTGACTCTGTACCGTTACAGAGTGAATAATCCTTACCCTGCTGAATAAACAGTGACACTGTACAGTTACACAGTGACTAATCATTACCCTGCTGAATATACAGTGACTCTGTGCAGTTACAAAATAAATACTCCTTACGTGGCTGAATAAACACTGACTGTACAGTTACACTGCAAATAATCCTTACCCTGCTGAATAAACAGCAACTCCGTACAGTTACACAGTGACTAATCCTTACCCTGCTGAATAAACAGTGACTCTACACAGTTACACAGTGACTAATCCTTACCCTGCTGAATAAACACTGACTCTACAGTCACACAGTGACTAATCCTTCCCCTGCTGATAAACAGAGACTCTGTACAGTTACACAGTGAGTAATCCATACCCTGCTGAATAAACAGTGACTCTATACAGTTACACAGTGAGTAATCCTTACCCTGCTGAATAAACACTGACTCTGTACAGTTAAACAGTGAGTCATCCATACCCTGCTGAATAAACACTGACTCTGTATGTTACACAGTGACTAATCATTACCCGGCTGAATAAACAGTGAATCTGTACAGTTACACAGTGAGTAATCCTTACCCTGCTGAATAAACACTGACTCTACAGTTACACAGTGACTAATGCTTACCCTGCTGAATAAACAGTGACTCTGTGCAGTTACACAATGAATGCTCCTAACCTGGCTGAATAAAAACTGACTCTGTACAGTTAGACAATGAATACTCCTTACCTGGCTGAATAAACACTGACTGTACAGTTCACTGCAAATAATCCTTACCCTGCTGAATAAACAGTGACTCTGTACAGTTACACAGTGACTAATCCTTACCCTGCTGAATAAACAGAGACTCTGTACAATTACACAGTGAATAAACCTTACCCTGCTGAATAAACAGTGACTCTGTACAGTTACACAGTGAATAATGCTTACCCTGCCGAATAAACAGTGACTCTGTACAGTTACACAGTGACTAATCCTTACCCTGCTGAATAAACCGTGACTCTGTACATTTACACAGTGAGTAATCCTTACACTGCTGAATAAACACTGACTCTGTACAGTTACACTGCAAATAATCCTTACCCTGCTGAATAAACAGTGAATCTGTACAGTTACACAGTGACTAATCCTTACCCTGCTGAATAAACTCTGACTCTACAGTTACACACTGACTAATCCTTACCCTGCTGAATAAACAGTGACACTGTACAGTTACACAGTGACTAATCATTACCCAGCTGAATATACAGTGACTCTGTGCAGTTACAAAATAAATACTCCTTACGTGGCTGAATAAACACCGACTGTACAGTTACTCTGCAAATAATCCTTACCCTGCTGAATAAACAGAGACTCTGTACAGTTACACAGTGAATAATCCTTACCCTGCTGAATAAACAGTGACTCTGTACAGTTACACAGTGAATAATCCTTACTCTGCCGAATAAACAGTGACTCTGTACAGTTACACAGTGACTAATCCTTACCCTGCTGAATAAACCATGACTCTGTGCAGATACACAGTGAGTAATCCTTACACTGCTGAATAAACAGTGACTCTGTACATTTACACAGTGACTTATCCTTACCCTGCTGAAGAAACAGTGATTCTGTACAGTTATAAAGTGAGTAACCCTTACCCTGCTGAATAAACACTGACCCTGTACAGTTACACAGTGACTAAACCTTATTCTGCTGAATAAAAAGTGACTCTGTACAAATACACAGTGAATAATCCTTACCCTGCTGAATAAACAGTGATTCTGTACAGTTACACAGTGACTAATCCTTACCCTGCTGAATAAACTCTGACTCTACAGTTACACAGTGACTAATCCTTACCCTGCTGAATAAACAGTGACTCTGTACCGTTACAGAGTGAATAATCCTTACCCTGCTGAATAAACAGTGACTTTGTACAGTTACACAGTGACTAATCCTTCCCCTGCAGAATAAACAGTGGATCTGTGCAGTTATACAATGAATACTCCTTACCTGGCTGAATAAACACTGACTGTACAGTTACACTGCAAATAATCCTTACCCTGCTGAATAACCAGCAACTCCGTACAGTTACACAGTGACTAATCCTTAACCTGCTGAATAAACATGACTCTGTACAGTTACACAGTGACTAATCCTTACCTGGCTGAATAAACAGTGACTCCGTACAGTTACACAGTGACTAATCCTTACCCTGCTGAATAAACTGTGACTCTGTGCAGTTACACAATGAATGCTCCTAACCTGGCTGAATAAATAAACACTGACTCTGTACAGTTACACAATGAATACTCCTTAACTGGCTGAATAAACACTGACTGTACAGTTACACTGCAAATAATCCTTACCCTGCTGAATAAACAGAGACTCTGTACAGTTACACAGTGAGTAACCCTTACCCTGCTGAATAAACACTGACCCTGTACAGTTACACAGTGACTAAACCTTATTCTGCTGAATAAACAGTGACTCTGTACAAATACACAGTGAATAATCCTTACCCTGCTGAATAAACAGTGATTCTGTACAGTTACACAGTGACTAATCCTTACCCTGCTGAATAAACTCTGACTCTACAGTTACACAGTGACTAATCCTTACCCTGCTGAATAAACAGTGACTCTGTACCGTTACAGAGTGAATAATCCTTACCCTGCTGAATAAACAGTGATTCTGTACAGTTACACAGTGACTAATCCTTACCCTGCTGAATAAACAGTGACTTTGTACAGTTACACAGTGACTAATCCTTCCCCTGCTGAATAAACAGTGACTCTGTGCAGTTATACAATGAATACTCCTTACCTGGCTAATAAACACTGACTCTGTACAGTTACAAAATAAATACTCATTACGTGGCTGAATAAACACTGACTGTACAGTTACACTGCAAATAATCCTTACCCTGCTGAATAACCAGCAACTCCGTACAGTTACACAGTGACTAATCCTTACCCTGCTGAATAAACAGAGACTCTGTACAGTTACACACTGAATAATCCTTACACTGCTGAATAAACACTGACTCTGTACAGTCACACAGTGACTAATCCTTACCCTGCTGAATAAACAGTGACTCTGTACAGTTACACAGTGAGTAATCCATACCCTGCTGAATAAACAGTGACTCTGTACAGTTACACAGTGAGTGATCCTTACCCTGCTGAATAAACACTGACTCTGTATGTTACACAGTGACTAATCCTTACCCTGCTGAATAAACAGTGACTCTGTACAGTCAAACAGTGACTAATCCTTACCCTGCTGAATAAACGGGGACTCGGTACAGTTAAATAGTGAGTCATCCATACCTTGCTGAATAAACACTGACTCTGTATGTTACACAGTGACTAATCTTACCCTGCTGAATAAACACTGACTCTGTACAGTTGCACAGTGTCTAATCCTTATCCTGCTGAATAAACAGTGACTCTGTGCAGTTACACAATGAATACTCCTTACCTGGCTGAATAAACACTGACTCTGTACAGTTGCACAATGAATACTCCTGGCTAAATAATCACTGACTGTAAAGTTACACTGCAAATAATCCTTAACCTGCTGAACAAACATTGACTCTGTACATTCAAACAGTGACGAATCCTTACCCTGCTGAATAAACAGACACTCTGTACAGTTACACAGTGAGTAATCCATATCCTGCTGAATAAACACTGACTCTGTATGTTACACAGTGACTAATCCTTACACTGCTGAATAAACACTGACTCTGTACAGTAACACAGTGACTAATCTTACCCTTCTGAATAAACAGTGACTCTGTACAGTTACACAGAGTAATCCTTACCCTGCTGAATAAACAGTGACTCTGTAAAGTCACACAGTGACTAATCCTTAAACTGCTGAATAAACAGTGAATCTGTACAGTTACACAGTGACAAATCCTTATCCTGCTGAATAAACAGTGACTTTGTACAGTTACACAGTGACTAATCCTTACCCTGCTGAATAAACAGTGACTCTGTACAGTCACACAGTGACGAATCCTTACCCTGCTGAATAAACACTGACTCGGTACAGTCAAACAGTGACTAATCCTTAACCAGCTGAATAGACAGAAACTCTGTACAGTTAAACAGTGAGTCATCCTTACCCTGCTGAGTAAACAGTGACACTGTGCAGTTACACAATGAATGCTCCTAAGCTGGCTGAATAAATAAACACTGACTCTGTACAGTTACACAATGAATACTCCTTAACTGGCTGAATAAACACTGACTGTACAGTTACACTGCAAATAATCCTTACCCTGCTGAATAAACAGTAACTCTGTACAGTTATACAGTGACTAATCCTTACCCTGCTGAATAAACAGAGACTCTGTACAGTTACACAGTGAATAATCCTTACTCTGCCGAATAAACAGTGACTCTGTACATTTACACAATGACTAATCCTTACTCTGCTGAATAAACACTGACTCTGTACAGTTACACAGTGAATAATCCTTACCCTGCTGAATAAACCGTGACTCTCTACCGTTACACAGTGAATACTCTTTACCCTGCTGAATAAACACTGACTCTGTACAGTTACACAGAGAGTAATCCTTACCCTGCTGTATAAACACTGACTCTGTACATTTACACAATGACTAATCCTTACCCTGCTGAATAAACAGAGACTCTGTACAGTTACACAGTGAATAATCCTTCCCCTGCTGAATAAACAGTGACTCTGTGCAGTTACACAATGAATGCTCATTACCCTGCTGAATAAACCGTGACTCTGTACAGTTACACAGTGAGTAATTCTTACACTGCTGAATAAACAGTGACTCTGTACATTTACACAGTGACTTATCCTTACCCTGCTGAATAAACAGTGATTCTGCACAGTTACAAAGTGAGTAACCCTTACCCTGCTGAATAAACACTGACTCTGTACAGTTACGCAATGACTAAAACTTACTCTGCTGAATAAAAAGTGACTCTGTACATTTACACAGTGACTTATCCTTACCCTGCTGAATAAACAGTGAATCTGTACAGTTACACAGTGATTAATCCTTACCCTGCTGAATAAACTCTGACTCTACAGTTACACAGTGACTAATCCTTAACCTGCTGAATAAACAGTGACTCTGTACAGTTACACAGTGACTAATCTTTACCTGCTGAATAAACAGTGACTCTGTGCAGTTATACAATGAATACTCCTTACCTGGCTGAATAAACACTGACTCTGTACAGTTACACAGTGAGTAACCCTTACCCTGCTGAAGAAACAGTGACTCTGTACAGTCAAACAGTGACTAATCCTTACCCTGCTGAATAAACAGAGACTCTGTGCAGTTAAACAGTGAGTAGTCCATACCCTGCTGAATAAACACTGACTCTGTATGTTACACAGTGACTAATCCTTATCCTGCTGAATAAACACTGACTCTGTACAGTTACACAATGACTAATCCTTACCTTGTTGATTAAACAGTGACTCTGTAGAGTTACACAGTTACTAATCCTTAACCCTGCAGAATAAACACTGACTCTGTACAGTTAAACTGCAAATAATCCTTACACTGCTGAATAAACACTGACTCTGTACAGTTACACAGTGAATAATCCTTACCCTGCTGAATAAACAGAGACTCTGTGCACTGACACAGTGACTAATCTTACCCTGCTGAGTAAACACTGACTCTGTACAGTTACACAGTGACTAATCCTTACCCTGCTGAATAAACAGTGACTCTGTACAGTTACACAGTGAATAATCCTTATCCTGCTGAATAAACAGTTACTCTGTACAGTTACACAGTGACTAATCCTTACCCTGCTGAATAAACAGTGACTCTGTACAGTTACACTGTGACTAATCCTTACCCTGCCGAATAAACAGTGACTCTGTGCAGTTACACAATGAATACTCCTTACCTGGCAGAATAAACTCTGACTCTGTACAGTTACACAATGAATACTCCTTACCTGGCTGAATAAACACTGACTCTGTACAGTTACACTGCAAATAATCCTTACACTGCTGAATAAACACTGACTGTGTACAGTTACACAGTGACTAATCCTTACCCTGCTGAATAAACAGAGACTCTGTACTGTTACACAGTGAATAATCCTTACCCTGCTGAATAAACAGTGACTCTGTACAGTCAGACAGTGACTAATCCTTACCCTGCTGAATAAACAGAGACTCTGTGCAGTTAAACTGTGTGTAATCCATACCCTGCTGAATAAACACTGACTCTGTATGTTACACAGTGACTAATCCTTATCCTGCTGAATAAACACTGACTCTGTACAGTTACACAGTGACTAATCTTACTCTGCTGAATAAACACTGACTCTGTACAGTTACACAATGACTAATCCTTACCTTGCTGATTAAACAGTGACTCTGTACAGTTACCCAGTTACTAATCCTTACCCTGCTGAATAAACAGTGACTCTGTACAGTTACACTGTGAATAATCCCTACCCTGCTGAATAAACAGTGACTCTGTACAGTTACACAGTGAATAATCTTTACCCTGCTGAATAAACAGTGACACTGTACAGTTACACAGTGACAAATCCTTACCCTGCTGAATAAACTGTGACTCTGTACAGTTACACAGTGAGAAACCCTTACACTGCTGAATAAACAGTGACTCTGTACATTTACACAGTGACTTATCCTTACCCTGCTGAATAAACACTGACTCTGTACAGTTACACAATGACTAATCCTTACCTTGCTGATTAAACAGTGACTCTGTACAGTTACCCAGTTACTAATCCTTTCCCTGCTGAATAAACCGTGACTCTGTACAGTTACACAGTGACTAATCCTTACCCTGCTGAATAAACAGTGACTCTGTGCAGTTACACAATGAATACTCCTTACCTGGCAGAATAAACTCTGACTCTGTACAGTTACACAATGAATACTCCTTACCTGGCTGAATAAACACTGACTCTACAGTTACACTGCAAATAATCCTTACACTGCTGAATAAACACTGACTCTGTACAGTTACACAGTGACTAATCCTTACCCTGCTGAATAAACAGAGACTCTGTACTTTTACACAGTGAATAATCCTTACCCTGCTGAATAAACAGTGACTCTGTACAGTTACACAGTGAATAATCCTTACCCTGCTGAATAAACAGTGACTCTGTACAGTTACACAGTGACTAATCCTTACCCTGCTGAATAAACAGTGACTCTGTACAGTTACACAGTGAATAATCCTTAACCTGCTGAATAAACAGTGACTCTGTACAGTTACACAGTGACAAATCCTTACCCTTCTGCATAAACTGTGACTCTGTACAGTTACACAGTGAGAAACCCTTACACTGCTGAATAAACAGTGACTCTGTACATTTACACAGTGACTTATCCTTACCCTGCTGAATACACACTGACTCTGTACAGTTACACAGTGACTAATCCTTACTCTGCTGAATAAACACTGACTATACAGTTATTTTACTGCAGCAATTATGCTTCGAAGTACCTCACTGGCCGGATGGCAATTGGAATGTCCTGAGGCGCTATATAAATGCAAGTTCTTCCTCTTTTCTTTAATTTCTGTGGATTTTAAGAGAAAAGCTGAAGCAATGTGAAAGACCAGCTGTTGCTTCCTGTGAATTCTTTAAATAAAACAAGGAAACCGCTGTTTGTTTTATCAGTTACTGGGCGTAAATGGAAGAGATTCATGAGCGAGAACAGATTAACTGGAGTTTAATCAGACTTCTTTCCACAGAAGTCACATTTCTTTTTGCAATGAAATTTCTTTTTAAAACTGGTATGATATCCTTTGATGCTGTGAGGGATCGCTGTAAAACCACGGTATAAATATACCACACAGCGTGAAACCCCTAAATCACAGAGGCTAGGAAGACCCAATCTGTGGTGAATAACCTAATTTCAGTCAGAGGAGGCTGCAAAGGTGTCACTTCCCTTGAGGTAAGCAAGGGAAAGAAGATGAAAATCCCATTAGACACTCCGGATTCCCAGTCACCGCTGTTGGATGTTGGATATTGGATTAGGCCATGTTTGAATAGGTGGCTGACACTCTCCTGACGACGAGTGATGGACAATTTGCCTTGCAAGCCCCCTTCAGCAGTACTTTCCAAACCCAAAAACTCTACCACCCGAGGAGGGCAGAAACTGAACTGGACGAGCCATATAAATACTGTGGCCACAACAGCAGGTCAGAGGCTGGGAATTCTGTGGCGAGTAGCTCCCCGCTTGATTGGCACCCCATCCACAAACATTCACTTCCTCCACCACTGACGCACAGTCCATCTACAAGGTGCACTGCAGCAACTCACCAAGGCTCCTTGCCCCCCAAAGCCTGTCCACCATCTACAAGGTACAAGTCAGGAGTGTGATGGAATACTCCCCACTTGCCTGGATGAGTGCAGCTCCCACAACACTCAAGAAGCTCAACACCATCCAGGACAAAGCAGCCCACTTGATTGGCACCCCATCCACTAACATTCACTCCCTCCACCACCGACACACAGTGGCAGCAGTGTGTGTACCATCTACAAGAGGCACTGCAGCAACTCACCAAGGCTCCTTCGATAGCACCTTCCAAATCCACGACCACTACCACCTAGGAGGACAAGGGCAGCAGACACATGGGAACACCACCACCTGGAAGTTCCCCTCCCAGCCACTCACCATCCTGACTTGGAAATATATCGGCCGTTCCTTCACTGTCGCTGGGTCAAAATCCTGGAACCCCCTCCCTAACAGCACTGTGGGTGTACCTACACCACATGGACTGCAGCGGCTCAAGAAGGCAGCTCACCACCATGTTATCAAGGGGCAATTAGGGATGGGCAATAAATGCTGGCCCAGCCAACGACACTCACATCCCGTGAACCTTTGATCTCTTATAGTAATATCACTTCATGGATTTACTGCATTATTGAAAGGAGTTATATAACTGCAAGTTGTTATTTGTCAGTCAAAGAACATGGAATAAAGGCCCAGGGTAGATGTGGTGATTAAAATTCACTGATGTTGTTTAAGTTATGAATCTAGGATAAAAGTTTTTTGGCATTGTAATAATTAATATTTAACCAAGTATGTTTTGTTTAGATACAAGATTTTAGTGTTTGTTCTGTGTTGTTTGATGTTTATTGTGTGTTCCTTTATGTTTTTAAGAGTGGGGGGGTTGTGTAATATTGTGTAAATCTTTTACAATCGTTTTAAACAACCTGGAGCAAAGCAATGTCCCAGCTCCTACTTCCTTGTTTGCTGCTGATCATATTTGATACAGCTCATGCTCTCTCCTTGGAGCTGGTTCAGAGTCACCAGCCCTGCCTGCACATTCCTGCTCAGATGACCTCTCCTTTCGTGCTCCTGCCATTGGTTGGCAGACAGGCCTATCCAAGCAACTTCTTCCTTTTATTCGTTCACGGGATGTCAGCATCACTGGCTAGGCCAGCATTTATTGCCCATCCCTAATTGCCCTTGTTCAGAGGGCACTTTTAAGAGTCAACCACATCTAGGGTCACATGTACGCCAGACCAGGTAAGGACAGCAGATTTCCTTCCCTAAATGGGGCATTATTGAGCCAGATGGGTTTCCATTGACAATGGCTTCATGGTCATCATTAGACTTTTTAATTGATATTTATTGAATTCCAATTCAACCATCTGCTGTGGTGAGATTCGAACCCCGGTCCCCACAGCGTTACCCTGGGTCTCTAGATTACCAGCCCAGTGACAATACCGCTATGCCACTGCCTCCCCACCCACAACCAAGTTGATGATTTGATTGGATGATCCTCTACTCTTCATTAAACAACCTGTTTCTCCAACCACCAATATTTTTTCCATAATTACAGAATCATAGGGTTGTTACGGTGCTGAGGGAGGCCATTTGGCTCATTGTGGTCTGCACCGGCTCTTCGAATGAGCAATTTACCTTGTACCATTTCCCCCACCTTCTCCCTGTAACCCTGCACATTCCTCCTTCCCAGACAACAATCTGATTCCCTTCTGAATGCTTCGATTGACCCTGCCTCCCTCCACCACACTCTCAGGCAGTTCCAGATCCTAACCACTCGCTGCGTGAAAAAGTTTCTCATATTACTTTTGCCTCTTTTACTAATTACTTGAAATCTGTGCCCTCTCGTTCTCGATCCTTTTATGAGTAGGAACAGTTTCTCCCTGTCTACTCTGTCCGGACCACTCATGATTTTGAACATCTCTATCAAATCCCCTCTCAATCTTCTCTTCTCTGAGGTAAACAGTCATAACTTCTGCAATCTATCTACGTAACTGAAGTTCCTCATCCCTGGAACCATTCTCATGAATATTTTCTGCACCCTCTCTAATGCCTTCACATCTTTCCTCATCAATAATAATAAACAAGAGCGACCAGAGAAAATTATAACCCAACAATTTTATTTTTTATAAAATTCCCTATGATTTTGCTCCCTAAGTTTAATTGCAGCAACATCCAGAATTTTAATCTTAAATGTTTGGCTCAGTTGTCACTACTATATGTTTGAAAGAGAGACTTGCATTTATATTGTCCAAATAGAGGACGACTGCAGAATTCCGAGGTGCAGAGGGATCTAGGTGTTCTAGTGCATGAGTCACAAAAAGTTAGTAAGCAGGTACAGTGAGTAATCAGGAAGGCTAATGGAATGCTATTCTTCATTATGAGAGGAATTGAACATAAAAGTAAGGACGTTATGCTTCAGTTATACAGGGCATTGGTGAGACCACATCTCGAATACTGCGTGCAGTTTTGGTCTCCTTATTTAAGGAAGGATGTAAATGTGTTGGAGGCGGTTCAGAGGAGGTTTACTAGATTGATACCTGGAATGAGTGGGCTGTCTTATGAGGATCGGTTGGACAGACTGGGCTTGTTTCCGCTGGAGCTTAGAAGAGGGAGGGGTGATTTGATTGAAGTATATAAGATCCTGAACGACTTTGACAAGGTGGACATGGAAAGGATGTTTCCCCTTGTGGGTGAGTCCAGAACTAGGGGGCACTGGTTTAAAATTAGGGCTCACCCTTTTAGGACAGAGATGAGGAGAATTTTTTTCTCTCAGAGGGTTATGTGACTTTGGAATTCTCTGCCTCCGAGGGCGGTGGAATTGGTGTCACTGAATATTCTTAAGGCAGAGCTACATAGATTCTTGTTAGGCAAGGGAAACAAAGGTTATTGGGGGTAGGAGGGAATGTAGTAACACAAACAGATCAGCCATGATCTTATTGAATGGTGGAGCAGGCTCGAAGGGCCGAATGGCCTACTCCTGCTCCTATTATGTATGGTTGTGTGTTTGTACGTTCACGGTGGTTGAAAGCAGTTTATAACTAACTCAGTGCTTTTTTGAAGTGTATTCCCTGTTGTAGTGTAGGAAGCATGGCAGCCAATTTGTACATAGCAAGCTCCCATAACAATGACAATAATATGACAATGACCAGATAATCTGTTTTTCTGCGATGTTGATCACGGGATTATTATTGGCCAGGACCCCGGGGAGAACTCCCCTACTTTTTTCCCAATTAAGCCCTGAGAGAGCAGTTGGGGGCTCAGTTTACCATCTCACCTGAAAGGCAACACCTTTGACAGTGCAGCACTCCCTCTGTACTGCACTGGCAATGTCAGCCTAGATTTTTGCATTCCTGGTAACACAATCAGGGCACCGCTGCATGTAATAAGCTCCACACTTGGCACAAGACTAATATTTTATTAATTGCAAGCCTCCTTCATGCAAACCAGTCTCTACTTGCTTCTTACAAGAGAGGAAATGTTATACCTTATAAAACACAATACATTATTCCTTTGCTAAAATGTTTGGACTATCAAGCCTGCACTAAGCAAATCCATACAGAAGCCCACATGCACAGATCCTGGCTGTGATATTTTCTGGTTCTTAATATCTTCTTTTGAACCAGAGAACATGTGCAGCTAGACGTGCAATTTTCATAACATTTTTCAACATATAAAAACAGGAAAGACTTGCATTCTTATAGCACCTTTCAGGAACTTCACACCCAATGAACTACTTTTGGAGTATAGTAGCATAGACCAGCAGGAGGTCTTGTGGTTCAGTGTTCCTGCCTCCGAGCCAGGAGCTCTGGGTTTGAGTCCCACTCCAGGACTATCTGTGTAACTTGTTTTATTCATTCACAGGATTTGGGTGTCACTGGCTAGGCCAGCATTTATTACCCATCCCTAATTGCCCTTGTTCAGAGGGCATTTTAGAGTCAACCACATTGCTGTGGGTTGACATCTTTTGATGATCTGCTTCTATCACTGCTTGTTTGTCCCTACAATCACACCCCCACTCCACTTCTCTCTCTCTCCGCCCCCCAAACACACACCTTAAACCAGCTTATATTTCAACTCTTTCTTGGACTCGAACTCAAGTTCTGTTGAAGGGTCATGAGGACTCGAAACGTCAACTCTTTTCTTCTCCGCCGATGCTGCCAGACCTACTGAGTTTTTCCAGGTAATTCTGTTTTCGTTTTTGTTCTGGAGTCACGTGTAGGCCAGACTGGATAAGGATGGCAGATTTCCTTCCCTAAAGGGCATTAGTGAACCAGGTGGGTTTTTACAACAACGGTTTCATCATTAGACTTTTAATTTTCATTGAATTTAAATTCCACCATCTGCTGTGGTGGGATTCGAACCCAGGTCCCCAAAGCATTACCCTGGGTCTCTGGAATACTAGTCTAGTGACAATACCACTACATCATCACCTTAAGGAAGACGCATTCATAATGCAGCCAAACAGTATCAACCTGCAAATCCTTCCAACACACACCAATGGCAGGTGGTATGAGTGGGAGAGATTCCTGATCAACCATGTGATGGAAAGAGTGTTGGAGCTTCTACCGTCACTATCCATAGCTCCATACTACAACATACGTGTGAAGTGCATGTTGCCACAGCACCTTGGGATGGATGAGGGGACCTGTTGACTGGATGGTTGCTGTGGCCCAGATTGGTACCAACTGGGGTAGATTCCTCTCTGCCCTGCCCATGATAGCTATGGGTGAGACCTGCCTTAGTTTGAAGAAACGTAGGAAATGTGGCGGCCAATTTGTGCATAGCAAGCTCCCACAAACAGCGATGTGATAGTTATCAGATCATCTGTTTTAGCGATGTTGGTTGAGGGATAAGTATTGGCTTCGAAATAATGCCATGGGATCTTTTACGCCCACCAGAGAGGACACTTGATTAGCGTCTCATCTGAAAGACGGCACATCTGACAGCGTGGCACACCCTCAGCACCGCATTGGAGCAGTTTTTTTTGTCAATTTTGTCTCTGGTGGGAGGCTTGATCCCACAGTCTTCCAACTCAGATTGAGCGAGCTACTCATTGATCCACAGCTGACACACGCACCGACGCTGATGGAGAAATAATTGGACGTCAATTATCTGCCCAAACTTCCCTTGAAATCCGAATATTGGCGCAGTCCCTTGGCAAGTTGCCCCCATGTTTATGTGAACCATCAATCTCAGCATGAAGGAACGGGAGAGGGTTTGGCATGTTAGAAAGCTAAAGTTTCAAAGCAACGGGCTCTTGGATTTGTCGTGCAAGAGCAAAGCTCGTAAAGGGCCAGGTATGTCTAGTGGCTGAATGTTTGCCTTTGAGATACTTAAATTAATCATGGTTAACAGCTCAGGCAGCACTTGTAAAAGTTCGGTTTCATTGGATTTTCCATAAAGTGGAGCTTTTGTGTCAACATTTATTTTGCTACTGGGAGTCAGTTTATGGGGTTGGGAGATCTGTGTTGTTTATCACAAAGAAACAGGGATTAACTCACACCTGAGACTGATTTACAAGCTGGTGGGTGTATTTATGGACTTCCCTCCTTTCCTCAATTTCCACTCTGCTCTTTGAGACAAGCATCGCTCTATTTCTAGATTTGCAAACTTCCTGACAATCATATCCAGTGGGTGGCCCATTAGCTGTTTGAGAGGCATTAAAAGATCATTGCAGCACAATTAGTCAGTCACCATCCAAAAAAAAACCAAGGAGCCTTTTCTTAGAGGTGCACTCTGCCCAAATCGATTGGGTGGGTGTTTCTCCTTATGTGGGGGGCAAAATTAGAGGTCATAAATAAAGGATAGTTGGTAATAAATGCAACAGGGAATTGAAGAAAATCCTTCTTTATCTAAAGGATGGTTAGAATGCAGAATTGGCTGTAGCACAGAGTAGTTGGGATGGATAGCATGGCAGAAGGGAAGCGAGATAAGTACATGAGGAAGAAAGGAATAGAAAGCGCGGCGGATAGGGTTGGATGAAATAGGGCGGGAGGAGGCTCGTGTGGGGCACAAGCACCAGCATCGGCCAGATGGGCCAAATGGCCTGTTTCTGTGCTGTAAAATTCACAGTATCTTTACAGTGCAGAGGGAGGCCATTCAGCCCATTGAGTCTGCACTGGCTCTCTGAAAGAGCATTCCACCTGGTCCCACTCCCCTGCCTTTTCCCCGTAACCTTGCACGTTCTCTCTTTTCAGATAACAATCCAATTCCCTTTGGAAGACCTCGATCGAACCTGCCTCCACCACCCTCTCAGGAAGTTTGTTCCAGACTCCAACCACCCTCTGGGTGAAAAAAATTTCCCTCACATCACTTTTACTCCTTTTGCCAATTATTTTGAATTGATGTCCTCTTGAGTGGGAACATTTTCTCACTATTTACCCTGTCCATACCCCTCAGAACCTTATCAGGTCTCCTCTCAGCCTTCTTTTCTCTGAGGAAACCAGTCCCAACCTCTCCAATCTATCCTCATAGCTACAGTTCTTCATCCCTGGAATCATTCTTGTGAATCTCCTCTGCACTCTCTCCAATGCCTCACATCCTTCCTCAAGTAGGGTACCCAGAACTGGACGCAGTGCTCCAGATGAGGCCTAACTAGTGTCTTATACAAGTTCAACATGACCTCCTTACTCTTGTACTCAATGCCCCTATTAATAAAGCCCAAGGTACTATATGCTTTATTAACTGCTCTCTCAACATGCCCTGCCATCTTCAATGACCTATGTACATTTACACTGAGGTCCCTCTGTTCCTGCACCTCCTTTAGAGGATCTCCCTTTATTTTATACTGTCTCGCCATATCTTTCCTGCCAAAATGAATTCTATACGATTGTGCAAATAAAATCTCTTCTCTGGTCCCCGTCCCCCACCAAGTACAGTGACCCACCCACTGATACAGAGGAACACCAACCCCAGTGAGCAACCCCCTACCCAAATCCCAGGCCTAACTGACTCCAGAAGACCAAGAACTAATTCCCTTTTAAGATAGAGGTAAAAGGGATTTTTTTTCTCTCAGAGGGTCGTTATTCTGTGGAATTCCCTTCCCCGGAGACCAGCGGAGCCGGGGTCATCGGACTTATTCAAAGCCGAGTTGGACAGGTTTTTTGATAGACAAGGGAGTTGAGGGATATGGGGTGGGGGTTGGTGGGAAGACAGGAAAGTGGAGTTGAGGCCACAACCACATCAGCCATGATCTTATTGAGTGGTGGAGCAGGCTAGAGGGGCTGAATGGCCTAATCCTGCTCCTATGTTCCCATGTTCTATGTTCTTACTTTCCCATATGCCTAAAGCTGCATTTATCTCATTGAAAATACTGTCATGAAGAGGATCGTGAAAGTATCTCTGCATTTCCCAGTAAGTAACACTTAGTTAAAAGTCCGATGGTGCTATTATCTATATCTATAATACATTAGAACATCTAGTAACACTTCCTGTCTACAAAACAATCTTTGCTGTTGTAAAGTTTTGGTCACACTCTTGTGTCAGTGCTTCTTAATATAAATTCCTCTCCACATTTTCAAAGGATTTTGCCTATGTCAACTTCTTGTGCTGTAATTTCAACCTCCCAGCAGAGGTGGCACTCTAGCTCCTCAGTTTTGGTATCTCTCAGCTACTTCATCAAAAAGACTCCAACGAGCTTATCAAAATGGCGTTGTTATTTGACTGTAAATAACGCAAACTCAAAGGATTAGATAAAACTATGGACAAAATGATGACAGACATTGAGTTATGCAACAGAAGGAGGGGTTGTTAAGGGAGATCAGATCTGTAGGTATAAATTATTGAGACAAAAAGATTGTCATGATGGATGTGTCATGATCTGCCACCAGTTCCTTCTTTCTCAACCACAGGAATTATATGTTTCAAATCCTAGTTTCCCACTGATGGATCAAGAATGATTGGGGAAAAAAACTGCCCTTTGGCCAATCGTTTCCTGAGCAGAGCCTAGCATAGGTGACCTTTGACCTTCCTCACTGTCAGCGATTGAGTGGGGTAGACTGGTTCAGGATGGGACTGGTTAGCGCAGTTGGCGAGATGGTAGAGTGTGACACCGAATCACACCGACAGCGTGGATTCATTGAGATAAAAGCAAAATACTGGGGATGCTGTAAACCCGAAATAAAAGCAGAAAATGCCAGAAAAACTCAGCAGGTCCGGCAGCATCTGTGGAGAGAGAAACAGAGTTAACGTTTCCAGTCCGTATGACTCATCGTCAGAGTTAAAAAAGAATCATACAGACTGGGAACTTTAACTCTTTCTCTCTCCACAGATCCTGCTGAGTTTTTCCAGCATTTTCTGTTTTTATTTTATATTAGTGCGGATTCATTCACTATAATGGCTGGGGCAGCTCCTGGGGCCTGACTCCCTCCCTTGCCGCATAGTGATATCACGGTTTGAGCTATAAGTAGCAACCCTCACACAACAAAGACGCTTACTTGAAGAGAGGACAATGGACTTGCAATTGTACAATGCCTTTCACAGCCAGCAGCATCTCAAAGAGATGCAGCCAATGCAGTAATTTTTGAAGTGTAATCACTCATAATGTAGGAAACATGGTAGCTAATGTGGGCACAGCAACTCCCATAGTCAACAATGTGATAATATGTTTTTGTGATGTTGATTGAGGGAGAAATATTGGGGAGAATTCATCTGCTCTTTTTTGAAATAATGCCATGGGATCTTTCACATCTACCTGTAGGCAGATGATGTTTAATGCCTCATCCAAAAGACGGCACCTCCGACAGTGCAGCACTCCCTCAGTACTGCATAGGAACGTCAACCTTAATTTTTGTGTGTGTGAGAGAGAGAGAGAAAGTGGGGGGAAGAGAGGGAGGGAGAGAGAGGCGGGGGGGAAGAGAGATCAAGATAGAAAGCGAGGGGGAGAGAGAGAAAGAGAAAGTGGGGGGGAAGAGAGAGGGAGGGGGGAGGAAAGGGAGATCAAGATAGAAAGCGAGGCAGAGAGAGAGAGCGAGGGAGAGAGACAGATAGAAACAGAGAAAAAGAGGGGGAAAGTGAGATTGAGAGAGGCGGGGGAGAAGGAGCGATTGGGGGGGTGAAGGAGAGAAGGGGGAGATAGAGAGGGAGAAAGAGGGGGGAGAGAGGGAGGAGGGGGAAGAGGGAGAGAGAGAGATGGGGGAGAGAGAGAGAGGGGGACAGAGATCGAGAAAGACAGAGAGGGAAAGTGAGAGGGGAGAGAGAGAAAGAGAGAGAAAGGTGAAGGGGAGGAGGAGATTGAGGGAGAGAGAGAAAGAGGGGGTAGAGTAGAGAGAAATTGAGAGAGAGAGAGATCAAGAGAGTGAGAGTCTCTTTAAGATGTTTGGGTCTATATATGATACAATTCCTCTTTTGCTTTCCATCCAACTGTTTTTCAGCTGGACTCCACATGGAATGGAGATCTGAAAATTGTAAGGGTCAGCAGCTGCTCGGTGAATGGCCTTTCAAAGTTTGGTATTCACTATTCCGCACGTTTCTGAGGCCGGGATCTTCCTCCCTATCGCTTCGGAATCTCAAACTTGCAGCCACCACAACCTCCGGCTGCTGAATTGTACAATTTCCAAATTGATAAAATCCCTTATTAGTTCTGCTTCAGTGACTCACCAATTTAACTCGTGCCAAAGGAATTAGGCCTTTAGTACACCAAAAATAAAGGGCTGGGTAGGGGACGTGGTTATGACAGTGACCTTTCACCTTCTGACCAACACCCTGCCTCCCTCCCACCTCCCGCTTCATCCCCTCCCCCACCCATGCCCACACACATCAAATCCAAACCCAGGCTGGGATCAAAATGGGATTAAATTCTCCTCCCTCGAGAGGAAATGGGTTTGTGAGGTGACTAAACCCAACGGACAGGGACTATGGGGATGAGGCTGGTCTGTCGGACCCATCACTGTTTCCGGAGGACAGTCAGTAAAGTTGCTATTACTGAGCCCAGCTTTATGTTCCAGATACTTTATGAATTAAATTTAAATTGTTAGCAGCTGCCACTGTGGAATTTGAGTTCAGGACCCCAGATCATTAACCTAGGTCCCTGGATTACTGGGTGTTACCACCTCCCCTTAAAATCAGGAATATGAAGCCATGAAACTATCATCGATTGTTATTAAAAACCCATCTGACTCACTAATGTCCCTTTAGGGAAGGAAATCTGCCACCCTTACCCGGTCTGGCCTACACGTGACTCCAGACCTACAGCAATGTCGTTGACTCTTAACTGCCCCCCTGAAATGGCCCAGCAAGCCACACAGTTCGAGGGCAATTAGGGATGGGCAACAAATGCTGGTCTTGCCAGTGACACCCACATCCCAGGAAACAGTAACAAAAAACAGAGACGCTTAAGGAGGAGATTTGAAAGAGATGTTCAAAAGTATGGAGGGTCTGCAGAGAATGGATATTTCCAGTGGCAGGAGAGTCAGTAAGCTAAGAATACAGGTTTAAGAAAATTAGGGAAAGAACCAAAGGAGCAGATGAGGAGATTTTTTTTAAGCACAGTGTCGTTGGGATCTGGAATAAAAATAGACAAGGCTGGAAAAACTCAGCAGCATTCCGCAGAGAGAGAAACAGAGTTAATATTTCGAGTCCATGTGACTCTCCTTCAGGGCTACAGAGAAAGTAGAAATGTGATGGATTTTGTACTGTTTGGGGGGGGGGGGGGTGGAACGGGTGGGGCAAAACAGAAGGTCAGGGATAGGTGGGGACTCAGGAGAAATTTGGCAAAGATGAAATGGACACAGGACAAAGGGAATGTTAATGGGTAGTGTTAAAGACTAAAAGAGGTGCTGATAGTGACATGTTGTGATCTGGAATGTGCTGTCTGAAAGAGCAGTGGAAACAGATTCAATAGTAACTTTCAAAAAGGCAATCGGGTAAATACTCGAAAAGGAGAATGGGCAAAACTAGTTGGTTAGGTCTTTCAAAGAGACATGACAGGCCAAATGGCCTCCTTCTGTGCTGTGTGATTCCATGTGTATCTAAGAACATAAGAAACAGCGTTAGGGGTAGGCCCCTGAACCTGTTCCACAATTCAATTAGATCTGGAAACATTTGACAGGCCAATGTAGAACATGTTTTACTTGGTAGTTACTGGAGCTCTAGACAATACTCTGGGTACAATCAGTGGGAAGGTGTTTCCTTGAAGACCAATTTCTTCTTCAGTAAATGGGGTGTGGATGATCATTGAAAATGTCTCACCACTCGAATAAAATAATATCCTTTATCTGTTAAATTGAGCGGCTGAGCTATGGGCTTCAGAACTGAGGGGGCCGTAAAATTCTAGAACTAGGCATGAGTTTCTACGCAACACTTTGACAGCCTAACAGATTGAGGCTGGCGGGACTTTTACCAGAGGGCGTCCTACGGAATCCTCTCCAACGCTCGGCAGGCTTAAGAGAGGAAATGAAATGATCGGAAGGCACGGGTGTAAATGGTGGGGGTCGGTTTATACAGTTGGCAGGGTGGCTGGTTTGTGAGGCTGAGTGACGCCAACAGCGCAGGTTCAATTCCCGTCCGGACTCAGGTCACCCATGAAGGCCTCGTCCCCTCAAACCCAGCCCCTCACCTGAGCCACAGTGACCCTCGGTTTAAACTCACCACCAAGTCGTCTCACCCTGACACTTGCACCCTGCCAACCAACAATGACTTGAAGCAACATCACTAGCAGTGGATTAACCACAGTAAATATGTCACACAGCTGATGAACAGGAAGTGCCCTGCATGTCTGTCTTGCGATCTCCAAGAGCAAAAAAAGTGGTGCAAGCTTCCTTGTAGGTGGCAGAGTCATCAATTAGTGCAAGGACCCACCCATTCTGATTGCTTAGAGCTGATAGGTTTTCCCTTTGCTTTCAGTTGCATTTATCAGTAGGATTACTCAACAGGATGGCTACTATGGAGAAAAATTCACAAGAACTGCATGCAACACTGGCCTGGGGTGGTATGTTGCTTTAGCAACTTTCATTGGGATCCATGCCAAGCTTCCCTCCTTCCCCCACCAACCCCCATCTTCTGACTAATGGAAGTTTTTGTTTATTGCGGGATGGGATGGAATAACGTTTGAGGTCAGTCGCTATCTATGGTTCAACACCAGAATCCAGGAGTTTTGTTCAGACTGCCTCTCTGCCGATGGAGGAAACCTGATTTGTGAACGTTACTTCCAGTGAAGTCACAACGCAGGGCAGGAGCAACTCCGCAACAAGCTTGGGCCAACTCCCTGTTACACCCAGCATTTCAGAGAGAATGCAGAAAAGATTCATGAAAATAATTCCAGGGATGAGGAACTTCATTTTCATAGGTTGGTAAAATTCTCCTTTATTCATTCGTGGGATGTGGGCACCACTGGCTGGGCCAGCATTTGTTGCCCATCCCTAATTGCCCCTTGAGAAGGTGGTGGTGAGCTGCCTTCTTGAGCCGCTGCAGTCCGTGTGGTGTAGGTACACCCACAGTGCTGTTAGGGAGGGAGTTCCAGGATTTTGACTCGGCACCAATGAGGGAATGCTGATATATTTCCAAGTCAGGATGGTGAGTGACTTGGAGGGGAACTTCCAGCTGGTGCTTCTCCTATGTATCTGCTGCCCTTGTCCTTCTAGATGGTAGCGGTCGTGGGTTTGGAAGGTGCTGCTAATGGTAAATTGGTAAATTGCTGCAGTGCAACTTGCAGATGGTACACACTGCTGCCACTGTGGTGGAGGGAGTGAATGTTTGTGGATGTGGTGCCAATCAGACAGGCTGCTTTGTCCTGGATGGTGTCGAGCTTCTTAAGTGTTGTTGGAGCTGCACTCATCCAGGCAAGTGTGGAGTATCTCATCACACTCCTGACTTGTGCCTTGTAGATGGTGGACAGGGGAGTCAGGAGGTGAGTTACTTATCGCAGGGTTCTGAGCCTCTGGCCTGCACTTGTATCCACCATATTTATAAGGCTCATCCTGTTGGGACTGTTCTCCTTGGTGAAGGAGAAGTTGAGAGAAGATTTGATAGAGGTGTTCTGAATCATGAGGAGTGTGGACAGAGTACAGGGGGAGAAACCTGCTCCCATTGGTGGAAGGATCAAGAACGAGAGGGGCACAGATTTAAGGCATATGGCAAGAGAAGCAACGGTGACATGAGGAGAAACTTTTTCACGCAGCGAGTGGTTAGGATCTGGAAAGCACTGCTGGAGAGTGTAGTGGAAGAAGGTTCAATGGAGGTTTTCAAGAAGAGAATTGGATTATTATCTGAAAAGGAAGAATGTGTAGGGTAACGGGGAGAAAGTGAGAAGTGGCACTGGTTAAATTGCTCCTTTGGAGAGCTGTCACAGACACAGTAGGCAGAATGGACTCCATCTGTGCTGTTATGCCACAGCAGTTGGTAAATGCTGAGTTATTTAAATCCCAGAGGGAAATTGAACAACTGTCATAAGCTATATTTTCAATTGGTATGCTTGAGATGCAGCTCTGATTCCAGGAATATGACCATCGAGCCTCAACAGGTTCTTTCATATAAAACTAAATTAAACGTTTATTAATTTAACAACAAATTAAATACATACACATGTCTACAAATTGTTACCATAATAACTTTTACACAAATTCCCAAATGAATCACTCCCAGGTAAATCTTCACCAAGCCAACAATAACCCATAGACTTTAAACAGACATCAGGCAAAGCGTATTTGGCCTTACAAATTCAAAACAAGGTTCCTTGCGATTTGGTTCCTTTGCAGACACAGTTGTATGTTAAATGTAATTACCTGGAAAAACTCAGCAGGTCTGGCAGCATCGACGGAGAAGAAAAGAGTTGACATTTCGAGTCCTCATGACCCTTCGACAGAAGTTCTGTCGAAGGGCCATGACGACTCGAAACGTCAACTCTTTTCTTCTCCGTCGATGCTGCCAGACCTGCTGAGTTTATCCAGGTAATTCTGTTTTTGTTTTGGATTTCCAGCATCGGCAGTTTTTTTGTTTTTATCTATGCATGTTAAATGTCTCTGACTTACACACACAAACTCCCTTCTGTTTATACCTAGCTTTTCCTTTGAATGCAAATTTTCCATAGTATCCGAGGCATTTAATGTCACATCTTCTACCAATAACATTTTCATGCCACTAATTTTATTAGTAATATAAGCACATGGCTTGGCATCTCCCGGCTAGGTGTAAGATTTCACATATTCTTTTGAAAGGTTTATTTAAAAATGCAAATTGCCCTCTTGATACCTTTGTTTCTAAACTTCCTCACGCTTACCTAATTACCATTTCAAACCTACTTCTTTCCATGCATCAAAGCACCCAGACCAGCTGCCTTTAACCCAATTAAGACATTCGCAGACAGGCGCCACACTACATTCTACTTAAAAAATCATTTCCAATAACATTATAGACATTAATATCTCTTCATGACACCATTTGGTGATTCTATGGTAACTTTACTCTTAAGAGACAATTTGTGCATAAATTGACATGCAGTCACTGGTGTTTGGAGGGGGTTATGTCATATTGGTGGAAAAGCATAGAGGGAGCTTTATTCTGTATCTAACCCCGTGCTGTGTCTGTCCTGGGAGTGTTTGATGGGGACAGTGTAGACGGAGCTTTACCTGTATCTAACGCCATGCTGTACCTGTCCTGGGAGTGTTTGATGGGGACAGTGTAGAGGGAGATTTACTCTGTATCCAGCCCCGTGCTGTAGCTGCCCTGGGAGTGTTTGATGGGGTCAGTGTAGAGGGAGCTTTACTCTGTATCTAACCCCGTGCAGTACCTGCCCTGGGAGTCTTTGATGGGGACAGTGTAGAGGGAGCTTTACTCTGTATCTAACCTCATGCTGAACCTGTCCTGGGAGTGTTTGATGGGGACAGTGTAGAGGGAGCTTTACTCTGTATCTAACCTCATGCTGAACCTGTCCTGGGAGTATTTGATGGGACAGTGTAGAGGGAGCTTTACTCTGTATCTAACCCCGTGCTGTACCTGTCCTGGGAGTGTTTGATGGGACAGTGTAGAGGGAGCTTTACTCTGTATCTAACCCCGTGCTGTACCTGTCCTGGGAGTGTTTGATGGGACAGTGTACAGAGAGATAAAGTCTGCACTGAAAATGATGGGAAGATAAAGCAGATTCTCCCTGTGGTTTCCAACATGTCAGATGTCATTAAACCCACAAAAATGTAGGGGGGATATTTTTGAACTGGGAGTGTAGACGTTTCAGAAGAGCCAAAGGCCCAGTAACCACTGTAAAGTCAGGCACTGACTTTACACAATGGATGATTCCAAAGAGCTCGAACTCTGATATTAAAAGCAAAAATGTGCCCTCTTGCTTGTGATGACTTTGGTGGGTATCCTCTGGACGGCTTTCTTTGGGACTCCTGCTCAGAGGCAGGTACACTGATGGGGTCACAGGCAGAGGGGATTGGGAATGCCTTGACACCCTTGGAGGGCCGTGGATGGATGTCCCGGGGCGTCCACCTGATGCTTCTCCTCCCTTTGGGTGCCCGAGGGCCCCTCCCTGACTCCTTGAGGGGAAGGGGCAACTGGAGGGAGGTCAAGGTGCCTCGTTCCCCTCTCGCCTAATGATGGCTGAAGCTCACCCATGGACTGCAGGTCCGAGCGCACATCCAACAGGAAACTGTGCGTTCTGCTGGACCTGTGTCTCCGTGGCGTCTGCCATGCTCCCAATGGAGACCTCCATGCGCTAATCTGCCAGAGCCACAACATCAGATCGCAGGTTCACCAAGATGACACGAAGATTGGTGGTGTGGTAAATAGTGAGGAGGAAAGCCTTAGACTACATGACAATATAGACAGGCTGGCCAGATGGGCAGAACAGTGGCAAATGGAGTTTAATTCTGAAAAGTGTGAGGTGATGCATTTCGGGAGGACTAACAAGGCAAGGGAGTACACAATGAATGGTAAGACCCTAGGAAGTACAGACGATCAGAGGGACCTTGGTTGATAAGATGGTTAAGTAGGCATATGGGAGACTTGCCTTTATTAGTTGAAGCACAAGATACAAGGAGGGAGGTTATGTTGGAGATGGATAAAACGCTAGTTAGGCCACAGCTGGAGTACTGTGTGCAGTTCTGGTCGCCACACTATAGGAAGGATGTGATTGCACTGGAGAGGGTGCAGAGGAGATTTATGAGAATGTTCCAGGGATGAGGGATTTCAGTTACATGGATGGATTGGAGAAGCTGGGGCTGTTCTCCTTCGGAAAGGGAAAGTTGAGCGGAGATTTGAGAAGCGTGCAAGATCATGAGGGGTCTCGACAGAGTTAACAGGGAGAAGCTGTTCCTGTTGGTGTATAGGTTGAGAACCAGAGGACACTGATTCAGGGTGATTGGCAAAGAGGTCACACAAGGAACATCTTTTTCACGCAGCGAGTGGTTAGGATCTGCAATGCGCTGCCTGAGGGTGCGGTGGAGGCAGGTTCAATTGTAGCTTTCAAAAGGGAACTGGATGAATAGCGGCAGAGAAAAAAATTTCTCGGGCTATGGGGAAAATGGCGGGCGAGTAGGACTACAGTTGAGTTTCTCTTACAGGGGGCTGGCATGGACACGATGGGCTGAATGGCCTCCTGTGCTCTAACCATTCCGTGGTTCCAATCAATACATCACCCTGCAATGTGTCAATTTGTTAAGGCTCCTGCTGTCTGCTGAACGATTGCTTTGTATCTTTAAGATCTGGATTTTGTCAGGCCAGGATAATCTTTTAACAAGATCTGCGAATCAGACCCAGCTTAAATGTAGTACGGAGAGCAGAAAACAATCTGTTTTGAATTATGTATAATCCAAGTAGCCCTAATTCTTGTAGCTGTCAATCTTACTGTACAAAAGCCCAAACAGTTACATCCTCTTAAATCACGCTAACAAGGAATGAGGTTTGTGAATCTGTTGACAGCACCTTCAACTCCAGAGTACAGTGTGCCCGCAGGAGAATCACTCACTTATTTTATAATCTAAACTCGCCACACAGGGGTAAGAGGAAGGCTGAAACTGGATGTTAGACTCCTCTCTCTGCCTTTACATTAATGGGAAAATTGAAAGATGGGTTCGTGAGGGCAGTGGTGTTTGGGGTGGGTTTGGGCAAGAAGGGGCTCTCGCGGAAGACTATATGGCAAAAATATCCAGGCCTTGTTGGCAGGGCAACCCTTGCCCACAGGTCAGGCAGCCAGGTTCATTAACAGAGGTAAAAGCAAAATACTGCAGGTTCTGGGAATCCGAAATAAAAACAGAAAAATGCTGGAAAAACTGAGAGAGAGAAACAGAGATAACATGACTCTTCCTCAGCTCCATTGCTACAATTACCTAGAGGCACTGGTGTATAGAATGGCAAGAAGCCTTTACCCAATAGCAGCTGACCTTTCTGCTAAAGCTTCTTCCAAACAACCTTTTTGCTCTCTCTTCTTTTTGGAGAAAAGAATAGACTTCTTTCTCCCTCCCTCCCCCACCCCCATGCCCTTTTTTTGTGGCTGCCATGCAACAGTGGCCACCTTTAACAGGGAAGGCCCATCATCTAGGACTCTGGCAGAACCGCAGGAAGAGGAAGAGGTCTTTCAGCACCCAAGCCTCTTCTATCAATTAGATCATGGTTAGCCTGTAACCTGACTCCATCTGCTCATCTTGGTTCAGTAGCCTTTATTATGATTGCCTAATAAAGACCTGTCAATGTCGGTTTTGGAATTTTGGATTGACCCCCCCCCCAACCCCAGGTCCCATGGCTTTTTGGGAGAGGGTTCCCGATTTCTACTATTACATTTTTTTGTTAGCCAAAGGTATTAAAGGATATGGAGCAAAAGCAGGAATATGGAATTAGGCATCACCCCCTGAATGGTCTAGTTCTAATTTTAATGTTATGTTCCCTTGTTCTGTGTTCCCTGTCCAGGGAAAACAGTTTCTCCCTGTCTACCCACCCAACTGCTTTGATCATCTTGAACATCGCAATCAGATCACCCTTCTGTACTCAAGGCAATACAATCCGTCCTTATAATTCAACAAATTCTTGAATGAAACCATTTGTTGTATAACAGAATTGTTACAGCACAGAAGGAGGCCATTCAGCCCATCGTGTCTGCGCCGGCTCTCCCGATGAGCAATGCACCTGGTGCCACTCCCCCACCTCCTCCCCATAACCCCGCACATCCTTCCTTTTCAGAGAATAATCCAATTTCCTCTTGAATCCTTCAGCTGAGCCTGCCTCCTCCACACCCTCAGGCAGCACATCCCAGATCCTCACTGCTCACTGAGTGAAAGCGTTTCTCTCCGTCCTTTTCAAAATAGTGCAATGGGACCCACCTGAGAGGGCAGGCAGGGCCTTGGTTTAAACATCTCACCCAAACAAAGTCATCTCCAATGGTGCAGCACTGCCCCAGCCTAGTATTTTGTGCGTAAGGATTTGGAATAGGATTTAGCCCCACAGCCTTCTGACTCAGGGTCAAGAGTGCTACGCTCTGAGCCACAGCAGACACTATCCTGACACTCCCCAACCAGCAGAAATAATCCCTCTCTATCTACCCATCAGTTCTCCCCTAATATCTTGAACCTTCAATCAAGTCACACCTTCTTTATTCCAGGGAGCCCAACGCTCGGGTGTGTAATATGGAACATCGAGAATTTAAAGTCTCCACCTGTGATACAACCTGCACTTTTCCCAGCGGGTGCATTGTGTTTGTGTGACACTGTTTTACCAATGGTTCCTTTGTCATCATCAATCAATGATCTGGCACCATAAACTGGCCAGATTACACATGGCAAGCCGGGTAAATGCCTCAGATAAGAAAGAGCTATAGGCTAATTACCTAACGAACATATCAAGAAACAGAAACAAAATGTACAGGCAAGGACTGGCTGCCTTAACCTCAGGATCACCACTTAGCAGGAATGTGGATTTTCCTGTCATTGCACCACACACGCCCTCCTGAAGCTTTTCTCAAAATTTTGGTTCTGTAGTTTTGCATTCCTCCATCACCTTCTTTCATCCTTCCTTCCCTTTAGCCATTTTTCTCATCTTCAATCGTTCCCTCTCTTCCTTACGTAACAGCGGACACTAAAGCGGCTCATTGGATGTGCGGTGCTTTGGGACGTGCTGACAATGTGATTTAATATTAGATAATTGTAAATTTATTCTACTCTTCCATCTTCCCTCAATTTGTCTCTCTATCTGTAACTTGTAGCATTAAAGGGTCAAAGTTAAATATGTAAATATACATTCTACATCATCAGTGACATAAGATCACATGACAATGGAGCATGGAGGGAGATAGTTCTACGTAGAGCCTCATGTTGAGTCTGGGTTGCGGAGTTACTATAATGCTCAATAAAAAGTAGTTTGCCAACAGCCTTGCCTTCAGCAGTATCTATAAGTCAAGATCATGACCAACCCCATCTAAGACCCATAACGATGATAAGAGATATATTAGCTCTCTTTGTGGACATGTGCGCTTGTCTGTTCTTCTCTCGCTGCCTTTCTCCATGTGTCTGCGTACCTCTCACTCTTCCTTTGGCTCTGTCTATCCCCCTGTCTTTCTCATCATGTTGTCTCTTTCTTCTCTGTGTCTGTCTGTGGGTGAATTTTTCCATGCTGTGTTTCCATCTCCATCTACCTGAACTAAGTCTCCTTGTCTTGTCTTCAATGTCTCTCTATTAGTCTGTATCTCTCTCTCTCTATCTGTGCCACTCAGTTTAACCGCAATGCCCCATCTCTATAATCTGTGTCTGTCTCGTTCTCCGTATCTCTGCATGTATTTCAGCCTGTGTAACTCTGTCTGTCACTCTGACCAGTCGACAGGGAGACGCAGGCAAAGTTGCCTGACTTATGCTTAATGTTTTTGACAATTGGGTAAAATACAGAGCAGGTTGCTCACTGGAAGGGGCGGGTATGTGCAAAGAGGCAGGGGAGGGGCAGAAATAACATGAATCTGAGCCAGAAGAAAGTAGATATTGATTGATTTATATCTAAATTAAGGGTTAACTAGTGAGAAAGGGATCAACAACTTCAGGCAATAAACAACTTATCTTTAATTTCGATGATTAAGGAGCCACATCAGCAATGGTGGGGTGAGGGGGTGGAGTTTGTAATTTATGGTTGGTGTGATTCAAGGCTGAACAATTCTGATCGATTTGACCCCAAGTTCCAACAACCAAGCTCCTTGAGGATCGGCCTGGTGTCCTCAGCAATTGAGGATTCATATCCAGGTCACTACAAACCCAGGAGAAAAGTCATAGAGAGCATCGAAGGCACTGTTTGTTATTTTAAAAATTTCATTGAATAATTTGGTTCAGCAGTTATGAAAATACTGCAGATGTGAAAAAATGCTGTTTGAACAGTGTGAGGTCAAATGTTGAAATCTGCCGGAACAAATGCAGCCAGACTTGGCATCCCCGCCTGTCTTTATCTGGTATTTTGTGTGTATTTAATTACTGATGTTGCACAAGCTCCTTTTGTTGGATAAGCTCAGAATTTGCTGTACAACAGGGAGTGAGGGATTAATGTCAGTGCTGGATATTTCCATATGAGAGACTCCCAGGAGAGGGGCAACATGGGGTTTGACACAGAATAAAGCTCCCTCTACACCGTCCCCATCAAACACTCCCAGGGCAGGTACAGCACAGGGTTAGATACAGAGTAAATCTCCCTCTACACTGTCCCCATCAAACACTCCCAGGACAGGTACAGCACGGGGTTAGATACAGAGTAAAGCTCCCTCTACACTGTCCCCATCAAACACTCCCAGGACAGGTACAGCACAGGGTTAGATACAGAGTAAATCTCCCTCTACACTGTCCCCATCAAACACTCCCAGGACAGGTACAGCACAGGGTTAGATACAGAGTAAAGCTCCCTCTACACTGTCCCCATCAAACACTTCCAGATATAAAAACAAAAAACTGCGGATGCTGGAAATCCAAAACAAAAACAGAATTACCTGGAAAAACTCAGCAGGTCTGGCAGCATCGGCGGAGAAGAAAAGAGTTGACGTTTCGAGTCCTCATGACCCTTCGACAGAACTGAGTAGAAATAGGGAAGGAGTGAAATATAAGCTGGGTTAAGGTGTGTGTGTGTGTGTGCGTGTGGGGTGGGGGGCGGGGGGGCGGTGGGGGGGGGTGGGGGAGTGGGGGGGTGGGTTGGTTGGGGGGAGAGAAGTGGAGGGGGGGTGTGATTGTAGGGACAAACAAGCAGTGATAGAAGCAGATCATCAAAAGATGTCACAGACAACAGAACAAAAGAACACAGAGGTGTTGAAGTTGGTGATATTATCTAAACGAATGTGTTAATTAAGAATGGATGGTAGGGCACTCAAGGTACAGCTCTAGTGGGGGTGGAGGGAGCATAAAAGATTTAAAAATATTTTAAAATAATGGAAATAGGTGGGAAAAATAAAAATCTATATAATTTATTGGGGAAAAAAAAAGGAAGGGGGAAGAAACAGAAAGGGGGTGGGGATGGGGGAGGGAGTTCAAGATCTAAAGTTGTTGAATTCAATATTCAGACTGGAAGGCTGTAAGGTGCCTAGTCGGAAGATGAGGTGTTGTTCCTCCAGTTTGCGTTGGGCTTCACTGGAACAATGCAGCAAGCCAAGGACAGACATGTGGGCAAGAGAGCAGGGTGGAGTGTTAAAATGGCAAGCGACAGGGAGGTTTAGGTCATTCTTGCGGACAGACCGCAGGTGTTCTGCAAAGCGGTCGCCCAGTTTACGTTTGGTCTCTCCAATGTAGAGGAGACCACATTGGGAGCAACGAATGCAGTAGACTAAATTGGGGGAAATGCAAGTGAAATGCTGCTTCACTTGAAAGGAGTGTTTGAGCCCTTGGACGGTGAGGAGAGAGGAAGTGAAGGGGCAGGTGTTACATCTTTTGCGTGGGCATGGGGTGGTGCCATAGGTGGAGGTTGAGGAGTAGGGGGTGATGGAGGAGTGGACCAGGGTGTCCCAGAGGGAACGATCCCTACGGAATGCCGATGGGGGGGGTGAAGGGAAGATGTGTTTGGTGATGGCATCATGCTGGAGTTGGTGGAAATGGCGGAGGATGATCCTTTGAATGCGGAGGCTGGTGGGGTGATAAGTGAGGACAAGGGGGACCCTATCATGTTTCTGGGAGGGAGGAGAAGGCGTGAGGGTGGATGCGCGGGAGATGGGCCGGACACGGTTGAGGGCCCTGTCAACCACCGTGGGTGGAAAACCTCGGTTAAGGAAGAAGGAGGACATGTCAGAGGAACTGTTTTTGAAGGTAGTATCATCGGAACAGATGTGACGGATGCGAAGGAACTGAGAGAATGGGATGGAGTCCTTACAGGAAGCGGGGTGTGAGGAGCTGTAGTCGAGGTAGCTGTGGGAGTCAGTAGGCTTGTAATGGATATTGGTGGACAGTCTATCACCAGAGATTGAGACAGAAAGGTCAAGGAAGGGAAGGGAAGTGTCAGAGATGGACCACATGAAAATGATGGAGGGGTGGAGATTGGAAGTAAAATTAATACATTTTTCCAAGTCCCGACGAGAGCATGAAGCGGCACCGAAGTAATCATTGATGTACCGGAGAAAGAGTTGTGGAAGGGGGCCGGAGTAGGACTGGAACAAGGAATGTTCCACATGCCCCATAAAGAGACAGGCATAGCTGGGGCCCATGCGGGTACCCATAGCCACACCTTTTATTTGGAGGAAGTGAGAGGAGTTGAAGGAGAAATTGTTCAGTGTGAGAACAAGTTCAGCCAGACGGAGGGGAGTAGTGGTGGATGGGGATTGTTTGGGCCTCTGTTCGAGGAAGAAGCTAAGGGCCCTCAGACCATCCTGGTGGGAGATGGAGGTGTAGAGGGATTGGACGTCCATGGTGAAGAGGAAGCGGTTGGGGCCAGGGAACTGGAAATTGTTGATGTGACGTAAGGTGTCAGAGGAATCACGGATGTAGGTGGGAAGGGACTGGACAAGGGGAGAGAGAAGGGAGTCAAGATAATGAGAAATTAGTTCTGTGGGGCAGGAGCAAGCTGAGATGATCGGTCTACCGGGGCAGTTCTGTTTGTGGATTTTGGGTAGGAGATAGAAGCGGGCTGTCCGAGGTTGGGCGACTATCAGGTTGGAAGCTGTGGGAGGGAGATCCCCAGAGGAGATGAGGTCAGTGACAGTCCTGGAAACAATGGCTTGATGTTCAGTGGTGGGCTCATGGTCCAGGGAGAGGTAGGAGGAAGTGTCTGCGAGTTGACGCTCAGCCTCCGCGAGGTAGAGGTCAGTGCGCCAGACAACAACAGCACCACCCTTGTCAGTGGGTTTGATGACAATGTCAGGGTTGGACCTGAGAGAATGGAGTGCAGTAAGTTCAGAGAGAGAGAGATTAGAATGGGTGAGAGGAGCAGAGAAATTGAGACGACTAATGTCGCGCCGACAGTTCTCAATGAAAAGATCAAGAGAAGGTAAGAATCCAGAGGGAGGGGTCCAGGTGGAGGGAGAATATTGGAGGTGGGTGAAAGGATCCGTTGAACCGGGAGAGGACTCCTGCCCAAAGAAGTGAGCCCGGAGACGAAGGCGGTGGAAGAAGAGTTCAGTATCATGCCGAGCCTGAAATTCATTAGGACAGGTACAGCACGGGGTTAGATACAGAGTAAAGCTCCCTCTACACTGTCCCCATCAAACACTCCCAGGGCAGGTACAGCACGGGGTTAGATACAGAGTAAAGCTCCCTCTACACTGTCCCCTTCAAACACTCCCAGAGCAGGTACAGCATGGGGTTAGACACAGAGTAAAGCTCCCTCTACACTGTCCCCTTCAAACACTCCCAGAACAGGTACAGCATGGGGTTAGACACAGAGTAAAGCTCCCTGTACACTGTCCCCATCAAACACTCCCAGGATAGATACAGCATGGGGTTAGATAAAGAGTAATGCTCTCTCTACACTGTCCCCATCAAACACTCCCAGGACAGGTACAGCACAGGGTTAGATACAGAGTAAAGCTCCCTCTACACAGTCTCCATCAAACACTCCCAGGACAGGTACAGCACGGGGTTAGAAATAGAGTAAAGCTCCTTCTACACTGTCCCCATCAAAAACTCCCAGGACAGGTACAGCACGGGGTTAGATACAGAGTAAAGCTCCTTCTACACTGTCCCCATCAAACACTCCCAGGACAGGTACAGCACAGGGTTAGATACAGAGTAAAGCTCCCTCTACACCGTCCCCATCAAACACTCCCAGGGCAGGTACAGCACGGGGTTAGATACAGAGTAATGCTCCCTCTACACTGTCCCCATCAAACACTCCCAGGACAGGTACAGCATAGGAACATTCATCCCAGTGTGATGAGTCAATACCTTCATGATGGGAGGAGAAAAAAATTAGTTCCTCACTACTAAAAATAGCAATAAGCTTGCGCAAAACCTCATGATTAATCTGGTCATCCAGAGAACGCAGTATTCCGACCAGGACCTAATAAGTGTCTGGAATCCAGCGCGCAGCTCTCGCTGACTGATGCATGGTCAGGGGACAGGAGTGGGATACGAGGTTGTGTGCCACACTATAAAAACTGCTTTGATGCTTGAGTACATGTTGTACAGAGTTTTCATGGGGAGGCACAGACTCTCGCAACACAGTTCATCTGTTAAAATACTAACTGGGGCCAAAGTCTCTCATTGTCTTGAACAGGCCGTTCTAAATATATGAAAAACTTACAGTGAGACACACCATATGGATGTTGTTAAATATCAAACAGTTGCTAGGAAGGGTCATTGAAGTTAAAATTGTTCTGTTTGCCATGGCTTCCTGTGTGATTGTTTTTTTTTAATTAGTTTACTTAAACACCAAGTGCTTCATATCATAATTGGGCATCTAAATCACCAAGGTCTAATGTTGCGAATGAACTGGCGCAGGAGCGGTGGGTCATATGGGGAAACTCCGAATAGATCATGAGGGGGTTCTCGAGCCCAACCCACCTCCCCACCCAGAATCAGCTGATCCCAGTTACAGTGCCGAGGCCTCGTAGCCTGGGTTAAGGTGTCAGCCCTGGTTCAGATGGTAGCACTCTTGCCCCCTCACTCCCCGGGTCAGAAGGTTGTGGGTTCAAATCACGCTCCAGGTTTGAACAGGGAAATCAAGGCCGACACCCCAGTGCTGTGCTGAGGGAGTGCTGCACTGTTGGAGGTGCTGTCTTTCAGTTGAGATCTTAAGCTGAGGCCCTGCCGTTCTCTCAGGGACATATAAAACAGAGTGACAGGGGCTACACTTAATTGCCAAGAAGCATTTTGGGACATCTTGTGGTTGTGTATGGTGCTATATAAGTACACAGTTCCTCTCCGAGCCACTCACCATCCTGACTTGGAAATATCTCGGCCATTCCTTCACTGCCGCTGGGTCAAAATCCTGGAACTCCCTCCCTAACAGCACGGTGGGTGTACCTACACCACATGGACTGCAGCGGCTCAAGAAGGCAGCTCACCACCACCTTCTCAAGAGCAATTAGGGATGGGCAATAAATGCTGGCCTAGCCAGCGATGCCCATGAAATGAATTAAAAACACTTTTTCCTTCTGTCCAAAAGACTCTTCAGCACTATTATAAAGAAGAGATCTCCTCAGTAATCTCGCCAATATTTAACCAACCTTATTAAAATGCGTTACCTCACTCAGGGAGCTTGCTGAGCGCAAATTGGTTGCTGCATTTTCTACATTACAGCAGCGACAACACCCCAAAAGCACTTGGCCGTAAAGCCCTTTCGGATGTCCTAAGGTTGTGAAAGGCGCTACATCAATGCAAGTTCTTTTCTAATGATGCTCTGCTCACCTTGGGCTCAGAGGCAACCAACCAATCTTATTTTCCTTGGCACTCTGCTCTCCTTCAAACATCTGGTCTTTCCTTGCAGGTTCTTGCCAATTCTGCCCAAGTCACTTACAAATATCCGTGTCTCTCCATTAGATATTCTACAACTTGTTGCGCTAATATGGTTTGAAGTTTTACCTTGAGGCTCCTCCCTGCTGCGGCAGCCTTTGTCTCGCATGTTAAATGTGTGTAATTACTGAATGACTTAGAACTCAGTCAGAGACTCCAGGCAGGCAAGAGCAATATAACAGATATTTCAATATATCAGCGGTATCTGCTCCACAAGCTGCTTATTATCATTATGATGGGTAGATGTTGTCATCTTGTTTACTAATCTTGCATGTTTTCTCCCTCGCCCTCTCCCCCCTCTCCCCACCCACCCCCACAACTCTGAGCCTCTTGCGCATTATCATGAGTTAAGTATCACTGGATTGTTCCTGTATTTACGAGCTCCCTGCTGTGAAGTGGGTGGGGAGGTCAGCCATGGTACAAACTGGGAGCGGTGGAGGGGCAGAGAGATTTATACACCCGCACTCAGAAATCAGGAAGCGCTCGTCGACTGGCTTTTCTTAATTCTTTCATGGGATGTGGCCGGGCAGGCATTTATTGCCCATCCCTAATTGCCCCTTGAGGAGGTGGTGGTGAGCCGCCTTCTTGAACCGCTGCAGCCCATGCGGTGTAGTTTCACCCAGAGCTTTTTTTATATTTGTTTCATAGGATGTGCTGGCATCACTGGCCAGGCCAAGCATTTGTTGCCCATCCCTAATTGCCCTTGAACTGAGTGTCTTGCTCGGCCATTTCAGAGGGGCAGTTAGGAGTCAACCACATTGCTGTGGGTCTGGAGTCACATGTAGGCCAGACCGGGTAAGGATGGCAGATTTCCCTCCCTAAAGAAGCATTAGTGAACCATTTGGGTTTTTATGACAATCGATGATAATTGTCATGGTCACCATCACTGAGGCTAGCTTTTTTTTAAAAAACAAAAATTCAAATTAATTGAATTTAAATTCCATCAGCTGCTGTGGTGGGATTTGAACCCGTGTCCCCCAGGAAACAGTGGGCTGGGCCTCTGAATGACAATGACATTACCCCTACACCACCATGACTGCATGTGCTGTTAGGTGGGGAGGGTACAGGTATAATTGAAGAGGACTAATGGAATGTCAGCCTCCATCTCAAGGGGACTGGAATACAAAGGGGTTGAAACTGTGCTGCAGTTGTACCCAGCTCTGGTTAGACTGCATCTGGTGCACCATGATCAGATCTGGCTGTTTAATAGGTGGATGTCCATTTACTGAATAAGGCTGCAGATGACATTCTGTGAATCACAACCGTGTTATTGTTAAAATATAGTTCAGCGCTAATACCAGCTTCCACTCTTCCTCCCTGGCTCTTCTCCCTGTCCAGAAGCAGCACCCCCACAACTACTGCAGAAAAACCCCGTTCTTAGGTCCAATCTTCACCCACTCTCAATTCGCTCTGAAACTTGTGCTGATTTACTTAAAGGGACCGGCATTTCTAACAAGGTCACCGGGCACCACACCTCAGGAAGGTCTTGGAGTGGGTGCAGCTCCTGACTCACCAGAATGTTCTGGAGCTTAGCGGGTTGCCTCACGTTCCAGCTCAGCCTTCGGCCGACTGAGGGGAAGAGTATCTGGGGACCAGGATCCCGAACCCAAGGCTACGGTCACGGTTTACTGGGCAGCAGAATTCCCACCGTTCCGATACACTTCGGAGACTTGGACTACCCACAGCAGGCGCCTCAAGGCGCTGGAGGAGTACCACCAGTCCCTTCACAAACCCAGTGACAAGAAAGGTGTCCTCTCCCAAGTCAACATGCCCAGCACCGAGGCACTCCCTGAAAACCAGTCCACTGGGCAAGACTCATCTACCGTTCGTATGCCCTGACACCAGGTTCCCAAAGCGTCTGTTCCACCCGGAACTCAGTAGTGGCAGGAGGGCTCCCAGGAGGAGCGTCAGGGGGTTCAAACACCCCATCAATTCAGCGGTCTCCCTGGCTTACGATTGGCCAAAACGGAGAAGGTTCCAGCGGGAGGGCACCGAGCACAGAAAGGGATTCTAATCGGGAAGGTGCAGAGGTGAAGTTGAGATGTCAGAGGGAACGCATAAACAACTCGTTCACCTGTGCCTTCGAGCAACACCTACCCCGTATGGGACAGAGTCCGCGGGTCACACATTGGGGTTATCATCCATCACCAGACCCCATCGAACCGGAGTGGAGTAAATCACCCTCGATCCCGAGGGATGCCTCAGAGAAGATGATCTCATGAAGATGCGTTTTGTGGTCTAGGCTTATATTCTCTTGAGTGAAGAAGATTAAGGGGTCATCTGACAAGTAACTTAAGATGATTAAAGGATTTGATAGGGTAGACAGAGAGAAATTACTTATTCAGGGAGGTTTTGTGGCGCAATGGGTGGCGTACCTACCTCTGGGCCAAATGCTCTGGGTTCGAGTCGCATTTCAGGACTTGACGGTCATAATGTGGTCAAACAGGTTCATTACCAGCCTGTAAATCCTGATAGCAGGGGAGAGAGGAAGAGTTCCTGGTCAGCCATACACCAGAAGGGAACTGCAAACCACTGCAGTACTTTGCTCAGCATAATCATGGACAAGTCCATGGTTGCCTATGGCCTCTTAAGGCCTGGTACCAGGAGGAAGGGGGTGGAATCTTAAAGCTACAGCTAGAATGGTCAGGAGTGACATCAGGTAGCACTTCTTCACACAAAGACTAGTGGAAATCTGGAGTACCCTTACCCCAAAAAGTTCTTGAGAGACTGTGGATCAACTGAAAATTTCGAACTGAGATTGGATAGGGTTTTTGTTAACAAAGGACATTACAGCTTATGGAACGAAGGCAGATAAACGGAGTTGAGGTACAGATCAGCCATGATCTACTTGAAAGGCAGAATACGCTCGAGGGGCTGAATGGCCTTCTCCTGTTCCCATGTTGGACTTACAACAAATGGCAAGATACTTATGGAAACCTTTCTCTTGTTAGGACTGCTTTGATTATCCAATTGGAAGACACTTTAGTGCACTAGGGTCCCACATGGGAATGGGAATGATTTGTTTGGGTTCTATAGAATAGGAGTGAATGGTACAGATTTGTATGGAATGGGAGTGAACAGAAAGGTTTTGCCGAGTGGGATTCTACCCAATGAAATGAATGGGAAGAGGGGTGATTTCTTAGTGAGAACCATGGAATTGACTGGGAAGGAATTTACTCCACTGGGATTCTAAACAATGGAACTGGGTGGATGGGTTTAGATCCACTGGGATTAAGTATAATAAGAATGAATGGGAAGGAGATTGGCATCTTGGGATTCTATAATTGAGAAAAAGTTTACTACTTTGGGGATCTGCTTCTATTAATCTTTAACTTTGGTCAAAGTGTCTGGCAGGGATACAGGCAATTGGTGTCCTCGATATTATAATCATGAGTAATTAATTATTGAGAAAGAACTGTATGTAGCATCAAAATGTTTTTGCGGAAGGAAAATCTAATCCTCTTGCTAACCAAATAGAGGAATAGAAAACAGAATATTAAGGCCAAAAATGTGTTTTCATATACATCAAAGCTCAACTCTTCAAAACAATCTCACTCGAGCCAACTTCTCTTCTGTTCTATATTGGTGACACTGCCTCTTTCTAGTTTCACAAGGAACAGCCAGCTCCCTGTATGTTTTTCACACGCTTAGCAACTTGCTTCGTGCAATTCCAGGCTGTGAGCACTCTTAACTATTTGAGCCTAAAAATTTAGTGTCAGGCAATGGCTCAAGAGATTAACGCTCTTGTCTCCAAGCCAGAGGTTTGGAGTTGAAGTCCCAAAGGTTTGAATCCAAAATCTGAGCTGTCCCTCCCTGGATTAGTACTGAGTTTGACATGAACCATCAACCCAATTCACTGGATGTCAGTTGAGCTCAATCTCTCACACCACCCCCACCCCCTCTCCCCCCACCCCCACCCCAGGCTACTTTCTTTGATTCTCCACCCTCTAACCCCACCTCCCAAACGCAGGATCAATGGGACCAATAACCATGAGCCCATCACCACTGCTCCTGGGGACTGCAAACTCAGAATTAACCCTGGGATCTTCTGCATGACTCAGTACCGCCTTGGACAATAACCACTGAAGCAATGGGGTGGAGAGCAGAAGCATGTGTTTTATCATATTGGATCACGAGGTCTTCCTCCATCATTTTGCCCACACTGATTCCTGACACTCGCCTGTTCCCTGAGTTACCTTCTCCTCCCCCTGTTTGACAAACGCTCGCTTTTTGGAGTCCTTTATTGCCTGGCCTCTCTGTTGTGCTCGGCCCGTTGCTGACAATGGGCCCTTAGGCTCCTGGTTCCTGTAAAGAAGATTAATTCTACTATTTTGCTCTGAGCTATAAATAAACGTTTCCAAAGCCTTACATCATTATACCATGAAATGTTTTACGATGATGCAGTCCCACAGCTATTAACCTGCAGCACAGGCCAGAAAAACGGAAAATTGTGTGGCTGTTTGGTGTTACTGAACAAATTGATAATTGGAAAGGATTTCTTTTACATCTCTGTAAAAGGCCAAAACAAATTCCTAATAAAGTATCTGTTTTCTCATGCACAGCCTCAGCGGCCAAGACATCAAGCGAGGTTGGCAGAAGGTGGCACTTGTCTGGAAGTAATTTTGACTGGCGTGTAGAGGAATTGAGTTCCTGTCCAAGACATGGTGGCTGTGCATAAACAACCAGGAACCTCGGGCTGGCTGAAGGAGAAGGGTGTGGTCTGAGATGAGGGTTTCAAACGAGTCCAGTCTAATGGGGTCAATGTCTCCTCAATTGGTTCCTTGAGAGGTCCAACATGCTTTTGAAATTCCAACAATTTCTATCCAGCTCGTTGGGTCCAAGCTGCAAAGTTACCCCAATTTTGGCTTCATTTCAGTCAGGGTTTGCCGAATGTGGGAAAATTAAAGAAAAAATATAGGACCGTGTAGAGGGAGCTTTACTCTGTATCTAACCCCGTGCTGTACCTGTCCTGGGAGAGTTTGATGGGGACAGTGTAGAGGGAGCTTTACTCTGTATCTAACCCCGTGCTGTACCTGTCCTGGGAGTGTTTGATGGGGATGGTGTAGAGGGAGCTTTACTCTGTATCTAACCCTGTGTTGTACCTGTCCTGGGAGTGTTTGATGGAGACAGTGTAGAGGGAGCTTTACTCTGTATCTAACCCCGTGCTGTACCTGTCCTGGGAGTGTTTGATGGGGATGGTGTAGAGGGAGCTTTACTCTGTATCTAACCCTGTGTTGTACCTGTCCTGGGAGTGTTTGATGGAGACAGTGTAGAGGGAGCTTTACTCTGTATCTAACCCCGTGCTGTACCTGCCCTGGGAGTGTTTGATGGGGATGGTGTAGAGGGAGCTTTACTCTGTATCTAACCCCGTGCTGTACCTGTCCTGGGAGTGTTTGATGGGGACAGTGTAGAGGGAGCTTTACTCTGTATCTAACCCTGTGTTGTACCTGTCCTGGGAGTGTTTGATGGGGACAGTGTAGAGGGAGCTTTACTCTGTATCTAACCCCATGCTGTACCTGTCCTGGGAGTGTTTGATGGGGACAGTGTAGAGGGAGCTTTACTCTGTATCTAACCCCGTGCTGTACCTGTCCTGGGAGTGTTTGATGGGGACAGTGTAGAGGGAGCTTTACTCTGTATCTAACCCTGTGTTGTACCTGTCCTGGGAATGTTTGATGGGGACAGTGTAGAGGGAGCTTTACTCTGTATCTAACCCCGTGCTGTACCTGTCCTGGGAGTGTTTGATGGGGACAGTGTAGAAGGAGCTTTACTCTGTATCTAACCCTGTGCTGTACCTGTCCTGGGAGTGTTTGATACGAGGAGTTTCTGTTTTTATCTCACTTCCTTAGAGATGTGTCTAATTCTTGTCAACTTTTACCCATTTTAGTTATCCTGAGAAAGTGAAGAGTCATTTTCTCTGACATTCTATTTATAACTTGGGTGGTTTCCTGGGTTCTTTGCAGGACAGTAAACAGTCAATGAGAAAATGGGGAGTTAGAGGCATGTGAAAGTCAGACCGAGTAAGAGCAGCTTTTAACCTGATGGCATGACTGACCCAGTTGAGTTTTTACATGGATCCATCAGCTTTCAGAATCGATGCTAATTTTTCTCTCTGCCTAACACTAGCCCTACATGAACAGCATGGCTTTGACCATACAGAATTCAAGTCTAATCGGCATTTAGACCGTGTTGCTCTTAATGACGAGGGCAGATGTTGGGTGAATCATCGGCTGTCGGTCACAGTTTAATACGTTCTTCGGAAAAACTGCTACTGATCTGACATAAATCAGGGATCATTAAAATGGATCGGAAAGAAACAGCTGGCCTTACCTCAAGCTGCATTAGAGGGGACGAGTTTACCAGTGTTACTGGCAATTTAACTCATTCCAACCCAATGCTGTTTAACACACACAACCCCCCCCCCGCCCCCCAACCCCCACCTCCACTTGGTTTTCTCACTGACAGGAGGACATTAGTCTCCTGTCCCCTACTGATGATGTCACACTCGTAGGGGAATCAACAGCAACAACTTGCATTTCTATAGCACCCTTTACGCAGTTAAATGTCCCAAGGTGCTTCACGGGGATGTTGATAAGCACAACTTGACCCCCAGGCCAGATCAGGAGGCATTGAGACCAGTAACTGAAAGCTGAGGTAGGTGTTAAGGAGCATCTAAAAAGGAGGAAAGCGAGATAAGGAGGTTGAGGGAGGGAACTTATGAGCCAGACTGCTGAAGGCACGTCCACCAATCGTGGGGTTGAAGGAAGCTGGGGGGGGGCGGTTGGGGACAGACTACAGAATTGGAGGAATACTGTTATCTTGGGAGGTTGTGGGGTTAAAGGAAGTTACAGGAATGGGGATGGGGTGAGGGATTTGGAAAACAAGCTAGAAAATGATCAAATTAATGGTCTTGTTGGACCAGGAGCCACTGTAAGTCGAGGGAAAGGTGGGGGGGTGGGGGGGAGGGTGGTGATGGCTGAATGGGACAAATTAGCAGAGGGGTAGCAGAGTTTTAGATGAACTCAAGTTTATAGAGAGAGAAAAGCAGGAGTCCTGCCAAGAGAGCACTGGAATAGTCCAGTCCTGATATGACATTTTCAACACAGAATAAATCCCAAAGGTGGCTCTTAACAACGTGTGAAATGGATGGATGATCTTGATACGTATAATGAGAGAGATCATTTGAGCTGATAATGAGGGCTGGTTCACTCTCATTGGTCACAAGATTCACCCCACAGAGAGTTGATTGTAGGGTTGGGAACAATTCAAAGTAATTAAAGCTTGAAATGTTGTTTACTTTTATTGAAGTCATCACTTAGGAAAAGGCGTGCTATGTGTCAATTGGCTTGAGTCTCTTAGGTGTACACACGACAGTTGGTGAGAAAGCAAGATTAGTATTTGTTGAACTAGTTTTATTTTGGGCTCATCATAATCACAGACAACAGTGGAACAAAAACTTTCCAGTTTGGCATCCAGTGACACCATCCAACACTCCCAGGACAGGTACAGCACAGGGTTAGATACAGAGTAAAGCTCCCTCTACACTGTACCCATCAAACACTCCCAGGACAGATACAGCACGGGGCTAGATACAGAGTAAAGCTGCCTCTACACTGTCCACAGGAAACACTCCCAGGACAGGTACAGCACGGGGTTAGATACAGAGTAAAGCTCCCTCTACACTGTCCCCATCAAACATTCCCAGGACAGGTACAGCATGGGGTTACGTACAGAGTAAATCTCCCTCTACACTGTCCGCAGGAAACACTCCCAGGACAGATACAGCACAGGGTTAGATACAGAGTAAAGCTGTCTCTACACTGTCCCCAGGAAACACTCCCAGGGCAGGGACAGCACGGGGATAGATACAGAGTAAAGCTCCCTCTACACTGTCCCCATCAAACACTCCCAGGACAGGTACAGCACGGGGTTAGATACAGAGTAAAGCTCCCTCTACACTGTCCCCTTCAAACACTCCCAAGGCAGGTGTAGCACAGGGTTAGATACAGAGTAAAGCTCCCTCTACACTGTCCCCATCAAACACTCCCAGGACAGGTACAGCATGGGTTAGATACAGAATAAAGCTCCCTCTACACTGTCCCCTTCAAACACTCCCAAGGCAGGTACAGCACAGGGTTAGATACAGAGTAAAGCTCTCTCTACACTGTCCCCATCAAACATTCCCAGGACAGGTACAGCACGGGGTTAGATACAGAATAAAGCTCCCTCTACACTGTCCCCATCAAACACTCCCAGGACAGGTACAGCACGGGGTTAGATACAGAGTAAAGCTCCCTCTACACTGTCCCCATCAAACATTCCCAGGACAGGTACAGCATGGGGTTACATACAGAGTAAAGCTCCCTCTACACTGTCCCCATCAAACACTCCCAGGACAGGTACAGCACAGGGTTAGATACAGCGTAAAGCTTCCTCTACACTGTCCCCATCAAACACTCCCAGGACAGGTACAGCACGGTGTTAGATACAGAGTAAATCTCCCTCTACACTGTCCCCATCAAACATTCCCAGGACAGGTACAGCATGGGGTTACGTACAGAGTAAATCTCCCTCTACACTGTCCGCAGGAAACACTCCCAGGACAGATACAGCACAGGGTTAGATACAGAGTAAAGCTCCCTCTGCACTGTCCCCAGGAAACACTCCCAGGGCAGGGACAGCACGGGGATAGATACAGAGTAAAGCTCCCTCTACACTGTCCCCATCAAACACTCCCAGGACAGGTACAGCACGGGGTTAGATACAGAGTAAAGCTCCCTCTACACTGTCCCCTTCAAACACTCCCAAGGCAGGTGTAGCACAGGGTTAGATACAGAGTAAAGCTCCCTCTACACTGTCCCCATCAAACACTCCCAGGACAGGTACAGCACGGGGTTAGGTACAGAGTAAAGCTCTCTCTACACTGTCCCCATCAAACACTCCCAGGACAGGTACAGCACGGGGTTAGATACAGAGTAAAGTTCTCCCTCTACACTGTCCCCATCAAACACTCCCAGGACAGGTACAGCACGGGGTTAGATACAGAGTAAAGTTCTCCCTCTACACTGTCCCCATCAAACACTCCCAGGACAGGTACAGCACGGGGTTAGATACAGAGTAAAGTTCTCCCTATGCTGCAGAAGCCCAATAAGATGGCCGTCCTATTGGAGTGTTCTCACGATCTCCTGCTGCAGTTACACTGAACACCAACAGAATCAGTGCAGACATTCAGTTCCAGTAGCCCTTGGAGCCAGCGAGGTTGACCTGGGTGAAGGGAGCTGATTTTGCAGGATAGCTCAAATGATATTGGAGACATGTTGCTGCCTCCTGCTGGGGACAGACTGCATTGCACGCCAGAGTCTAAAAATTCACCATCATTAAAATACTTGAAACATGAAATTCACAGCTCGTGTCTACTAATCATTGTGAACTGGAGCTATGCCAGATCACCCCAGTGTTCTGCCCTGTAGCTGATTATCTCTCTTTATTGCTTAATAAATGATTCAATAAACCATGTTCATTCACTGCAGGTGAAAGATGAGGCAATCTTTTATTACTGAGGCACATTGTACGTGCACACAGTCCCTTTAAACTGGCAGCGCCGTTCTCCCTGCTTTGCGCCTCGACACAGCGTGTCTGCTCTGACTCAGTGGGTAGCACACTCATCTCTGAGTCGGCCGGTCGTAGGTTCAAGTCTCACTCCGGAGACCCGAACACAAAATTCAGCCCGACACTCCCAATGCAGTGCCGAGGGGAACGCTGTGGACGAGAGGTTAAACCCACCTGCCCTCTTGAGTGGATGTAAAGGACCCTACAGCACAATTCTGACAATAGAGTAGGGAAGCAATCACTGGCATCCTCTATCCCCTTCCTTGGGATGTGAACATCGCTGGTAAGGCCAGCATTTGTTGCCCATCCCTAATTGCCTTTGAACTGAGTGGCTTGCTTGGCCATTTCAGAGGGGCAGTTAAGAGTCAACCACATAGTTGCGGTCTGGAGTCACATGTAGGCCAGACCGGGTAAGGACGGCAGATTTCCTTCCCTGAAGGGGCATTAATGAACCGGATGGGGTTTTTACAACATTCGACAATGGCTTCATGTTTAACACCAATCCTGGGGCATTTGATTACAATACAGATTTTGAGAAGCCACGAGTGATTCCCTGGCGACAGGGTGGTTTTGTCAGAATGCTCAGATTGAAAACCTCCTCCTCATTCATGAGTGAGCTCACGCTGTCGGACAGGGGACCTGACCGGCCACACATACTGGGGACAATAATGTCTCTGTGACAACCTGATCCAGCACCAACATTTGTGGGGTGGGGTGGGGTGGGGTGGGGGGGGGTGGTGGGGGGAAGTCTCACAGAGGCATTGCAATTGTTGGAAAAAATAATAAGCTTTGCGAAAGTCAAACCCACAATCCAAGGAATGAGAGTCACGTGGACGAATAGCGTGTGCACAACACAGGGGCTACAATCAGGTCCGCCATGGTCTTACTGAGTGGCTCAAGAGGCCAAATGACCAACTCCTGCTCCTATTTCTTATGTTTCTTATGCTCTGTGACTGAACCAAACAGATTAATAGCTGTGCTTAAACAACAGGGGGAAGGGCACATGAATGTGGCAGGTATTTGATATCAGGAACACAGGCTTTAAGCCTCTGCTTGTTGTTAAACCTGGGGGGTGGGGTGTGGGATGGTGGGCTTGGGGTGGCAGGGGTTGGGGGTGGAAGGTTGGATTGGGGGGGGGGTGTTGGTTGGGATGGTGGGGGTTGGGCAGCAGGGGAGTGGGAGGGGAGAGGGTTGGGGTGGTGGGGTTTGGGGGCGGTTGGAAAGGGGGGTGTTGGGAGGTGGGAGGATGGGGTGTTTGGAGGGGGGCTTGGGAGTGGGGCGGTTGGAGGAGGGTTCGGGGGGGGTTGGAGTGGTGGGTGTGGGGGCGTGGAAGGGGAGGTTGGAGGTGTTGGGCGGTGGGAGGATGGAGAGTTTAGAGGAGGAGAGGCATTTGGAGGTGGGATGTTTGGCGGGGGATAGGGATGGGGTATTTGGAGGTGGGAGTGGGGCAGTTGGAGGGTGGGGTGTTTGGCGGGGGATGGGGATGGGGTGTTTGGAGGTGGGGATGGGGCAGTTGGAGGGTAGGGTATTTGGCGAGGGATGGGGATGGGGTGTTTGGAGGTGGGGATGGGGCAGTTGGAGGGTGGGGTGTTTGGCGGGGGATGGGGATGGGGTGTTTGGAGGTGGGGATGGGGCAGTTGGAGGGTAGGGTATTTGGCGAGGGATGGGGATGGGGTGTTTGGAGGTGGGGATGGGGCAGTCAGAGGGTAGGGTATTTGGCGAGGGATGGGGATGGGGTGTTTGGAGGTGGGTGGGGGTGGGGCGGTGGGTAGTGGGGTTGGAGGGTGGTGGGGAGATGAATGCAGTGTGGAAAATCCCCAGAGTTCAAACCCTCCCACCTCTCTGACCTCAGCTTCCTTCGGCTGAAGTAACTTGACTCATTTACAAAAATTCAACTCTCGTCGGAGATACAAGGACCTTGGATACACAAGAAGGCGTGTGTAGGTGTCTGCTCCCCTATTACTTTATCTCCCCTTATCTGCATATACGTCTATTCTTTTCTCACTTGTGTGTTTATCTAACTTCCTCTTAAATCTATCTGTGCTACAAATTTCAGTCTCCTAAAGTGGTGACAAGGCCCACATTCTGACCACACTCGGTAAATTCCCAAGTTGTTTCATCAGTGGAAAAACTCTCCCTAATTTACTCGATGTAATCTGCCTAAGCGTAAAGATCTCTATCAGATCACCTCTTAGCCTTTTCTTTTCAAGAAAGCAAGCTCCAGTCTGATAGTTATGTCCACAGTCCTGGTTTCATTCTGTAAATATTTTTTGACCTTAAAGCCAGGTCTATCTTTCGGAGGCAAAAACAGAATTACCTGGAAAAACTCAGCAGGTCTGGCAGCATCGGCGGAGAAGAAAAGAGTTGACGTTTTGAGTCCTCATGACCCTTCGACAGAACTTGAGTTTGAGTCCGAGAAAGAGTTGAAATATAAGCTGGTTTAAGGTGTGTGTGTGGGGGGCGGAGAGATAGAGAGAGAGAGAGGTGGTTGTGTAGATAAACAAGCAGTGATAGAAGCAGATCATCAAAAGATGTCAACAACAATAGTTCAATAGAACACATAGGTGTTAAAGTTAAAGTTGGTGATATTATCTAAACGAATGTGCTAATTAAGAATGGATGGTAGGGCACTCAAGGTACAGCTCTAGTGGGGGTGGGGAGAGCATAAAAGATTTTAAAATATTTAAAAATAATGGAAATAGGTGGGAAAAGAAAAATCTATATAATTTATTGGAAAAAAAAGAAAGGGGGAAACAGAAAGGGGGTGGGGATGGGGGAGGGAGTTCACGACCTAAAGTTGTTGAATTCAATATTCAGTCCGGAAGCCTTCCGGACTGAATATTGAATTCAACAAGTTTAGGTCGTGAGCTCCCTCCCCCATCCCCACCCCATTTCTGCCTTCCGGACTGAATATTGAATTCAACAACTTAAGGTCGTGAGCTCCCTCCCCCATCCCCACCCCATTTCTGCCTTCCGGACTGAATATTGAATTCAACAACTTTAGGTCGTGAGCTCCCTCCCCCATCCCCACCCCATTTCTGTTTCCCCCTTCCTTTTTTTTCCAATAAATTATAAAGATTTTCCTTTTCCCACCTATTTCCATTATTTTTAAATATTTTAAAATCTTTTATGCTCTCCCCACCCCCACTAGAGCTGTACCTTGAGTGCCCTACCATCCATTCTTAATTAGCACATTCGTTTAGATAATATCACCAACTTTAACTTTAACACCTATGTGTTCTATTGTACCATTGTTGTTGACATCTTTTGATGATCTGCTTCTATCACTGCTTGTTTGTCTACACAACCACCACTCTCTCTCTCTATCTCTCCGCCCCCCACACACACCTTAAACCAGCTTATATTTCAACTTTTTCTTGGACTCGAACTCAAGTTCTGTCGAAGGGTCATGAGGACTCGAAACGTCAACTCTTTTCTTCTCCGCCGATGCTGCCAGACCTGCTGAGTTTTTCCAGGTAATTCTGTTTTTGTTTTGGATTTCCAGCATCCGCAGTTTTTTTGTTTTATCTCTATCTTTCGGAGGGTCGGTAGTTCCGCTGTTGGATGACAGGACTGTGGCTTGGGTGGTGGGAGGTGGTCCACCAACTCTGGCAATCCAAACTAACCTGCCTGAATATGTATGGATTCACTACAGGGCTCTGGGGAACTCAACTGGCTCCTGAGGGAAGACCTAAACTGTGCCTCATTAGCACTCTCACCTCTGAATCAGAACATTGTGGATTTAAGCCCCACTCCAGAGACGTGAACACATCAGTCAGGCCAAGACAAGAAATAGGAGCAGGAGTAGGCCATTTGGCCCCCTCGAGCCTGCTCTGCCATTTAATAAGATCATGGCTGATCTTCTGGTGTTTCAATTTCCACATTCTCATCTAATTCCGATAACCTTTGAAGGAGGGAGTGCTGCACTGTTGGGGGCGCTGTCTTTCGGTTGAGATGTTAAACCATCTCCATGCTGGACATTGAAGCTCTCATTATGAAGAAGGGCAGGTAATTTCTCCCCGGTGTCCTGTCCAATATTTATCCTTTAATACCGTGTGTGGGAGCTTGCTGTGCACAAATTGGCTGTCACAGCACAGCAATGACCACATTTCCAAAAGTGCTTTGGCTGAAAAGCGCTGTGTGACATCCTGAGGTCGTGCAAGGTGCTATAGAAATGCAAGTCCTTTCTTTCTTAAAGGAGGATCTTTGCTTGTTGCCACCAGGAATCAGAGTGGAATTTTCCAGAGTTTTTCCCAAATTGGCTGCGCCTTGTGTCTGAGGAATGGCCTTTTTGTATGTTGAAGCCAGGAGGGGATGTAACACAGGTTTCTTTATTTAATGATATGAATGGTTTTAATAGCTTGTTGCTCTATACTCTGTGTCCTGTGGTTGAGGATGGGACATCAATGTAAAGTTGGAAAGGGAAAGGTTAAGAGGAATTTCTTGATACAAAAGGTTGTTGGAGCCAGGAATGTTTATTCGCAGGAAGTAGATGAGGCAGAGGCCAAAGTATCTCTTCAGGGGGAAAAAAGTCTATTGTACGGATGCACAATTGATACTGGGCTATGGGGAGAGTGGGGCAGTGGGATTTGTTTGGGATTGATACAGGATGTTGAGGAGAGATCAGGACAGTGGAATTAGTTTGGGATTGATACAGGGCTAGGGAGAGAGAGTGGGACAGTGGGATTCATTTGGGATTGATACAGGATTATGGGGAGAGAGTGGGACAGTGGAATTAGTTTGGGATTGATACAGGATTATGGGGAGGGAGTGGGGCAGTGGGATTCGTTTGGGGTTGATACAGGATTATGGGGAGGGAGTGGGACAGTGGGATTAGTTTGGGGATTGATACAGGATTATGGGGAGGGAGTGGGACATTGGGATTAGTTTGAGGATTGATACAGGATTATGGGGAGGGAGTGGGACAGTGGGATTAGTTTGGGATTGATACAGGATTATGGGGAGAGAGTGGGGCAGTAGGATTAGTTTGGGATTGGTACAGGGCTATGGGTAGAGATCAGGGCAGTGGGATTAGTTTGGGATTGGTACAGGATTATGGGGAGAGAGTGGGACAGTGGGATTAGTTTGGAGATTGTTACAGGATTATGGGGAGGGAGTGGGACAGTGGGATTAGTTTGGGGATTGATACAGGATTATGGGGAGGGAGTGGGACAGTGGGATTAGTTTGGGGATTGATACAGGATTATGGGGAGGGAGTGGGACATTGGGATTAGTTTGGGATTGGTACAGGGCTATGGGGAGAGATCAGGGCAGTGGGATTAGATTGGGATTGATACAGGGCTATGGGGAGGGAGTGGGACAGTGGGATTAGTTTGGGATTGATACACGGCTATGGGTAGAGATCAGGGCAGTGGGATTAGTTTGGGATTGATACAGGGCTATGGGGAGGGAGGGGGACGGTGGGGTTAGTTTGGGATTGATACAGGATTCTCTTCAGGATAGCTAGTTAATGAAGGATTGTACTGGACCCAATCTTTACTTAATTTTATATTTACTTAGAGTAAAACATTACAAGCATACAGCTCCTAAACTCAACTGCACACAATTTCAACGTGTCTTTTTGTCTGTGCACAAGGGAAACCCATATTAATGTCCACTGTTCGTTACGTGTTGTGAACTTGCATAGCTCAACAACTCAGTGCTCTTATTTGCATTAATCTATGTCACTTTGTTTCACATTCTCAATGGCAAGATTCACTAGTCAGGTAATGTGATACAGCAGCTCATTACCAAGTGATAAACACAGCCAGGTTGAGCAGACAGGAGGGATGTCGGCTGGGCTGCACTTGACTGCAAAGAAATTCCTTATTATCTAATTACAATTGTTCACAAAAGCCAATTAGCTCATCAGCAAGGTCTGTGAATCATCCACCAATTTCATTTAACCTTGTTGCTTAGTTTGCCAACTGCCTCAGTCTGGTAAGCACATCCAACGATTGTGAAGTGGGTTATTCTTATATAACATCGGTCGAATAATCTCTTCTTTGCAATCAGTGGAAAAATATTATTGGAAAAAGCTTTGCATTAACAAGCACTTCGAACCAAGTAAAACATTCCAATGTGCTTATAGGAAAGAGGGACTTGCATTTAATATGGCAATTCATGACCTCAGGACATCCCAAAGTGTTTACTGCCAATGAAGTACTTTTAAGGCACTGTTGTAATGGAGGAAACACAGCAGCCAAATCTGTTCACAGCAAGATCCCACAAATGTGATAACGACAAATAATGTGTTTTTGTGATGCTGATTGGGGGATAAGTATTGGGCAGGACACCAGGCAGAACGCTCCTGCTCCTCTTCGAGACAGTGCCATAGAATTAGTGCCTGAAAAGAGCAGGCAGGGCTTCAGCTGAACTCATTTGAAAGATGGCGCACCTGACAGTGCGACACTCCCTCAGTATTGCACTGGCATGCCCGCCTGGATCGCTGTGGCTTCAAATCTTGAACCCACAACCTTCCGATTCCGCACGTGAGAATCTGAATCAGTAAATCCACGGCTGACAAGTTCTCAAGCAAGACTTGACACTGAGCCACATAAGACGATATGAGGAACAAGCGACCAAAAGCTTGGTTCATGGAGGTAGCAGGTTTTAAGGAGAACCTCTCAAGGGGAGAGGAGAGAGAGCTAGAAAGACAGGGAGGTTTAAGGCGGGACTGCCAGACTTGAGGGACAAGTCAGCCAAAAGCAGGGATGGAAACAGTAGAGCAATTAAAATTGGGGATGCCCGAGAGGCCAGAATTAGAGGAACGCAGGGATCGTGGTGCATTTTGAGGCTGAGGGAGATTACAGAGTTAGGGAGGAGCAATGCCATGGAGGAATTTGAAAAAGTAGGGGGCAAATTTTACAATGGAAGCAGTTTCAACTGGACTTAAATAGACCTGTACAGTCCTCCAGCTTGTACCGAGATAGCTGGTCTGAGCTGAGCAGCACTCAAAAGGGGACTTCACTTGCCTCGGTTAAGGGAAAGGGAGTGGGCGGGGGGGAGGGGGAGAATCGGCCAAGGCTTTCCTTCCCCTGTTATTGTGTTCAGTGTCTCCCGCCTGACAGTCCAATGTTTGTGGGGACCGTGGTCCAGTCTGACGCCACATAACATCCCAGCCAACCGAAGTGCTTTACAACCAGAGGAGCACTTTTGGGGCATTGTCAAGGTTTGAGTGGGTCAGTGGGTGGCATTCTGATGGTTCTAATGTTCAAGTCCCACTCCAGGGCTTGAGCACAAAAGTCAAGGATGGCACCCCAGTGCAGTACCGAGGGAGTGCTGCACTGTCGGAGGTGCTGCTTTTGAATGAGAGGCCCCAGCTGAGAGATATAAAAAAAAAATCCCAAGTCGCTGTTTTGACGAAGAGCTGGGGAGTTCTCCCCGGTCTCCTGGCCAATATTTAACCCTCAATCAACATCACAAAAAAAAAACCCAGATTGCCTGGGTCATTATCACTGTTGTTTGCAGGATCTTGCAGTGCACCATTCGGCTGCTGTGTTTCCTGCATCACGACAGTGGTCACACTTCATGAAGGACTTCGTTGGCTGTAAGGCGCTGTGAGATATCCGGTGGTCATGCAAAACGCGATATAATTGGGAGACTTTCCTTAACGCGGGAAATGCAGCGGCCGGTTTGTGCACAGCAAGATCCCACAGACAGCCAATGGGGATCATGAACAGATAACCTGTGTGTGTCATGTTGGCGGAGGGATAAACATTGGCCGGGACACCAGGGAGAGCTCAGCCTGCTCTTCTTCAAAATAGTGGCAAGGGAGCATTACACCTGTCCGAGAGGGCGGACGGCTCATATGAAAGATGGCACCTCTGACAGTGTAGCACTCCCTCAGTACAGCACTGGGGGTTTGAGAAGGCTGGGGTCGGTGGTGGGGCGGTGGGGGTCACCCTAGCACATTCTGGACTGGGACGCAAACTCACTACCTGTTGTACCACATACATGGATTTTATAGCACAGGTCGCCAGACACTGATGGGTGAATTTACCTTAAGCCCCTCAAACCTCCAGCCGAGTCCCACAGGATAAGAGGTTTCACAAGTGACCAAAAGTGATTTTTCTGAGTCAAAGCTTTTTGGAAATAACGTTACAAATTCATCTCCTCGGGACTTTACAACTTGAGAATAAACTCTAGACGTTATTAAAGATTGTCAAGGGGGGGCTGCATTTTAAAGAGGCACCAACTTCATTTTGAAGTCGGAGGGCAAGAGTAGTTTGTCACAGAAAGTTGTGACAACTTGTTCTGACATGAACAGGATTCACACATCATCTCATCGCATTGCAAAAAAATGCCTGACGGGGCCTCACATGCACGGAATTATATTAGCAACGGGACAATAGCTCAGAGTGTTAAAACTGTTTTAAGGTGAGAGCGCATGCTCTAGTCAATTGCTGAAAAGGTTAAGTTAAAACTTGTCATATTAATTCTCTGGATGTGGGTGTCACAAGGTACTGGTTGGGACTGATTGCCCTGAACCCTCAATCCCATCAGCGAGCGGCTCGCTGGACCACTTCAGAGGGTAATGAAGAGTCAGAGTGGGACTGGAGTCACATAGTGGCCAGACCAGGTCAGGGTGACCAGTTCCCTTTCCCTAAAGGACATACAAGTGGGCGACCTGGGGCGGGGGCTGCTAGATTTCAGGCAATCCGACAGCCATGTGGTCCACATAAAAGCAAATAAAGCCCTGCAGATGCTGCCAATGTGGAATAAAAACAGAAAACGCTAGGAAAACTCGGCAGCGTCTGTGGAGAGAGAAACAGAGGGAAAAGCTTTGGGTCCAACATGAGTCCTCTCTGCGGTTACCCTCCCTCCACGCCAGCGCTTTCTCTATCCAGATGCCAACTGGGTCCAAATTCTCAAAGTGCCAATAGCGGGGATTTCAACATACAGCGTCTCGATTCTCTGGAATAAGTTGTCTGGTGGGGAGTGGTGGGGTGGTGGGGTGGGGTGGAAACATGCAATCGGTGAATTCATCTCAAACTCTTTGAAAATCCAGCTGAGTTTTGCAGGTTTCGGAAACAACTGGAAGTCACACTTCGGAGTTAAAGCATTTCCACAGCACAACTCAGTCTGTCACACACCTTCACAAGATCTGGATGTGCCTACCAGAAGTTAAAAGGGCAACAAGGCTTGGATATGGGGTTGGGGGGTGGGGGGGGGGGGGGGGGGAGGTTACCAGTGAAACTAGTCCAAATTGGACTTCTATGCCTTAAAATGGAACTCCAGTGCTACTGGTGGGGGGATGCATGGGAATAAATCCTGGTGTTTTGCCAGTGACCCAGACATTGAAAGGGTTTGAAAATCTTGGGCTTACCGTCAATGGCAGGGAGCAGATGGCGAATATAGCGGTCATGGCGGCTAAGAGGATAAGATGGTCCACCTCCTCTTCCCTCTGGCCGAACCAGCTCTTCCTCCTCCTCTGGGAAGAGAGGACGGAGCCCCTCCTGGTCCTCTGGTTCTGGTGCATCTTGCACAGGCTGACTATGACCGAGCCGTTGCACAGGAGGATGGCCACGATGAGGAAGGCGATGAGGGTGGCGTAGAGCAGGGAGAAGCCCACCACAGCCGAATTGTTGGACTCCATCTTCAGGAAGCACCAGGTGCCCGGGCAGTACTGCCGGTACTCCCCGAAGCCTGCCAAGGGCATGATGCAGAACAAGGCGGCGAAAGCGTAGATGACCGGCAGGGCAGATTTGGCAAAGCTTCTGCCGATGTGCTGGGAGTAGAAGTAAGGGTGGCTGATGGCAAGGCAGCGCTCCACGGCCATGGCGAACAGGATGAGGGTCGATGCCACCCCGAAGAAGGTCATGGCGAAGGAGAAAAAGTCGCAGAGGGTGTGGACGCCCACCAGGCCGATGAGGGTCTTCTTCTGGGCGTAAGAGACGAACACCACCGGGCTGAGGAAGCAAGTGCCCATCAAGTCGGTGACAGCCAGCCCCGTCACCAAGATGCAGAAGACCGAGGATTTGGTCCGGATCTCCTTCCTGCGAACCCCCAGCAGGACCAGGGCCAGCACGTTGCCCACCAGCCCAGCCGAGAACATCAGGATGCTCACCACAGGTTTGCTGTTCTCCTGGATCGTCAAGGTGGTCTCGCAGCCGTTGCTCATGTTCCCCTGTCTTTCAACCTGGTTCTCGGAGGCATGAAAGTTATCCATTCTCCAATCACTCTTTCGCTCTCTCTCCCTCCCTCCCACACACACACACACACACACACACACACACAGAGAGAGGAAAGTTTCTCAAAGTTCTGGCAAATGATGCCCTGTTCCTATCTGCCCCTCTTCACTCTCATGTTGGCTCTCAAAGGGTTTGTTGGCATTGAGAGTGGCAGATCTCTCCACTCCCTCACATTCTCAGTCACAAACACACACACTCTCTCTCTCTCTCTCTCTCTCTCTCCTGGATCTATGTTAACTGGGAGCTTCTCTCTCACTTGTGTCGGAGTGTTCGGAGGCGGGACTCCGGACACTGACATCTGCAGCCAACCAGAGAGCGAGTTCCCCAAACCCTTAAAGCGGTACCGTCTCCTCGGAAATGAATCAGCCACAAAAGCGAGTGGAATCTGAAACTTGACAGAGTGAGGTTACACAGTTTTCAGCACCACTTCATCAGACTCTTCGCCCTCCTGTGGCCGTGAAAGGTGCTACATAAATGCAAGTCTTCCTCTCACTTTGTGCATCCACTCTTGAACACTCTCGTGGCCCTGTTGGCACTCGACATAATGGCAGAACAACCTGTACTTGTTGTCCTGCAGGGTAGGTGTGTCGCTCTCCACAGAATTACACAGAAGGAGGCCATTCAGCCCATCGTGTCTACACCGGCTCTCCGAATGAGCAATGCACCGAGTGCCATTCCCTTCGCCTTCTCCCCGTAACCCTGCACATTCTTCCTTTTTGGATATGCCCTTGTCAAGCCTGCCTCCCTCACTCCCCTGGTGTTGGAGGAGTGCAGAGATCTGGGAGGGTTGTAGGCCTGGAGTGCAGAGGCATCACTTTCATGATGTTACTGGACTGACGTTACAACAGTCACCTCTCCTGGAAGCAATCACCTTCATACGAACCTGTGCAGTGAGCTATTTGACTGGGTGAGGCATCACCTTCCAACCACACCCATCCCCTCCCCTGATGCTCAGAAGTCAGTGGTTGGTAAAAGCACAGGCAGATGTTCAATGGAGCACCAACTGACGGGTCCTGGCTTGCAGTTCACTCAGGGGCTGAGTTGACCTGGCAGCCATGCCCATTGCGATCTGGGGCTATGGATAGTGATAGTAGAGGCTCCAACATCCTTTCCACCACATGGGACCAGGAATCTCTCCCACTCCTACTGTCTGCCATTGGCCTGTGCTGGAAGGTTGACACTGAACCTGTTTTGGCCATGTCATAAACACACCTTTCAAAACACTCCTTTCAAGTGAAGTAGCATTTCACTTGCCCTTCCCTCAATTTAGTCTACTGTATTCGCTGCTCCCAATGCGATTTCCTCTACATTGGAGAGACCAAACGCAGACTGGGTGACCGCTTTGCAGAACACCTTCAGTCTGTCTGCAAGCTTTACCCAGACCTCCCTGTCGCTTGCCATTTCAACACCCCCACCCTGCTCTCATGCCCACATGTCCGTACTTGACCTGCTGCACTGGTCCAGTGAAGCTCAATGCAAACTGGAGGAACAGCACCTCATCTTCCGACTAGGCACTTTACAGCCTTCCGGACTGAATATTGAGTTCAACAACTTTAGATCATGAACCCTCTCTCCTCCATCCCCACCCACTTTCCGATCCTCTCTTTTTCCAATAATTTATATAAATTTTTCTTTTCCCACCTATTTCCATTATTTTAAATGTATTTCCAGCCATTGTTTTATTTCTACCTTTTAGCTTATTTCGATCCATTCACCCCCCACCCCCCACCCTCCTTGGGCCTATGTGTACCTTGCTTGCCCTGCTTTCTACCCTTAATGTCACCTATTAGCACATTTCTTAGCTAATATCACCACTGTCAACACCTCTTTGTCCATGACATCTTTTGGCAATCTCCACCTATCACTGGCCCTCTATCCAGCTCTACCTGTCCCATCCTCCCCACCCCCCCCCCCCCAACCCCACCAAACCAGCTTATATTTCACCTCTTTTCTTTTTTTACTTAGTTCAGTTGAAGCGTCATACAGACTTGAAACATTAACTGTGTCCCTCTCCGCAGATGCTGCCAGACCTGCTGAGTTTTTCTAGATACTTTTATTTTTGATTTCCAGCATCTGCAGTTTTTTGCTTTTATAAACACACCTTCCTTAGTTGTCAAGTCCTGGGTTGGGACTTGAACCTGTAGCATTTCAGGCTTAGAAACCAGGGATACTACCCACTGCACCACATGACCAGATCACCTCTGACATGCTGCTGTGAGTAGGTTGAGCTTACATCCCTATAAAGAAGTAAGTTTTCAGTCAAATCCTCCACTAATGCAATAGTTACAGCATTGTCCTTGGTTTCCCAGTGCACTACAGATGCTTATTGGAAGACAGTGGCCTAGGGGTAATGTTATTAGGCTTGTAATCCAGAGATCCCAGGCTAATGCTCAGGGAGCATAAGTTCAAATCCTGCTATAACCTTAGATGGATAAAATCCAGAATTGTAGACCAGCCTCAGTGAGAGTGATGGTCATCAGTAGAGCTATCACTGATTACCGTGAATCTGCCACCCTTACATGGTCTGGCCTACATGTGACTACAGACCCATGGCAATGTGGTTGACTCTCCCTTAACTGCCCTCTGAAATGGCTGAGCAAGGGTGACTAGGGATGGGCAACAAATGCCAGCAACACCCACATCCCCAGAATGACATAGAAACAAGTTCTTGAAAGCATTGTGGATGGTGAGGGTGATAGTGGCAAGCTTCGAGAGGACATAGACAGGCCAGTGAAAAATGAAATTTAACACAGAGAAATGTGAAAGTATGGTAGAAAGTATGAGGAGAGGCCATATAAAATAAAGGGCACAATCCTAAATTGTGCAGGAGCAGATAGGGACCTGGTGTGTACTGTTGATATAAACCAAATCAAGAAAAGTCATACAGACTGGAAACAGTTGACCCTGTTTCTCTCTCCACAGATGCTGCCAGACCTGAGTTTTCCCAGCATTTTCTGTTTTTATTTCAGATTTCCAGCATCTGCTGTATCTTGCTTCAAAATAAAGTGTCGGCTCCTTAAAGGGGCAGTGTAACAAAAAACGTGTTTTTAAAGGAAGCTTTTTGAATTTAATTTAAAATGCTATTTGAGGGGGAGATGATGCACTCTAGGCCCCCCATCCCCTGGTCTCGGAAGGCCTCAAACATCCTGGCGGACATGGTGCCCTCCCTCCCCAGGGACATCCACATGCAGGCATAACCACGGATGAGGGACAGGTGCTATAATTGAATGACCCCCCCCACCACCCCCTCCTTCGACCGCTTGGTGCCTGGACCTATTAATGGCCACCTTGGCCAGGCACCCATGAGCAGGCTGCCCAAGAGGTCCTCCACCGTGCCAACCACCCACCCCTCCCCCCACCCAAGCCTCCGCACTAGCTGGTCAAAGGACAGGAATGTGGGGCTGCAGCGCAACCAAAATGTGCGGGGCAGCCCCTTCAAATGTCGGAAAAGGGGGCCGCAATCTCGGACGGCCTGTGTGCACACGGAACGTGGGACCCCTCATGGCCGCAGGGGATACAGGCCACCTGGGAGTCCGGGAGCCACCTTAACCCTCCTGTCGCACGGGACTGCTGTGTGCAACACCCTCCACACCGAATCCTCAGTGGGAAAAAGGGGGGACTCCTGCATAGAGACCCTCCCACCAAGACCCTTCCCAACCCCCCAACCACCACCTTAAGACAACAGAGCGGAATAAGACCATAAGACCATAAGACATAGGAGCAGAAATTAGGCCATTCGGCCCATTGAGTCTGCTTCACCATTCCATCATGGCTGATAAGTTTCTCAACCCCGTTCTCCCACCTTCTCCCCATAACCTTTGATCCCATTACCAATCAAAAACCTATCTATCTCGGTCTTAAATACACTCAGTGACCTGGACTCCACATCCTTCTGTGGCAATGAATTCCATAGACTCACCAGTCTCTGGCTAAAGAAGTTTCACAGCATGTCCAGATGAGGAGCTGCACCAGCCATTGAAGGTGGCAGGGCAGGTCAAGAGCATGGTTACTAAAGCAAACTAGATATTGAGCTTTATAAATAGGGCCCTAAAATATGAAGGCAAGGGAGTTATGTTGAATCTGTACAAACACCTGGTTCAGCCTCAGCTGCAGTGTTGTGTCCTGTTCTGGGAGGGTATGAAGGGATTGGAGAGAAGACCCCACGAGAATGGTTCCAGGCATGAAGAGCATCAGGGAGAAGCTGCACCCATTGGTGGAAGGATCGAGAACCAGAGGGCAACCGATTTAAGATGATCGGTGAAAGAAGCAGCTTTGACATGAGGAATTTTTTATTTTTATGCAGCGAGTGGCTGAGGATCTGGAATGCGCTGCCTGACAATGCACTGGAGGCAGATTCACTCGTGACGTTCAAATGGAATCGAATTCTTATCTGAAGACAAAAGGGATTTGCAAGGGCTGCTGGGATAAGGTGGGGGGCGGGGGGTAGGGGGTTGGTGGGAGTAGGTTCTTGCAGCAAGCCGTTACAGACACGATGGGCCTAATAGCCTCTTCCTGTGCAGTATGATGCTATAAAATTCAGAACAGAAACAATTAGAGCGTATTGCTGAATCACTTCAGCAATGTGGGGTGTTTAAGGACCTATTTGTGTGCAGGACAGGATGAGAATCATCCTGGTCAAATGGACAAAAGGAATTCATGGAATGATGGTAAACTGAGAACCTGAAGTTAGTTCTTCCATTACCTTCAGAGTGGGTTCCTTCTGGCTCTTTGTCCCTTAACATAGCTACTGAGGGCATAGAAATGCCAACAAAGCAATGGGGTTCATTTCTTGAGGAATAGAATTGAAAAGCAGAGGAATGGTTTTTAGAATTATATAGAACCGCGGCTGGACCACGCTTAGAGTATTGTGCAGAGTTCTGGTCTCCATATTACAAAGTAAAGTATAAAGAGTGTTTGTAGAACGTGTAAGAAACAGATTTGCAAGATTGATACCAGGGAGAAGGTAGCAGAGAGAAGCCTGAAGGTGCTGGAGTGCCTTTCTCTAGAAAAGTGAAAGCTGATGGGTTGCCCAATCGAGGTCTTTGAAGAGATTTGATTGGGGTAGAGAAGGAGAAAAACCATGGAATGATGCAACACTGAAGGCCATTCAGCCCATTGTGCCTGTACTGCTTGTGGGTGAATTTGGCCCTAAATGTAAGACGGTCACTAATAAATCCAATCGGGAATTCAGGAGAAACTTCTTTGCCCAGGGAGTGTTGAGAATGGGGAACTCACCACCACTAGGAGTAATTGAGGTGAATAACAGAGGTTAAAAGGAAGCTGGATAGAGACATGAGGGAAAAAGGAATAGATGGGTACGCTGATGGATTTAGATGAAGGGGGAGTGGGTGCTGACTCATGTAGAACCTAAATACTGGCCGACGGCCAACTTCTAAGTAAATCTAAGTAATTTCTAAATTCTTTTAGGTCAGCATTTATTGTCCATCCCTAATTGCCCCTTGAGAAGGTGGTGGTGAGCTGCCTTCTTGAACCGTTGCAGTCCATATGGTGTAGGTACACCCACAGTGCTGTTAGGGAGGGAGTTCTAGGATTTTGACCCAGCGACAGTGAAGGAACAGCTGATATATTTCCAAGTCAGGATGAAGAGTGACTTGGAGGGGAACTTGCAGGTGGTGGTGTCCCCAAGCATCTGCTGCCCTTGTCCTTCTAGATGGTAGAGGTCGTGGGTTTGGAAGGTGCTGCCTAAGGGGCCTTGGTGAGTTGCTGCAGTGCATCTTGTAGATGGTACACACTGCTGCTACTGCATGTTGCTGGTGGAGGGAGTGAATGTTTATGGATAGGGTGCCAATCAATCGGGACTGCTTTGTCCTGGACGGTGTCAAGCTTCTTGAGTGTTGTGGGAGCTGCACTCATCCAGGCAAGTGGAGAATATTCCATCACACTCCTGGCTCACATAACTGTTATCTGCAGACACTCAACCCCTCAGACAGTTTTCAAAGACGGTCTTACTCTTGCCAAAACATGTTCAGACTCACAACCAACAACATTAAATACGTAGCGAGGAAGGTTGTTCTGTCTCCATACAGGATTGTTGGGAATACAGTTTCCAGCTTTACTCTCCTTGTATGGTCGGGAATATGGAGGCCCTGGGAACGGTTCCAATGAAGGCCAATAGACTGGCCTTTAACACCCTCAAAAACCATGACAGGCTGAGCGAGTTGGCTTATTTTAATCTAGATAAGATGCACTTTGTGGTGATTTGATTGAGGTATTTAACAGAGTGAAAAGGTGGCACTCAGTTTATGTGGTGAGGCTTTTGAAGGTCGGTGGTTTAGGGAGGATGATGAGGACATAAATATGTTAAAGTCTAGAACTAGGCTGGTTAACCAGAGGTGCTTATATTCAGAGAGTTCTCGAATCCTCCACCAATGGGAACAATTTCTCCCCACCTATTGTCCAAACCCCTCATCATTTTGAACACCCATATCAAATCCTGTCAATGCACTGCAACAACTCACCAGGGCTCCTTAGACAGCACCTTCAACTGCTACCATCTAGAAGGACAAGGGCAGCAGATAGATGGGAACACGACCACCTGCAAGTTCCCCTCCAAGCCACTCACCCATCCTGACTTGGAAATATATCGGCCGTTCCTTCACTGTCGCCGAGTCAAAATCCTGGAACTCCCTCCCTAACAGCACTGTGGGTGTACCTACACCACACGGACTGCAGCGGCTCAAGAAGGCAGCTCACCCACCACCTTCTCAAGGGGCAATTAGGGATGGGCAGTAAATGTTGGCCCAGCCAGCGACGCCCACATCCTGTGAGTGAATAAAACAAAATCTTCTTTTCTCCAAGGAGAACAGCCCCAGCTTCTCCAATCTATCCACGGAACTGAAATTTCTCATCCCTCGAGCCATTCTGGTGAAACTTTTCTGCACCCTCTCTAAAGCCTTTGTAGCCTTCCTCAAGTGCGGTGCCCAGAACTGGACATAATGTCGACACACTGGACCTCAACTATTTTCCCCTTCATGGCGTGACATCCTCCATATGAGCATTTCACATTCTCAGCATCTTGCTCCAGAGGTCAATGACTCTCTGAATACAGTATAAGTACATCTAGTCATCCAGGCTAGTTATTGCTTTCTTAATTTATACTGTCCTCCCAAAACTGTTAAGCTTAAAAAGCCTTGCTGCATAAACTTGTCTCAACTTTTCATTCTGCTAAACAAATCGTCACAAAGTCTGCACTTATCTAGATTAAAATGACTCGCTCTGCCTACTGAAGCGACATCGTTTAAAGACCATTCTACTGGCCCTCATTTGAACCGTTCCCAGTGTCTCCAGATTCCCAACCATGCGGGAAGAGCAAAACTGGAAACAGTGGCATGTGATTTTCCCGATGGGTTCCTGGCGGGAAATTTGGAGAAGCAGCGAAAAGTCCATTAGCTTTCGGTGGGACCGGAAAGCCCCACACCCAACCCAGTTTTGTGCGGAGACAGCATTGCATTCCCTGTTGCGTTTTTAATATCCTTGGTGATGAGTCCTAGCGTTATCGGCAAGAGAATGACCATCGCTGGAAACTACCTGCAGAGGCTGACTGTCTGCAGAATACACCTACGTAGAATTACTTAGAAATGAGAGCGCACACCAGCCAGCCAGTCGGCCAGTGTTTGGGCTGATGCGAATCACCTCCCACGCTACTATTCGTGGGAACTAGCTGTGCATTTACCGGTTGCTGCATTTCCCATACTACAACAGTGTAAAGAAGTCAAAAATTCCTTCATTGGAAGCGCTGTGGGATGCCCTGAGGTGAGATAAGTCTCCCAGTCAACTAACTTGTTTGAGTTAAAAACAAAAAACTGCTGCCAGACCTGCTGAGTTTTTCCAGGTAATTCTGTTTTTGTTTTTAACTTGTTTGAGTGTCTTGCAGCGTTGGAGTCAAGAAGTCTCCAGAGCTGCGTTTTTCATTATATTGGCTTCAGGCTCATCCCTCGGCTCTATGTCTGGTATTCTCATGGGTAGACATTATTCCACGGCAGTAAAAGGGCGGGCATGACTGACCCAGCTGATCGTCGCCAGGAACTTTTTGTTTGCTTGTAATTTCTGATTGAAGGAGGTAATTAATTGAATTGTGTTCCCTGTTTGCATAAAGCCCTGCAACACATTGAACATCGTTAAGCCGCTGAGGGACCGTAGTTAGGTGGATAGACTGACTGGAGAAGCTTGGTCTGTTCTCCTGAAGATTGAAAGGGGGTTTGATAGAGATGTTCAAAATCATGAGGGGTCTGGACAGAGTAGATAGAAAGAAATGTGCCCATTGGTAAGGGGGAGGGTTGAGAACCAGAGAAACATCAATTTAAGATGGTTGGCAAAAAAAAAAACAAGTATGACATGAGGAAAGATTTTCTTACACAGCGAGTGGTTAGGATCTGGAATGCACTGCCTGAGAGTGTGGTGGGGGCAAAATCAATTGTGCCTTTCAAAAGGGAATTGGATAAGTGTCTGAAGAGAAATAAACTGCAGGAATTAGGGAAAAGGACTGGGCGGGTGGGCTAAGGGGATCTGCCCTTTCAAGTGCTGGCACAGACTGGATGGGCCAAATGGCCTTCTTCAGTGATAAAACAAAAAAACTGCGGATGCTGGAAATCCAAAACAAAAACAGAATTACCTGGAAAAACTCAGCAGGTGTGGCAGCGTCGGCGGAGAAGAAAAGAATTGACGTTTCGAGTCCTCATGACCCTTCGACAGAACTTGGAACCAAGTTCTGTCGAAGGGTCATGAGGACTCGAAACGTCAACTCTTTTCTTCTCCGCCGACGCTGCCACACCTGCTGAGTTTTTCCAGGTAATTCTGTTTTTGTTTTGGCCTTCTTCAGTGCTGTAACAATTTGATGATTCTTTGAGTTTTTTAATTACACTCCCTCATCACAGCTATCCCCAAACCCCAAACTCCAAACACCAAACCCAACTCCCCAAACCCCACACTCCAAACTCCACTCGTCAATCCCCAAACCCCATACCCCAAACCCCAAAGCCCACACCCCAAAGCCCTCACCGCAAACCCCTCAACCCAAACCCCACTCCTCAAACCCCAAACCCCACTTCCCAAACACCAAAATCTACACCCCAAACCCCACTCCCCACTTCCCAAACCCCACTTCCCAAACCCCAAACCCCACACCCCACACCCCTCACCCCAAACCCCACTCTCCAAACCAAAAACCCCACACCTCACACCCAAACCCCAAACCTCACACCCCAAACCCCACTCCCCAAATCCCACACCCAAACTCCAAACCCCCAAACTCACACCCCAAACCCCACACCCCAAAGCCTAAACCTCACACCCAAACCCCACTCCCCACACTCCAAACCCCACACCCCACACCCAAAACCCAAACCTCAAACCCCACACCTCACACCCCAGACCCTACTCCCCAAACCCTAATCCCCACACCCCACACCGCAAACCCCACACACCAAACCCCATTCCCCACACCCCAAACCTCACACTTCACACCCAAACCCCAAACCTCACACCCAAACCCCAAATCCCACTCCCCAAACCCGATTCCTCACACCGCAAACCCCAAAACCCAATCCCCAAACCCCACACCCCATTCCCCACACCCCAAACCCCTCACCCCAAACCCCTCACCCCAAACCCCTCACTCCAAATCCCACTCTCCAAACCCCAAACCCCAAACCCCACACCCCACACCCCACTCCCCAAAATCCACACCCCTCACCCCAAACCCCTCACCCCAAACCCCTCACTCCAAACCCCACTCTCCAAACCAAAAACCCCACACCTCACACCCAAACCCCAAACCTCACACCCCAAACTCCACTCCCCAAACCCCAAACCCCATTCCCCACACCCCACTCCCCACACCCCTCACCCCAAACCCCTCACCCCAAACCCCTCACCCCAAACCTCACTCTCCAAACCAAAAACCCCCACCCCACACCCAAACCCCAAACCCCACTCCCCAAACCCCAAACCCCATTCCCCACACCGCAAAGCCCATTCCCCATACCCCAAACCCCAATCCCCAAACACCACACCCCACACCCAAACCCCAAACCCAAACCCCAAACCCCCAAACACACACCCCAAAGCCTAAACCCCACACCCCACACTGCAAACCCCACACCCCAAACCCCATTCCCCACACTCCAAACCCCACACCCCACACCCCACACCCCACACCCGAAACCCAAACCTCAAACTCCACACCTCACACCCCAGACCCCACTCCCCAAACCCTAATCCCCACACCCCACACCGCAAACCCCACACACCAAACCCCATTCCCCACACCCCAAACCTCACACCTCACACCCAAACCCCACACGCCACACCCAAACCCCAAACCCCACACCTCACACCCCAAATCCCACTCCCCAAACCCCATTCCCCACACCCCAAACCCCAAAACACAATCCCCAAACCCCAACCCCATTCCCCACACCGCAAAGCCCATTCCCCACACCCAAACCCCAAACCCCCACAACTCACACCCCAAACCCCACTCCCCAAACCCTAAACCCCACACCCCACACCGCAAACTCCACACCCCAAACCCCACACCCCACACCCAAACCCCAAACCCCATTCCCCACACCCCAAACCTCACACCTCACACCCCAAACCCCACTCCCCAAACCCCAAACCCCATTCCTCACACCGCAAATCCCATTCCCCACACCCACACCCCACACCCAAACCCCAAACCTCACACCTCACACCCCAAACCGTACACCCCAAACCCCAATCCCCAAGCCACACACCCCAAACCCCACACCTCACACCCAAACCCCACTCCCCAAACCGTACACCCCAAACCCAAAACCCCAAACCCCACACCCCAAACCCCACACCCCAAACCCAAAACCCCAAACCCCACACCCCAAACCCCACACCCCAAACCCAAAACCCCAAACCCCACAGCCCAAACCCCACCCCCAAAACCACAAACATCACACTCCAAACCCCACTCCCCACACCCCAAACCCCACACCTCACACCCAAACCCCACACCCAAACCCCAAACCCCACACCTCACACCCAAACCCCACACCCAAACCCCAAACCTCACACCTCACACCCCAAACCCCACTCCCCACACCCAAACCCCAAACCCCCACAACTCACACCCCACACCCCAATCCCCAATCCCCAAACCCCACTCCCCAAACCCCACACCCAAACCCCAAACCTCACACCCAAACCCCACACCCAAACCCCAAACCTCACACCCAAACCCCACACCCAAACCCCAAACCTCACACCTCACACCCCAAACCCCACTCCCCACACCCCAAACCCCATTCCTCACACAGCAAACCCCATTCCCCACACCCAACCCCAATCCCCAAACTCCACTCCCCAAACCCCAAACCCCATTCCCCACACCACAAACCCCATTCCCCACACTCCAAACCCCAATCCCCAATCCCCAAACCCCACTCCCCACACCCCACACCCCACACCCCACACTGCAAACCCCAAACCCCAAACCCCAAACCCCACACCCCAAACCCCAAACCCCACACCCCAAACCCCACACACCACTCCCCAAACCCCACACCCCAAACCCCAAACCCCACTCCCCAAACCTCACCCCCCAAACCCCACACCCCAAACCCCACTCCCCACACCACAAACCCCACACTGCAAACCCCACGCCCCAAACCTCAAACCCCACACTGCAAAGCCCACTCCCCAAACCCTAAACGCCACACCGCAAACCCCCCACCCCACACCCCAAACCCCATTCCCCACACCCCAAACCCCCCACCCCACACCCCAAACCCCATTCCCCACACCCCAAAACCAACATCCCAAACCCCACTCCCCAAACCCCACACCCCAAACCGCACTCCCCAAACCCCATTCCCCAAACCCCACTCCCCAAACCCCACTCCCCAAACCCCACACCCCAAACCGCACTCCCCAAACCCCATTCCCCAAACCCCACTCCCCAAACCCCACACCCCAAACCGCACTCCCCAAACCCCATTCCCCAAACCCCACTCCCCAAACCCCACTCCCCAAACCCCACACCCCAAGCCAAACACCCCAAATCCCACGCCCAAAACCACAAACCCCACTCCCCAAACCCCAAACCCCATTCCCCACACTGCAAACCCCAAACCCACTCTCCAAACCCCAAACCCTACACCCCAAACCCCTCAAACCAAACCCCACTCTTCAAACCCCAAACCCCACACCCCACTCCCCAAAACCCACTCCCCAAACCCCAAACCCCACTCCCCAAACCTCACCCCCCAAACCCCACACCCCAAACCCCACTCCCCACACCACAAACCCCACACTGCAAACCCCCCACCCCACACCCCAAACCCCATTCCCCACACCCCAAACCCCACATTCCAAACCCCACTCCCCAAACCCCAAAGCCCACACCCCAAAACCCTCACCCCTCACCACAAACCCCTCAAAGCAAACCCCATACCCCAAACCCGACTCTCCAAACCCCAAACCCCACCCTCCAAACCCCAAACCCCACACCCCAAACCCCACACCCAAACCCCAAACCCCACACCCCAAACCCCTCACTCCAAACCCCACTCTCCAAACCCCACACACCACTCTACAAACCCCACTCCCCAAACCTCACCCCCAAACCCCACACCCCAAACCCCACTCCCCACACCACAAACCCCACACCTCACACCCCACACCACAAACCCCACACCGCAAACCCCACTCCCCACACTCCAAACCCCACACCCCGCACCCAAATCCCAAACCTCAGAGCCCCACACCTCACATCCCAAACCCCACTCTCCAAACACTAAACCCCACACCGCATACCCCACACCCCAAACCCCATTCCCCACGCCCCAAACCCCACACCTCAGACCCAAACCCCAAACCTCACACCCCCACAGCTCACACCCCAAACCCCACTCTCCAAACCCTAAACCCCACACCGCATACCCCACTCCCCAAACCCCACTCCCCACTCCCCAAACCCCACTTCCCAAACACCAAACACCACTCCCCAAACCCCACACCCCAAACCCCAAATCCCACTCCCCAAACCTCACACCCCAAACCCCACTCCCCACACCACAAACCCCACACTGCAAAGCCCACTCCCCAAACCCTAAACGCCACACCACAAACCCCACACCCCACACCCCATTCCCCACACCCCAAAACCAACATCCCAAACCCCACTCCCCAAACCCCACACCCCAAACTCCACACCCCAAACCCCACACCCCAAACCCCACACCCCAAACCCCACACCCCAAACCCCACACCCCAAACCGCACTCCCCAAACCCCACACCCCAAGCCAAACACCCCAAATCCCACGCCCAAAACCACAAACTCCACTCCCCAAACCCCAAACCCCAATCCCCAAACCCCACACCTCACACCCCACACCCCAAACCCCATTCCCCACACCCCAAAACCAACATCCCAAACCCCACTCCCCAAACCCCACACCCCAAACCCCACTCTCCAAACCCCAAACCCCACACCCCAAACCCCAAACCCCACACCCCAAACTTCAATCTCCAAATCCCAAACCCCACACCCCAAACCCCAAACCCCACACCCCAAACTTCAATCTCCAAATCCCAAACCCCATACCCCAAACCCCAAACCTCACAACCCCACACCTCACACCCCACACCGCAACCCCCACACACCAAACCCCATTCCCCACACCCCAACCCCACACCTCACACCCAAACCCCACACCCCACACCCAAACCCCACACCTCACACCCAAACCCCACTCCCCAAACCCTAAACCCCATTCCCCACACCGCAAACCCCATTCCCCACACCCCAATCCCCAAACCCCACACCCCAAACCCCACCCCCCAAAACCCCAAACCCTACACCCTAAACCTCACTCCCCAAACCCAACATCCCAAACCCCATTCCCCAAACCCCACTCTCCAAACCCCAAACTCCACTCCCCAAACCCCAAAACCCTCACCCCAAACCCCTCAACCCAAGCCCCATACCCCAAACCCCACTCCCCAAACCCCAAACCCCACTCCCCAAACCTCACCCCCAAACCCCACACCACAAACCCCACACCACAAACCCTAAACCCCACACCGCAAACCCCACACCCCCACACCCCAAACCCCATTCCCCACACCCCAAAACCAACATCCCAAACCCCACTCCCCAAACCCCACTCCCCAAACCCCACTCCCCAAACCCCACTCCCCAAACCCCAAACCCCTCACCCCAAACTCCACTCTCCAAATCCCAAACCCCATACCCCAAACCCCAAAGCCCACACCCCAAACCCCTCACCCCTCACCACAAACCCCTCAAAGCAAACCCCATACCCCAAACCCGACTCTCCAAACCCCAAACCCCTCACCCCAAACCCCAAACCCCCACCCCAAACCCCTCACCCCAAACCCCTCACCCCAAACCCCACTCCCCAAACCACATACCCCAAACCCGACTCCCCGCTTCCCAAACCCCAAACCCCACACCCCAAACCCCTCACTCCAAACCCCACTCTCCAAACCCCAAACCCCACTCTCCAAACCCCAAACCCCACTCCCCAAACCTCACCCCCCAAACCCCACACCCCAAACCCCACTCCCCACACCACAAACCCCACACTGCAAACCCCACTCCCTAAACCCCACTCCCCACACCACAAACCCCACACTGCAAACCCCACTCCCCAAACACCAAACCCCACACCTCACACCCCACAGCCCAAACCCCACACCCCACACTCCAAACCCCACAACCCACACCCAAACCCTAAACCCCACACCGCAAACCCCACACCGCAAACCCCACTCCCCACACTCCAAACCCCACACCCCACACCCCAAACCCCAAAACTCACACCCCCACACTTCACACCCCAAACCCCACTCCCAAACCCTAAACCCCACACCCCACACCGCAAACTCCACACCCCAAACCCCATTCCCCACAACCCAAATTCCACACCTCACACCCAAACCCCACTCCTCACACCCCAAACCCCACTCCCCAAACCCTAAACCCCACACCCCACACCGCAAACTCCACACACTAAACCCCATTCCCCACACCCCTAACCCCACACCTCACACCCAAACCCCACTCCCCACACTCCAAACCCCACAGCCAAACCCCAAACCTCACAACCCCACACCTCACACCCCACACCGCAACCCCCACACACCAAACCCCATTCCCCACACCCTAAACCCCACACCTCACACCCAAACCCCACACCCCACACCCAAACCCCACACCTCACACCCAAACCCCACTCCCCACACCACAAACCCCACACTGCAAACCCCACTCTCCAAACCCCAAACCCCACACCTCACACCCCAAACCCCAAACCCCAAACTGCAAACCCCACTCCCCAAACCCTAAACCCCACACCGCAAACCCCACACCCCATTCCCCACACCCCAAAACCAACATCCCAAACCCCACTCCCCAAACCCCACACCCCAAACCGCACTCCCCAAACCCCTCACCCCAAACTCCACTCTCCAAATCCCAAACCCCACCCTCCAAACCCCAAACCCCACACCCCAAACCCCACACCCAAACCCCAAACCCCACTCCCCAAGATCCACACCCCAAACCCCTCACCCCCCACCCCAAACCCCCCACCCCAAACCCCACTCCCCAAACCCCTCACCCCAAACCCCATAACCCAAACCCCAAACCCCACCCTCCAAACCCCAAACCCCACCCTCCAAACCCCAAACCCCTCACTCCAAACCCCACTCTCCAAACCCCAAACCCCACCCTCCAAACCCCAAACCCCACCCTCCAAACCCCAAACCCCTCACTCCAAACCCCACTCTCCAAACCCCAAACCCCACTCTCCAAACCTCAAACCCCAAACCCCACACCCCAAACCCCACTCCCCAAACCCTAAACCCCACTCCCCACACCACAAACCCCACACTGCAAACCCCACTCTCCAAACCTCAAACCCCACACCTCACACCCCACACCCACACCCCACTCCCCACACTCCAAACCCCACAACCCACACCCAAACCCTAAACCCCACACCGCAAACCCCCACACCGCAAACCCCACTCCCCACACTCCAAACCCCACACCCAAACCCCAAAACTCACACCCCCACACTTCACACCCCAAACCCCACTCCCCAAACCCTAAACCCCACACCCCACACCGCAAACTCCACACCCCAAACCCCATTCCCCACACCCCAAATTCCACACCTCACACCCAAACCCCACACCCCACACCTCACACCCAAACCCCACTCCCCACACTCCAAACCCCAAACCTCACACCTCACACCCCAAACCGCAAACCCCATTCCCCACACCCCAATCCCCAATCCCCAATCCCCAAACCCCACACCCCAAACCCCAAACCCCACACCCCAAAACCCCAAACCGCACTCCCCAAACCCAACATCCCAAACCCCACTCCCCAAACCCCAACCCTCAAACCCCATACCCCAAACCCCTCACCCCAAACCCCTCAACCCAAACCCCTCACCCCAAACCCCTCAACCCAAACCCCTCACCCCAAACCCCTCACCCCAAACCCCTCAACCCAAACCCCTCACCCCAAACCCCACTCCCCAAACGTCACACCCCACTCCCCAAACCCCACTCCCCAAACCCCACTCCCCAAACCTCACCCCCAAACCCCACACCCCAAACCCCACTCCCCACACCACAAACCCCACACTGCAAACCCCACTCCCCAAACCCTAAACCCCACACCTCACACCCCACAGCCCAAACCCCACACCACAAACCCCATTCCCCACACCCCAAAACCAACATCCCAAACCCCACTCCCCAAACCCCCACACCCCAAACCCCACTCCCCAAACCCCACACCCCAAACCCCACTCCCCAAACCCCACTCCCCAAACCCCACACCCCAAACCCCACTCCCCAAACCCCACACCCCAAACCCCACTCCCCAAACCCCACTCCCCAAACCTCACCCCCAAACCCCACACCCCAAACCCCACTCCCCACACCACAAACCCCACACTGCAAACCCCACGCCCCAAACCCCACACTGCAATCCCCACTCCCCAAACCCCACACCCCACACCCCAAACCCCATTCCCCACACCCCAAAACCAACATCCCAAACCCCACTCCCCAAACCCCACTCCCCAAACCCCTCACCCCAAACTCCACTCTCCAAATCCCAAACCCCATACCCCAAACCCCAAAGCCCACACCCCAAACCCCTCACCCCTCACCACAAACCCCTCAAAGCAAACCCCATACCCCAAACCCGACTCTCCAAACCCCAAACCCCACCCTCCAAACCACAAACCCCACACCCCAAACCCCTCACCCACACCCCAAACCCCACTCCCCAAGATCCACACCCCAAACCCCTCACCCCAAACCCCACTCCCCAAACCCCATACCCCAAACCCGACTCCCCACTTCCCAAACCCCAAACCCCACACCCAAACCCCACTCCCCAAACCCCACACCCCAAACCCCTCACTCCAAACCCCACTCTCCAAACCCCAAACCCACTCTCCAAACCCCAAATCCCACATCCCAAACCCCTCACTCCAAACCCCACACCCCAAACCCCACACCCCACTCCCCAAACCCCACTCCCCAAACCCTAAACCCCACTCCCCAAACCTCACCCCCCAAACCCCACACCCCAAACCCCACTCTCCAAACCCCAAACCCCACACCTCACACCCCACAGCCCAAACCTCACACCCCAAACCCCACACCGCAAACCCCACTCCCCACACTCCAAACCCCACTCCCCAAACCCTAAACCTCACACCCCCACACCGCAAACTCCACACACTAAACCCCATTCCCCACACCCCTAACCCCACACCCAAACCCCAAACCTCACAACCCCACACCACAAACCCCACACCCCAAACCCCACATCCCAAACGACACATCCCAAACCCCACTCCCCAAACCCCACTCCCCAAACCCCAAACCCCTCACCCCAAACTCCACTCTCCAAATCCCAAACCCCATACCCCAGACCCCTCACCCCTCACCACAAACCCCTCAAAGCAAACCCCATACCCCAAACCCAACTCTCCAAACCCCAAACCCCACCCTCCAAACCCCAAACCCCACACCCAAACCCCAAACCCCACTCCCCAAGATCCACACCCCAAACCCCTCACCCCTCACCCCAAACCCCTCACCCCAAACCCCACTCCCCAAACCCCATACCCCAAACCCGACTCCCCACTTCCCAAACCCCAAACCCCACACCCCAAACCCCAAACCCCTCACCCCAAACCCCACTCTCCAAACCCCAAACCCCATTCTCCAAACCCCAAACCCCAAACCCCAAACCCCTCACCCCAAACCCCAAACCCCACACCCCACTCCCCAAACCCCAAACCCCTCACCCCCAAACCCCACTCTCCAAACCCCAAACCCCATTCTCCAAACCCCAAACCCCAAACCCCAAACCCCAAACCCCAAACCCCAAACCCCACACCCCACACCTCACACCCCAAAGCCCAAACCCCACACCACAAACCCCACACCGCAAACCCCACTCCCCACACTCCAAACCCCAAACCCCACACCACAAACCCCACACCGCAAACCCCACACCCCACACCCAAACCCCACACCCACACCCAAACCCCACTCCCCACACCACAAACCCCACACTGCAAACCCCACTCTCCAAACCCCAAACCCCACACCTCACACCCCACAGCCCAAACCCCACACCACAAACCCCACTCCCCACACTCCAAACCCCACAACCCACACCCAAACCCTAAACCCCACACCGCAAACCCCACTCCCAAACCCTAAACTCCACACCCCACACTCCAAACCCCACAACCCACACCCAAACCCTAAACCCCGCACCACAAACCCCACACTGCAAACCCCACTCCCCACACTCCAAACCCCACACCCCCACACCCAAACCCCACACCCCACACCCAAACCCCAAAACTCACACCCCCACACTTCACACTCCAAACCCCACTCCCAAACCCTAAACCCCACACCCCACACCGCAAACTCCACACCCCAAACCCCATTCCCCACACCCCTAACCCCACACCTCACACCCAAACCCCACTCCCCACACTCCAAACCCCACTCCCCAAAACCTAAACCCCACACCCCCACACCGCAAACTCCACACACCAAACCCCATTCCCCACACCCCAAACCCCACACCTCACACCCAAACCCCACACCCCACACCCAAACCCCACACCCCACACCCAAACCCCAAACCTCACAACCCCACACCTCACACCCCACACCGCAACCCCCACACACCAAACCCCATTCCCCACACCCTAAACCCCACACCTCACACCCAAACCCCACTCCTCACACCCAAACCCCACACCCCACACCCAAACCCCAAACCTCACACCTCACACCCCAAACCCCACTCCCCAAACCGTAGACCCCAAACTCAACACCCCAAACCCCACCCCCAAAACCACAAACACCACACCCCAAAACCCACTCCCCAAACTCCACTCCCCAAGCCCCAAAACCCATTCCCCACACCCCAAATCCCAATCCCCAATCCCCAAACCCCACACCCCAAACCCCATTCCCCCACACCCCAAACCCCAATCCCCAATCCCCACACCCCACACCACAAACCCCAAACCCCAAAACCCCAAACCCCAAACCCCAAACCCCAAACCGCACTCCCCAAACCCAACATCCCAAACCCCATTCCCCAAACCCCACTGTCCAAACCCCACACCCCACTCCCCAAACCCCACACCCCACTCCCCAAACCCCAAACCACACTTCCCAAACCCCAAACCCCTCACCCCAAACTCCACTCCCCAAACCCCATACATCAAACCCCATACCCCAAACCCTAAAACCCTCACCCCAAACCCCACTCCCCAAACCCCATACCCCAAACCCCACTCCCCACTTCCCAAACCCCACTTCCCAAACCACAAAACCCACACCCCAAACCCCTCACCCCAAACTGCACTCTCCAAACCCCAAACCCCACTCTCCAAACCCCACTCTCCCAACCCCAAACCCCACACTCCAAACCCCAAACCCCACACCCCAAACCCCACAACCCACTCCCCAAACCCCATTCCCCACACCCCAAATTCCACACCTCACACCCAAACCCCACTCCTCACACCCCAAACCCCACTCCCCAAACCCTAAACCCCACTCCCCACACCGCAAACTCCACACACTAAACCCCAATCCCCACACCCCTAACCCCACACCTCACACCCAAACCCCACTCCCCACACTCCAAACCCCACACCCCAAACCCAACACCCCAAACCCCACACCCCAAACTCAACACCCCCAAACCCCCACTCCCAAAACCACAAACACCACACCCCCAAAACCCACTCCCCAAACTCCACTCCCCAAGCCCCAAAACCCATTCCCCACACCCCAAACCCCCAATCCCCAATCCCCAAACCCCACTCCCCAAACCCCACACCCCACACCCGCAAACCCCAAACCCCACTCCCCAAACCCCATCCCCCCAAAACCCCAAACCCCAAACCGCACTCCCCAAACCCGACACACCCCAAACCCAACATCCCAAACCCCATTCCCCAAACCCCACTGTCCAAACCCCACACCCCACTCCCCAAACCCCAAACCCCACACCCCACTCCCCAAACCCCAAACCCCACACCCCACTCCCTAAACCCCAAACACCAAACACCACACCCCAAGCTCCACTCCCCAAACCCCATACATCAAACCTCATACCCCAAACCCTAAAACCCTCACCCCAAACCCCTCACCCCCTCACCCCAAACCCCTCAACCCAAACCCCATACCCCAAACCCCACTCTCCAAACCCCACACCCCCACTCCCCCAAACCCCAAACCCCAAACCCCAAACCCCAAACCCCAAACCCCAAACCCCACTTCCCAAATACCAAACACCACACCCCAAACCCCACACCCCACTCCCCAAAATCCACACCCCTCACCCCAAACCCCTCACGCCAAAACCCTCATCCCAAACCCCTCACCCCCAACCCCACTCCCTAAACCCCATACCCCAAACCCCACTGCCCAAACCCCATACCCCAAACCCCACTCCCCACTTCCCAAACCCCACTTCCCAAACCCCAAACCCCTCACCCCCAAACTGCACTCTCCAAACCCCAAACCCCACTCTCCAAACCCCAAACCCCCACACCCCCAAACCCTTCACTCCAAACCCCACTCTCCCAACCCCAAACCCCACACTCCAAACCCCAAACCCCCACACTCCAAACCCCAAACCCCACTCCCCAAACCCCATTCCCCAAACCCCAAACCCCACTCCCCAAACCTCATCCCCCAAACCCCACGCCCCAAACCCCAAACCCCCAAACCCCACACTGCAAACCCCACTCCCCACACCACAAACCCCTCACCGCAAACCCCACTCCCCAAACCCCATACCCCAAACCCCACTCCCCACTTCCCAAACCCCACTTCCCAAACCACAAACCCCTCACCCCCAAACCCCTCACCCCAAACTCCACTCCCCAAACCCCAAACCTCAAACCCCTTACCCCAAACCCCAAAACCCCACTCCAAACCCCTCACCCCCTCACCCCAAACCCCTCAATCTAAACCCCATACCCCACACCCCCACTCCCCAAACCCCAAACCCCACTCCCCAAACCCCAAACCCCACTTTCCAAATACCAAACACCACACCCAAACCCCACTCCCCCAAAATCCACACCCCTCACCCCAAACCCCTCACCCCAAACCCCACTCCCCAAACCCCACTTCCCAAACCCCACTTCCCAAACCCCACTCCCCAAACCCCACACCCCAAACCCAACATCCCAAAACACATTCCCCAAACCCCACTCCACAAACCCCAAACCCCTCACCCCAAACTCCACTCCCCAAACCTCAAGCCCATACCCAAAACCCCAAAACCCACAGCCCAAAACCCTCACCCCTCACCCCAAACCCCCTCACCCCAAATCCCATAAGCCAAACCCCACTCTCCAAGCCCCACACCCCACTCCCCAAACCCCAAACTCCACTCCCCAAACCCCATACCCCACTTCCCAAACACCAAACACCACCCCAAACCCCATCCCCAAAATCCAGACCCCTCACCCCAAACCCCTCACGCCAAACCCCTCACGCCAAACCCCTCACGCCAAACCCCTCACCCCAAACCCCTCACCCCAAACCCCTCACCACAAACCCCACTCCCCAAACCCCATACCCCAAACCCCACTCCCCACTTCCCAAACCCCACTTCCCAAACCCCAAACCCCACTCCCCAAACCCCATCCCCCAAAACCCCAAACCCCAAACCGCACACCCCAAACCCAACATCCCAAACCCCATTCCCCAAACCCCACTGTCCAAACCCCAAACTCCACTCCCTAAACCCCATACATCAAACCTCATACCCCAAACCCTAAAACCCTCACCCCAAACCCCTCACCCCTCACCCCAAACCCCTCAACCCAAACCCCATACCCCAAACCCCACTCTCCCAACCCCAAACCCCACTCCCCAAACCCCAAACACCACTCTCCAAACCCCACACCCCACTCCCCAAACCCCACACCCCACTCCCCAAACCCCAAACCCCTCACCCCAAACCCCAAACCCCACTTCCCAAACCCCGCTTCCCAAACCACAAACCCCACACCCCAAACCCTTCACTCCAAACCCCACTCTCCCAACCCCAAACCCTTCACTCCAAACCCCACTCTCCCAACCCCAAACCCCACACTCCAAACCCCAAACCCCACTCCCCACACCCCACTCCCCAAAATCCACACCCCTCACCCCAAACCCCTCACGCCAAAACCCTCATCCCAAACCCCTCACCCCAAACCCCACTCCCCAAACCCCATACCCCAAACCCCACTCCCCACTTCCCAAACCCCACTTCCCAAACCACAAACCCCTCACCCCAAACCCCTCACCACAAACCCCACTCCCCAAACCTCATCCCCCAAACCCCTCACCCCAAACTCCACTCCCCAAACCCCAAACCTCAAACCCCATACCCCAAACCCCAAAACCCACACTCCAAACCCCTCACCCCCTCACCCCAAACCCCTCAATCTAAACCCCATACCCCACACCCCACTCTCCAAACCCCACACCCCACTCCCCAAACCCCAAACCCCACTTTCCAAATACCAAACACCACACCCAAACCCCAATCCCCAAAATCCACACCCCTCACCCCAAACCCCTCACGCCAAACCCCTCACCCCAAACCGCACTCCCCAAACCCCACTCCCCAAACCCCCACTCCCCAAACCCCATACCCCAAACCCCACTCCCCACTCCCAAACCCCACTTCCCAAACCCCTCACCCCACTCCCCACTCCCCAAACCCCACACCCCAAACCCCACTCCCCAAACCCCATACCCCAAACCCCACTCCCCACTTCCCAAACCCAACATCCCAAAACACATTCCCCAAACCCCACTCCACAAACCCAAACCCCATACCCCAAACCCCAAAACCCACAGCCCAAAACCCTCACCCCCTCACCCCAAACCCCTCAATCTAAACCCCATACCCCACACCCCACTCTCCAAACACCACACCCCACTCCCCAAACCCCAAACCCCACTCCCCAAACCCCAAACCCCACTTTCCAAATACCAAACACCACACCCAAACCCCACTCCCCAAAATCCACACCCCTCACCCCAAACCCCTCACCCCAAACCCCTCACCCCAAACCCCACTCCCCAAACCCCACACCCCAAACCCAACATCCCAAAACACATTCCCAAACCCCACTCCACAAACCCCAAACCCCTCACCCCAAACTCCACTCCCCAAACCTCAAACCCATACCCAAAACCCCAAAACCCACAGCCCAAAACCCTCACCCCCTCACCCCAAACCCCTCACCCCAAATCCCATAAGCCAAACCCCACTCTCCAAGCCCCACACCCCACTCCCCAAACCCCATACCCCACTCCCCAAACCCCAAACCCCACTCCCCAAACCCCATACCCCACTCCCCAAACCCCAAACCCCACTCCCCAAACCCCACACCCCACTCCCCAAACCCCACTCCCCAAACCCCACACCCCACTCCCCACACCCCACTCCCCACTCCCCAAACCCCACACCCCACTCCCCAAACCCCACACCCCACTCCCCAAATCCCACTCCCCAAAATCCAGACCCCTCACCCCAAACCCCTCACGCCAAACCCCTCACGCCAAACCCCTCACGCCAAACCCCTCACGCCAAACCCCTCACGCCAAACCCCTCACGCCAAACCCCTCACCCCAAACCCCTCACCCCAAACCCCTCACCACAAACCCCACTCCCCAAACCCCACACCCCAAACCCCACTCCCCACTTCCCAAACCCCACTTCCCAAACCACAAATCCCACACCCCAAACCCCTAACCCCACACCCCAAACCCCTCACCCCAAACTGCACTCTCCAAACCCCAAACCCCACTCTTCAAACCCCAAACCCCACACCCCAAACCCTTCACTCCAAACCCCACTCTCCCAACCCCAAACCCCACACTCCCAACCCCAAACCCCACTCCCCAAACCCCACAACCCACTCCCCAAACCCCACTCACCAAACCCCATACCCCAAACACCAAAACCCTCACCCCAAACACCTCACCCCTCACCCCAAACCCCTCAACCCAAACCCCATACCCAAAACCCCACTCTCCAAACCCCACACCCCACTCCCCAAACCCCAAACCCCAAACCCCAAACCCCACTCCCCAAACCCCAAACCCCAAACCCCACTCCCCAAACCCCACACCCCAAACCCCACACCCCAAACCCCAAACCCCACTCCCCACACCCCACTCCCCAAAATCCACACCCCTCACCCCAAACCCCTCACGCCAAAACCCTCACCCCAAACCCCTCACCCCAAACCCCTCACCACAAACCCCACTCCCCAAACCCCATACCCCAAACCCCACTCCCCACTTCCCAAACCCCACTCTCCAAACCCCAAACCCCACACCCCAAACCCTTCACTCCAAACCCCACTCTCCCAACCCCAAACCCCACACCCCAAACCCTTCACTCCAAACCCCACTCTCCAAACCCCAAACCCCACACCCCAAACCCCACAACCCATTTCCCAAACCCCACTCTCCCAACCCCAAACCCCACATCCCAAACCCCACACCCCACATCCCAAACCCCACACCCCACATCCCAAACCCCACACCCCACACCCACACCCCACATCCCAAACCCCACACCCAAACCCCAAACCCCACTCCCTAAGATCCACACCCCAAATCCCTCACCCCCCACCCCAAACCCCTCACCCCAAACCCCACTCCCCAAACCCCATACCCCAAACCCGACTCCCCACTTCCCAAACCCCAAACCCCACACCCCAAACCCCTCACCCCAAACCCCACTCTCCAAACCCCAAACCCCACTCTCCAAACCCCACACCCCAAACCCCACACCCCAAACCCCACACCCCAAACCCCACACCCCACTCCCCAAACCCCACACCCCCAAACCCCACTCCCCACACCACAAACCCCACACTGCAAACCCCACTCTCCAAACCCCAAACCCCCACACCACAAACCCCACACCGCAAACCCACTCCCCACACTCCAAACCCCACACCCACACCCAAACCCCAAAACTCACACCCCCACACTTCACACCCCAAACCCCACTCCCAAACCCTAAACCCCACACCCCCACACCGCAAACTCCACACCCCAAACCCCATTCCCCACACCCCAAATTCCACACCTCACACCCCAAACCCCACTCCCCAAACCCTAAACCCCACTCCCCCACACCGCAAACTCCACACACTAAACCCCATTCTCCACACCCCTAACCCCACACCTCACACCCAAACCCCACTCCCCACACTCCAAACCCCACACCCAAACCCCCAAAACCTCACACCCCACACCTCACACCCCACACCGCAACCCCCATTCCCCACACCCCAACCCCACACCTCACACCCAAACCCCACACCCCACACCCAAACCCCACACCTCACACCCAAACCCCACTCCCCACACCACAAACCCCACACTGCAAACCCCACTCTCCAAACCCCAAACCCCACACCTCACACCCCACACCCCAAACCCCACTCTCCACACTCCAAACCCCACAACCCACACCCAAACCCTAAACCCCGCACCACAAACCCCACACTGCAAACCCCACTCCCCACACTCCAAACCCCACACCCCACACCCAAACCCCTCACCCCAAACCCCTCACCCCAAACCCCACTCTCCAAACCCCAAACCCCAAACCCCAAACCCCACACCCCAAACCCCACACCCCAAACCCCACACCCCAAACCCCACACCCCAAACCCCACACCCCTAACCCCACACCTCACACCCAAACTCCACTCCCCACACTCCAAACCCCACCCTCCAAACCCCAAACCCCTCACTCCAAACCCCACTCTCCAAACCCCAAACCCCAAACCCCAAACCCCACACCCCACTCCCCAAAACCCACTCCCCACTCCCCAAACCCCAAACCCCACACCCCAAACCCCACACCCCACTCCCCAAAACCCACTCCCCACTCCCCAAACCCCACACCCCACACCTCACACCCCAAACCCTAAACCCCACACCGCAAACCCCACACCGCAAACCCCACTCCCCACACTCCAAACCCCACACCCACACCCAAACCCCAAAACTCACACCCCCACACTTCATACCCCAAACCCCACTCCCAAACCCTAAACCCCACACCCCACACCCCAAATTCCACACCTCACACCCAAACCCCACTCCTCACACCCCAAACCCCACTCCCCAAACCCTAAACCCCACTCCCCACACCGCAAACTCCACACACTAAACCCCATTCCCCACACTCCAAACCCCACACCCCAAACCCCACACCCCAAACCCCACACCCCAAACCCCACACCCCCAAACCCCACACCCCAAACCCTAAACCCCACACCCCACACCCCTAACCCCACACCTCACACCCAAACTCCACTCCCCACACTCCAAACCCCACACCCAAACCCCAAACCTCACAACCCCACACCTCACACCCCACACCGCAACCCCCACACACCAAACCCCATTCCCCACACCCTAAACCCCATTCCCCACACCCTAAACCCCACACCCCACACCCAAACCCCACTCCCCACACCACAAACCCCACACTGCAAACCCCACTCTCCAAACACCAAACCCCACACCTCACACCCCACAGCCCAAACCCCACACCCCACACTCCAAACCCCACAACCCACACCCAAACCCTAAACCCCACACCACAAACCCCACACTCCAAACCCCCACTCCCCACACTCCAAACCCCACACCCCACACCCAAACCCCAAAACTCACACCCCCCACACTTCACACCCCAAACCCCACTCCCAAACCCTAAACCCCACACCCCACACCGCAAACTCCACACCCCAAACCCCATTCCCCACACCCCAAATTCCACACCTCACACCCAAACTCCACTCCTCACACCCCAAATCCCACTCCCCAAACCCTAAACCCCACACCCCACACCGCAAACTCCACACACTAAACCCCATTCCCCCACACCCCTAACCCCACACCTCACACCCAAACCCCACTCCCCACACTCCAAACCCCACACCCAAACCCCAAACCTCACAACCCCACACCTCACACCCCACACCGCAACCCCCACACACCAAACCCCATTCCCCACTCCCCAAACCCCATACCCCAAACCCCACTCCCCACTTCCCAAACCCCACTCTCCAAACCCCAAACCCCACACCCCCAAACCCTTCACTCCAAACCCCACTCTCCCAACCCCAAACCCCACACCCCAAACCCTTCACTCCAAACCCCACTCTCCAAACCCCAAACCCCACACCCCCAAACCCCACAACCCATTTCCCAAACCCCACTCTCCCAACCCCAAACCCCACATCCCAAACCCCAAACCCCACATCCCAAACCCCACACCCCACATCCCAAACCCCACACCCAAACCCCAAACCCCACTCCCTAAGATCCACACCCCAAATCCCTCACCCCCCCACCCCAAACCCCTCACCCCAAACCCCACTCCCCAAACCCCATACCCCAAACCCGACTCCCCACTTCCCAAACCCCAAACCCCACACCCCAAACCCCTCACCCCAAACCCCACTCTCCAAACCCCAAACCCCACTCTCCAAACCCCACACCCCAAACCCCACACCCCAAACCCCACACCCCAAACCCCACACCCCACTCCCCAAACCCCACACCCCAAACCCCACTCCCCACACCACAAACCCCACACTGCAAACCCCACTCTCCAAACCCCAAACCCCACACCACAAACCCCACACCGCAAACCCCACTCCCCACACTCCAAACCCCACACCCACACCCAAACCCCAAAACTCACACCCCCACACTTCACACCCCAAACCCCACTCCCAAACCCTAAACCCCACACCCCACACCGCAAACTCCACACCCCAAACCCCATTCCCCACACCCCAAATTCCACACCTCACACCCAAACCCCACTCCTCACACCCCAAACCCCACTCCCCAAACCCTAAACCCCACTCCCCACACCGCAAACTCCACACACTAAACCCCATTCTCCACACCCCTAACCCCACACCTCACACCCAAACCCCACTCCCCACACTCCAAACCCCACACCCAAACCCCAAACCTCACACCCCACACCTCACACCCCACACCGCAACCCCCATTCCCCACACCCCAACCCCACACCTCACACCCAAACCCCACACCCCACACCCAAACCCCACACCTCACACCCAAACCCCACTCCCCACACCACAAACCCCACACTGCAAACCCCACTCTCCAAACCCCAAACCCCACACCTCACACCCCACACCCCAAACCCCACTCTCCACACTCCAAACCCCACAACCCACACCCAAACCCTAAACCCCGCACCACAAACCCCACACTGCAAACCCCACTCCCCACACTCCAAACCCCACACCCCACACCCAAACCCCTCACCCCCAAACCCCTCACCCCAAACCCCACTCTCCAAACCCCAAACCCCCAAACCCCAAACCCCACACCCCAAACCCCACACCCCAAACCCCACACCCCAAACCCCACACCCCAAACCCCACACCCCAAACCCCACACCCCTAACCCCACACCTCACACCCAAACTCCACTCCCCACACTCCAAACCCCACCCTCCAAACCCCAAACCCCTCACTCCAAACCCCACTCTCCAAACCCCAAACCCCAAACCCCAAACCCCACACCCCACTCCCCAAAACCCACTCCCCACTCCCCAAACCCCAAACCCCACACCCCAAACCCCACACCCCACTCCCCAAAACCCACTCCCCACTCCCCAAACCCCACACCCCACACCTCACACCCCAAACCCTAAACCCCACACCGCAAACCCCACACCGCAAACCCCACTCCCCACACTCCAAACCCCACACCCACACCCAAACCCCAAAACTCACACCCCCACACTTCATACCCCAAACCCCACTCCCAAACCCTAAACCCCACACCCCACACCCCAAATTCCACACCTCACACCCAAACCCCACTCCTCACACCCCAAACCCCACTCCCCAAACCCTAAACCCCACTCCCCACACCGCAAACTCCACACACTAAACCCCATTCCCCACACTCCAAACCCCACACCCCAAACCCCACACCCCAAACCCCACACCCCAAACCCCACACCCCAAACCCCACACCCCAAACCCTAAACCCCACACCCCACACCCCTAACCCCCCACACCTCACACCCAAACTCCACTCCCCACACTCCAAACCCCACACCCAAACCCCAAACCTCACAACCCCACACCTCACACCCCACACCGCAACCCCCACACACCAAACCCCATTCCCCACACCCTAAACCCCATTCCCCACACCCTAAACCCCACACCCCACACCCAAACCCCCACTCCCCACACCACAAACCCCACACTGCAAAACCCCACTCTCCAAACACCAAACCCCACACCTCACACCCCACAGCCCAAACCCCACACCCCACACTCCAAACCCCACAACCCACACCCAAACCCTAAACCCCACACCACAAACCCCACACTCCAAACCCCACTCCCCACACTCCAAACCCCACACCCCACACCCAAACCCCAAAACTCACACCCCCACACCTCACACCCCAAACCCCACTCCCAAACCCTAAACCCCACACCCCCACACCGCAAACTCCACACCCCAAACCCCATTCCCCACACCCCCAAATTCCACACCTCACACCCAAACCCCACTCCTCACACCCCCTAAACCCCACTCCCCACACCGCAAACTCCACACACTAAACCCCATTCCCCACACCCCTAACCCCACACCTCACACCCAAACCCCACTCCCCACACTCCAAACCCCACAGCCAAACCCCAAACCTCGCACCCCCACACCTCACACCCCACACCGCAACCCCCACACACCAAACCCCATTCCCCACACACCAAACCCCATTCCCCACACCCAAACCCCAAACCCCACACCCAAACCCCAAACCTCACACCTCACACCCCAAACCCCACTCCCCAAACCGTAGACCCCAAACCGTAGACCCCAAACCGTAGACCCCAAACCCCAAACCCCACACCCCAAGCCACACACCCAAAACCACAAACACCACACCCCAAACTCCACTCCCCACACCCCAAGCCCCATTCCCCACACCCCAAACCCCAATCCCCAAACCCCAAACCCCACTCCCCAAACCCCATCCCCCAAAACCCCAAACCCCAAACCGCACTCCCCAAACCCAACATCCCAAACCCCATTCCCCAAACCCCACTGTCCAAACCCCACACCCCACTCCCCAAACCCCAAACTCCACTCCCCAAACCCCAAACCCCACTTCCAAACACCAAACACCACCCCAAACCCCACACCCCACTCCCCAAATCCCACTCCCCAAAATCCAGACCCCTCACGCCAAACGCCTCACGCCAAACGCCTCACCCCAAACCCCTCACCCCAAACCCCTCACCCCAAACCCCTCACCCCAAACCCCTCACCCCAAACCCCTCACCCCAAACCCCTCACCACAAACCCCACTCCCCACTTCCCAAACCCCACTTCCCAAACCACAAATCCCACACCCCAAACCCCTCACCCCAAACTGCACTCTCCAAACCCCAAACCCCTCACCCCAAACCCCAAACCCCTCACCCCAAACCCTTCACTCCAAACCCCACTCTCCCAACCCCAAACCCCACACCCCAAACCCTTCACTCCAAACCCCACTCTCCCAACCCCAAACCCCACACTCCAAACCCCAAACCCCTCACCCCAAACCCCAAACCCCTCACCCCAAACCCTTCACTCCAAACCCCACTCTCCCAACCCCAAACCCCACACCCCAAACCCTTCACTCCAAACCCCACTCTCCCAACCCCAAACCCCACACCCCAAACCCCACAACCCATTTCCCAAACCCCACTCTCCCAACCCCAAACCCCACCCTCCAAACCCCAAACCCCACATCCCAAACCCCACACCCAAACCCCAAACCCCACTCCCCAAGATCCACACCCCAAATCCCTCACCCCCCACCCCAAACCCCCCACCCCAAACCCCACTCCCCAAACCCCATACCCCAAACCCGACTCCCCACTTCCCAAACCCCAAACCCCACACTCCAAACCCCAAACCCCACACCCCAAACCCCACAACCCATTTCCCAAACCCCACTCTCCCAACCCCAAACCCCACATCCCAAACCCCACCCTCCAAACCCCAAACCCCACACCCCAAACCCCTCACCCCAAACCCCACTCTCCAAACCCCAAACCCCACACCCCAAACCCCACACCCCACTCCCCAAACCCCACACCCCAAACCCCACTCCCCACACCACAAACCCCACACTGCAAACCCCACTCTCCAAACCCCAAACCCCACACCACAAACCCCACACCGCAAACCCCACTCCCCACACTCCAAACCCCACACCCACACCCAAACCCCAAAACTCACACCCCCACACTTCACACCCCAAACCCCACTCCCAAACCCTAAACCCCACACCCCACACCGCAAACTCCACACCCCAAACCCCATTCCCCACACCCCAAATTCCACACCTCACACCCAAACCCCACTCCTCACACCCCAAACCCCACTCCCCAAACCCTAAACCCCACTCCCCACACCGCAAACTCCACACACTAAACCCCATTCTCCACACGCCTAACCCCACACCTCACACCCAAACCCCACTCCCCACACTCCAAACCCCACACCCAAACCCCAAACCTCACAACCCCACACCTCACACCCCACACCGCAACCCCCACACACCAAACCCCATTCCCCACACCCCAACCCCACACCTCACACCCAAACCCCACACCCCACACCCAAACCCCACACCTCACACCCAAACCCCACTCCCCACACCACAAACCCCACACTGCAAACCCCACTCTCCAAACCCCAAACCCCACACCTCACACCCCACAGCCCAAACCCCACACCCCACACTCCAAACCCCACAACCCACACCCAAACCCTAAACCCCGCACCACAAACCCCACACTGCAAACCCCACTCCCCACACCCAAACCCCTCACCCCAAACCCCTCACCCCAAACCCCACTCTCCAAACCCCAAACCCCACTCCCCAAACCCCAAACCCCAAACCCCAAACCCCACACCCCACTCCCCAAAACCCACTCCCCACTCCCCAAACCCCAAACCCCACACCCCAAACCCCACACCCCACTCCCCAAAACCCACTCCCCACTCCCCAAACCCCACACCCCAAACCCCACACCCCACTCCCCAAACCCCACACTGCAAACCCCACACCGCAAACCCCACTCCCCACACTCCAAACCCCACACCCACACCCAAACCCCAAAACTCACACCCCCACACTTCACACCCCAAACCCCACTCCCAAACCCTAAACCCCACACCGCAAACCCCACTCCCCACACTCCAAAGCCCACACCCACACCCAAACCCCAAAACTCACACCCCCACACTTCATACCCCAAACCCCACTCCCAAACCCTAAACCCCACACCGCAAACCCCACACCGCAAACCCCACTCCCCACACTCCAAACCCCACACCCACACCCAAACCCCAAAACTCACACCCCCACACTTCATACCCCAAACCCCACTCCCAAACCCTAAACCCCACACCCCACACCGCAAACTCCACACCCCAAACCCCATTCCCCACACCCCAAATTCCACACCTCACACCCAAACCCCACTCCTCACACCCCAAACCCCACTCCCCAAACCCTAAACCCCACTCCCCACACCGCAAACTCCACACACCAAACCCCACTCCCCACACTCCAAACCCCACACCCCAAACCCCACACCCCTAACCTCACACCTCACACCCAAACTCCACTCCCCACACTCCAAACCCCACACCCAAACCCCAAACCTCACAACCCCACACCGCAAACCCCACACACCAAACCCCATTCCCCACACCCTAAACCCCACACCTCACACCCAAACCCCACACCCCACACCCTAAACCCCACACCTCACACCCAAACCCCACACCTCACACCCAAACCCCACACCCCACACCCAAACCCCACACCTCACACCCAAACCCCACACCTCACACCCAAACCCCACACCCACACCCCAAACCCCACACCCCACACCCAAACCCCAAACCCCACTCCCAAACCCCACACCCCACACCCAAACCCCAAACCCCACTCCCAAACCCCACAACCCACACCCAAACCCCAAACCCCACACCACAAACCCCACTCCCCACACCACAAACCCCACACTGCAAACCCCACTCTCCAAACCCCAAACCCCACACCTCACACCCCACAGCCCAAACCCCACACCCCAAACCCCACTCCCCACACTCCAAACCCCACAACCCACACCCAAACCCTAAACCCCACACCGCAAACCCCACACCGCAAACCCCACTCCCCACACTCCAAACCCCACACCCCACACCCAAACCCCACTCCTCACACTCCAAACCCCACTCCCCACACTCCAAACCCCACACCCCACACCCAAACCCCACTCCTCACACTCCAAACCCCACTCCCCAAACCCTAAACCCCACACCTCACACCCAAACCCCACTCCCCACACTCCAAACCCCACACCCAAACCCCAAACCTCACAACCCCACACCTCACACCCCACACCGCAACCCCCACACACCAAACCCCAAACCCCACACCCAAACCCCAAACCCCACACCCAAACCCCAAACCTCACACCTCACACCCCAAACCCCACTCCCCAAACCGTAGACCCCAAACCGTAGACCCCAAACCCAACACCCCAAACCCCAAACCCCACACCCCAAGCCACACACCCAAAACCACAAACACCACACCCCAAAACCCACTCCCCAAACTCCACTCCCCAAACCCAAAACCCATTCCCCACACCCCAAACCCCATTCCCCACACCCCAAACCCCACTCCCCAAACCCCACACCCCACACCGCAAACCCCAAACCCCACTCCCCAAACCCCATCCCCCAAAACCCCAAACCCCAAACCGCACTCCCCAAACCCAACATCCCAAACCCCATTCCCCAAACCCCACTGTCCAAACCCCAAACTCCACTCCCCAAACCCCAAACCTCAAACCTCATACCCCAAACCCTAAAACCCTCACCCCAAACCCCTCACCCCTCACCCCAAACCCCTCAACCCAAACCCCATACCCCAAACCCCACTCTCCCAACCCCACACCCCACTCCCCAAACCCCAAACCCCAAACCCCACTCCCCAAACCCCAAACCCCAAACCCCACTCCCCAAACCCCAAACCCCAAACCCCACTCCCCAAACCCCAAACCCCAAACCCCACTCCCCAAACCCCATACCCCAAACCCCACTCCCCAAACCCCAAACCCCAAACCCCACTCCCCAAACCCCATACCCCAAACCCCACTCCCCAAACCCCAAACCCCACTCCCCAAACCCCAAACCCCAAACCCCACTCCCCAAACCCCAAACCCCAAACCCCACTCCCCAAACCCCAAACCCCACTTCCCAAATACCAAACACCACACCCCCACTCCCCACACCCCACTCCCCAAAATCCACACCCCTCATCCCAAACCCCTCACCCCAAACCCCACTCCCCACTTCCCAAACCCCACTTCCCAAACCACAAACCCCACACCCCCAAACCCCTCACCCCAAACTGCACTCTCCCAACCCCAAACCCCACTCTCCAAACCCCAAACCCCACACCCCAAACCCTTCACTCCAAACCCCACTCTCCCAACCCCAAACCCCACACTCCAAACCCCAAACCCCACACCCCAAACCCCAAACCCCACTCCCCAAACCCCACTCACCAAACCCCAAACCCCACGCCCCAAACCCCAAACCCCTCACCCCAAACCCCACTCCCCAAACCCCAAACCTCAAACCCCATACCCCAAACCCCAAAACCCACACTCCAAACCCCTCACCCCTCACCCTAAACCCCTCAATCTAAACCCCATACCCCACACCCCACTCTCCAAACCCCACACCCCACTCCCCAAACCCCAAACCCCACTCCCCAAACCCCAAACCCCACTTTCCAAATACCAAACACCACACCCAAACCCCACTCCCCAAAATCCACACCCCTCACCCCAAACCCCTCACCCCAAACCCCTCACCCCAAACCGCACTCCCCAAACCCCATACCCCAAACCGCACTCCCCAAACCCCACTCCCCAAACCCCATACCCCAAACCCCACTCCCCACTTCCCAAACCCAACATCCCAAAACACATTCCCCAAACCCCACTCCACAAACCCCAAACCCCAAACCCCAAACCCCAAAACCCACAGCCCAAAACCCTCACCCCTCACCCCAAACCCCTCAATCTAAACCCCATACCCCACACCCCACTCTCCAAACACCACACCCCACTCCCCAAACCCCACACCCCACTCCCCAAACCCCAAACCCCACTTTCCAAATACCAAACACCACACCCAAACCCCACTCCCCAAAATCCACACCCCTCACCCCAAACCCCTCACCCCAAACCCCTCACCCCCAAACCCCTCACCCCAAACCGCACTCCCCAAACCCCTCACCCCAAACCGCACTCCCCAAACCCCTCACCCCAAACCGCACTCCCCAAACCCCATACCCCAAACCGCACTCCCCAAACCCCTCACCCCAAACCGCACTCCCCAAACCCCATACCCCAAACCCCACTCCCCACTTCCCAAACCCCACTTCCCAAACCCCACTTCCCAAACCCCACTCCCCAAACCCCACACCCCAAACCCAACATCCCAAAACACATTCCCCAAACCCCACTCCACAAACCCCAAACCCCTCACCCCAAACTCCACTCCCCAAACCTCAAGCCCATACCCAAAACCCCAAAACCCACAGCCCAAAACCCTCACCCCTCACCCCAAACCCCTCACCCCAAATCCCATAAGCCAAACCCCACTCTCCAAACCCCAAACCCCACTCCCCAAACCCCAAACCCCACTTCCCAAACACCAAACACCACCCCAAACCCCACACCCCACTCCCCAAATCCCACTCCCCAAAATCCAGACCCCTCACGCCAAACGCCTCACCCCAAAACCCCTCACCCCAAACCCCTCACCCCAAACCCTCACCCCAAACCCCTCACCCCAAACCCCCCACCCCAAACCCCACTCCCCAAACCCCATACCCCAAACCCGACTCCCCCACTTCCCAAACCCCAAACCCCACACTCCAAACCCCAAACCCCACACCCCAAACCCCACAACCCATTTCCCAAACCCCACTCTCCCAACCCCAAACCCCACATCCCAAACCCCACCCTCCAAACCCCAAACCCCACACCCCAAACCCCTCACCCCAAACCCCACTCTCCAAACCCCAAACCCCACACCCCAAACCCCACACCCCACTCCCCAAACCCCACACCCCAAACCCCACTCCCCACACCACAAACCCCACACTGCAAACCCCACTCTCCAAACCCCAAACCCCACACCACAAACCCCACACCGCAAACCCCACTCCCCACACTCCAAACCCCACACCCACACCCAAACCCCAAAACTCACACCCCCACACTTCACACCCCAAACCCCACTCCCAAACCCTAAACCCCACACCCCACACCGCAAACTCCACACCCCAAACCCCATTCCCCACACCCCAAATTCCACACCTCACACCCAAACCCCACTCCTCACACCCCAAACCCCACTCCCCAAACCCTAAACCCCACTCCCCACACCGCAAACTCCACACACTAAACCCCATTCTCCACACGCCTAACCCCACACCTCACACCCAAACCCCACTCCCCACACTCCAAACCCCACACCCAAACCCCAAACCTCACAACCCCACACCTCACACCCCACACCGCAACCCCCACACACCAAACCCCATTCCCCACACCCCAACCCCACACCTCACACCCAAACCCCACACCCCACACCCCAAACCCCACACCTCACACCCAAACCCCACTCCCCACACCACAAACCCCACACTGCAAACCCCACTCTCCAAACCCCAAACCCCACACCTCACACCCCACAGCCCAAACCCCACACCCCACACTCCAAACCCCACAACCCACACCCAAACCCTAAACCCCGCACCACAAACCCCACACTGCAAACCCCCACTCCCCACACCCAAACCCCTCACCCCAAACCCCTCACCCCAAACCCCACTCTCCAAACCCCAAACCCCACTCCCCAAACCCCAAACCCCAAACCCCAAACCCCACACCCCACTCCCCAAAACCCACTCCCCACTCCCCAAACCCCAAACCCCACACCCCAAACCCCACACCCCACTCCCCAAAACCCACTCCCCACTCCCCAAACCCCACACCCCAAACCCCACACCCCACTCCCCAAACCCCACACTGCAAACCCCACACCGCAAACCCCACTCCCCACACTCCAAACCCCACACCCACACCCAAACCCCAAAACTCACACCCCCACACTTCATACCCCAAACCCCACACCCAAACCCTAAACCCCACACCGCAAACCCCACACCGCAAACCCCACACCCACACCCAAACCCCAAAACTCACACCCCCACACTTCATACCCCAAACCCCACTCCCAAACCCTAAACCCCACACCCCACACCGCAAACTCCACACCCCAAACCCCATTCCCCACACCCCAAATTCCACACCTCACACCCAAACCCCACTCCTCACACCCCAAACCCCACTCCCCAAACCCTAAACCCCACTCCCCACACCGCAAACTCCACACACCAAACCCCACTCCCCACACTCCAAACCCCACACCCCAAACCCCACACCCCTAACCTCACACCTCACACCCAAACTCCACTCCCCACACTCCAAACCCCACACCCAAACCCCAAACCTCACAACCCCACACCGCAAACCCCACACACCAAACCCCATTCCCCACACCCTAAACCCCACACCTCACACCCAAACCCCACACCCCACACCCTAAACCCCACACCTCACACCCAAACCCCACACCTCACACCCAAACCCCACACCCCACACCCAAACCCCACACCTCACACCCAAACCCCACACCTCACACCCAAACCCCACACCCCACACCCAAACCCCACACCCCACACCCAAACCCCAAACCCCACTCCCAAACCCCACACCCCACACCCAAACACCAAACCCCACTCCCAAACCCCACAACCCACACCCAAACCCCAAACCCCACACCACAAACCCCACTCCCCACACCACAAACCCCACACTGCAAACCCCACTCTCCAAACCCCAAACCCCACACCTCACACCCCACAGCCCAAACCCCACACCCCAAACCCCACTCCCCACACTCCAAACCCCACAACCCACACCCAAACCCTAAACCCCACACCGCAAACCCCACACCGCAAACCCCACTCCCCACACTCCAAACCCCACACCCCACACCCAAACCCCACTCCTCACACTCCAAACCCCACTCCCCACACTCCAAACCCCACACCCCACACCCAAACCCCACTCCTCACACTCCAAACCCCACTCCCCAAACCCTAAACCCCACACCTCACACCCAAACCCCACTCCCCACACTCCAAACCCCACACCCAAACCCCAAACCTCACAACCCCACACCTCACACCCCACACCGCAACCCCCACACACCAAACCCCAAACCCCACACCCAAACCCCAAACCCCACACCCAAACCCCAAACCTCACACCTCACACCCCAAACCCCACTCCCCAAACCGTAGACCCCAAACCGTAGACCCCAAACCCAACACCCCAAACCCCAAACCCCACACCCCAAGCCACACACCCAAAACCACAAACACCACACCCCAAAACCCACTCCCCAAACTCCACTCCCCAAACCCAAAACCCATTCCCCACACCCCAAACCCCATTCCCCACACCCCAAACCCCACTCCCCAAACCCCACACCCCACACCGCAAACCCCAAACCCCACTCCCCAAACCCCATCCCCCAAAACCCCAAACCCCAAACCGCACTCCCCAAACCCAACATCCCAAACCCCATTCCCCAAACCCCACTGTCCAAACCCCAAACTCCACTCCCCAAACCCCAAACCTCAAACCTCATACCCCAAACCCTAAAACCCTCACCCCAAACCCCTCACCCCTCACCCCAAACCCCTCAACCCAAACCCCATACCCCAAACCCCACTCTCCCAACCCCACACCCCACTCCCCAAACCCCAAACCCCAAACCCCACTCCCCAAACCCCAAACCCCAAACCCCACTCCCCAAACCCCAAACCCCAAACCCCACTCCCCAAACCCCAAACCCCACACCCCACTCCCAAACCCCGAACCCCAAACCCCACTCCCCAAACCCCAAACCCCAAACCCCACTCCCCAAACCCCAAACCCCACTCCCCAAACCCCAAACCCCAAACCCCACTCCCCAAACCCCAAACCCCAAACCCCACTCCCCAAACCCCAAACCCCACTTCCCAAATACCAAACACCACACCCCACTCCCCACACCCCACTCCCAAAATCCACACCCCTCATCCCAAACCCCTCACCCCAAACCCCACTCCCCACTTCCCAAACCCCACTTCCCAAACCACAAACCCCACACCCCAAACCCCTCACCCCAAACTGCACTCTCCCAACCCCAAACCCCACTCTCCAAACCCCAAACCCCACACCCCAAACCCTTCACTCCAAACCCCACTCTCCCAACCCCAAACCCCACACTCCAAACCCCAAACCCCACACCCCAAACCCCACAACCCACTCCCCAAACCCCACTCACCAAACCCAAACCCCACGCCCCAAACCCCACTCCCCAAACCCCAAACCTCAAACCCCATACCCCAAACCCCAAAACCCACACTCCAAACCCCTCACCCCTCACCCTAAACCCCTCAATCTAAACCCCATACCCCACACCCCACTCTCCAAACCCCACACCCCACTCCCCAAACCCCAAACCCCACTCCCCAAACCCCAAACCCCACTTTCCAAATACCAAACACCACACCCAAACCCCACTCCCCAAAATCCACACCCCTCACCCCAAACCCCTCACCCCAAACCCCTCACCCCAAACCGCACTCCCCAAACCCCATACCCCAAACCGCACTCCCCAAACCCCACTCCCCAAACCCCATACCCCAAACCCCACTCCCCACTTCCCAAACCCAACATCCCAAAACACATTCCCCAAACCCCACTCCACAAACCCCAAACCCCAAACCCCAAACCCCAAAACCCACAGCCCAAAACCCTCACCCCTCACCCCAAACCCCTCAATCTAAACCCCATACCCCACACCCCACTCTCCAAACACCACACCCCACTCCCCAAACCCCAAACCCCACTCCCCAAACCCCAAACCCCACTTTCCAAATACCAAACACCACACCCAAACCCCACTCCCCAAAATCCACACCCCTCACCCCAAACCCCTCACCCCAAACCCCTCACCCCAAACCCCTCACCCCAAACCGCACTCCCCAAACCCCTCACCCCAAACCGCACTCCCCAAACCCCTCACCCCAAACCGCACTCCCCAAACCCCATACCCCAAACCCCACTCCCCACTTCCCAAACCCCACTTCCCAAACCCCACTTCCCAAACCCCACTTCCCAAACCCCACTTCCCAAACCCCACTCCCCAACCCCACTTCCCAAACCCCACTCCCCAAACCCCACACCCCAAACCCAACATCCCAAAACACATTCCCCAAACCCCACTCCACAAACCCCAAACCCCTCACCCCAAACTCCACTCCCCAAACCTCAAGCCCATACCCAAAACCCCAAAACCCACAGCCCAAAACCCTCACCCCTCACACCCAAACCCCTCACCCCAAATCCCATAAGCCAAACCCCACTCTCCAAACCCCAAACCCCACTCCCCAAACCCCAAACCCACTTCCCAAACACCAAACACCACCCCAAAACCCCACACTCCCCACTCCCAAAATCCCACTCCCCAAAATCCAGACCCCTCACGCCAAACGCCTCACCCCAAACCCCTCACCCCAAACCCCTCACCCCAAAACCCCTCACCCCCAAACCCCTCACCCCAAACCCCTCACCCCAAACCCCTCACCCAAACCCCTCACCACAAACCCCACTCCCCACTTCCCAAACCCCACTTCCCAAACCCCTAACCCCACACCCCAAACCCCTCACCCCAAACTGCACTCTCCCAAACCCCAAACCTCAAACCCCATACCCCAAACACCAAAACCCACACCCCAAACCCCCCCTCACCCCTCACCCCTCACCCCAAACCCTCAACGCAAACCCCATACCCCAAACCCCACTCTCCAAACCCCACACCCCAAACCCCAAACCCCAAACCCCAAACCCCACTCCCCACACCCCACTCCCCAAAATCCACACCCCTCACCCCAAACCCCTCACGCCAAAAACCCTCATCCCAAACCCCTCACCCCAAACCCCACTCCCCAAACCCCAATACCCCAAACCCCACTCCCCACTTCCCAAACCCCACTTCCCAAACCACAAACCCCACACCCCAAACCCCTAACCCCACACCCCAAACCCCTCACCCCAAACTGCACTCTCCAAACCCCAAACCCCACACCCAAACACCTAACCCCACACCCCCCAAACCCTTCACTCCAAACCCCACTCTCTCCCAACCCCAAACCCCACACTCCAAACCCCAAACCCCACACCCCAAACCCCACAACCCACTCCCCCAAACCCCAAACCCCAAAACCACACCCCAAACCCCTCACCCCTCACCCCCAAACCCCTCAATCTAACCCCATACCCCACACCCCACTCTCCAAAACCCCACACCCCACTCCCCAAACCCCACACCCCACTCCCCAAACCCCAAAACCCACTTTCCAAATACCAAACACCACACACCAAACCCCACTCCCCAAAATCCACACCCCTCACCCCAAACCCCACTCCCCAAACCCCACACCCCAAACCCAACATCCCAAAACACATTCCCCAAACCCACTCCACAAACCCCAAACCCCTCACCCCAAACTCTCACTCCCCAAACCTCAAACCCCACACCCCAAACCCCTCACCCCTCACCCCAAACCCCTCAATCTAAACCCCATACCCCAAACCCCACTCTCCAAACCCCAAACCCCACTCCCCAAACCCCATACCCCAAACCCCACTCCCCCACTTCCCAAACCCCACACCCCAAACCCAACATCCCAAAACCCTCACCCCAAACCCCACTTCCCAAACCCCAAACACCATACCCCAACACCAAAACCCCACAGCCCAAAACCCTCACCCCTCACCCCAAACCCCTCAACCCAAATCCATAAGCCAAACCCCACTCCCCAAACCCCAAACCCCACTCCCCAAACCTCAAACCCCACTTCCCAAACCCCACACCCCACTCCCCAAACCCCAAACCCCACACCCCACTCCCCAAACACCAAACACCACTCCCCAAACCCCCACTCCCCAAAAATCCACACCCCTCACAGCCAAACCCCTCACGCCAAACCCCTCGCACCAAACCCCTCACGCCAAACCCCTCACCCCAAACCCCACTCCCCAAACCCCATACCCCAAACCCCTCACCACAAACCCCACTCCCCACTTCCCAAACCCCCACTTCCCAAACCACAAACCCCACACCCCAAACCCCTCACCCCCAAACTGCACTCTCCAAACCCCAAACCCCACTCTCCAAACCCCAAACCCCACATCCCAAACCCTTCACTCCAAACCCCACTCTCCCAACCCCAAACCCCACTCTCCCAACCCCAAACCCCACACTCCAAACCCCAAACCCCACTCCCCAAACCCCATTCCCCAAACCCCACAACCCACTCCCCAAACCCCATTCCCCAAACCCCAAACCCCACACTCCAAACCCCAAACCCCACACCCCAAACCCCACAACCCCAAACTCCACTCCCCAAACCTCATCCCCCAAACCCCACACACCCCAAACCCCAAACCCCAAACCCCACACCACAAACCCCACACCGCAAACCCCACTCCCCACACTCCAAACCCCACACCCCCGCACCCAAATCCCAAACCTCAGAGCCCCACACCTCACATCCCAAACCCCACTCTCCAAACACTAAACCCCACACCGCATACCCCACACCCCCAAACCCCATTCCCCACGCCCCAAACCCCACACCTCAGACCCAAACCCCAAACCTCACACCCCCACAGCTCACACCCCAAACCCCACTCTCCAAACCCTAAACCCCACACCGCATACCCCACTCCCCAAACCCCACTCCCCACTCCCCAAACCCCACTTCCCAAACACCAAACACCACACCCCCAAACCCCACACCCCACTCCCCAAAATCCACATCCCTCACCCCAAACCCCTCACCCCAAACCCCAAACCCCTCACCCCAAACCCCACTCCCCAAACCCCATACCCCAAACCCCACTCCCCAAACCCCTCACCCCAAACCCCACTCCCCAAACCCCATACCCCAAACCCCACTCCCCAAACCCCATACCCCAAACCCCACTGCCCAAACCCCACACAACAAACCCCACACCACAAAACCCACTCCCCACATTCCAAACCCCACACCACACACCCAAATCCCAAACCCCACACCCAACATTCCAAACCCCACACCACACACCCCAAACCCCACTCCCCAAACCCCATTCCCTAAACACCAAACCCCATTCCCCACACCCCAAACTCCACACCTCAAACCCCACACCTCAAACCCCATACCCCACACCCAAAACCCACACCTCACACCCCAAACCCCACTCCCCAAACCCCAAACCCCATTCCACAAACCGCAAATCCCACTCCCCACTCCCCCAAACTCAATCCCCAAACCCCACACTGCAAATCCCACTCCCCAAACCACACACCCCAAACCACACACCTCAAACTCCAAACCCCACACCCCAAACCCCAAACCCCACTCCCCAAACCCCACACCCTACACCCCACACCCCAAACCCCACTCCCCAAACCACACACCCCAAACCCCACACCCCAAACCCCAAACCCCACAACCCACACCCCAAACCCCACAACCCAATCCCCAATCCCCAATCCCCAAACCCCACACCCCACACCGCAAACCCCACACTGCACATCCCACTCCCTTAACCACACACCCCAAACCCCAAACCCCAAACCCCACACCACAAACCCCAAACCACAAACCACAGACCCCACACCACAAACCCCAAACCACAAACCACAGACCCCACACCCCAAACCCAAGCCCACCCCACACCCTACACCCCACACCACAAACCCCACACCCTACACCCCACACCCTACACCCCACACCCTACACCCCACACCCTACACCCCACACCACAAACCCCACACCACAAACCCCACACCCCAAACCTCACACCCCAAACTTCACACCCCAAACCCAACACCCCATACCCTAAATTCCAAACCCCAAATGCCAAACCCCAAACCCTAAATCCCACATCCTAAATCCCAAACCCTGCACCCTAATGGCCTTTTGGGAGCACCAATGCTGCAGATCAGCTAGTTTTGTAGAAATCCCCAGCTCTCTCGTGGAAATAGTGCAACACTGAAGCATGTTCTAGCTGATGGCTGGGTGTGCAATAATGATGCCCCTACTGAGAGTGACCACACAGGCTTAAACATGGTGAGTGCCCACTTTGAGAGGCCACTGAGTCAACAGTGCTCATCGAACCTACATCCTTGTAATAGTCAGTTCTGCCATGAGAAACAGGGAAATAATTAGAAGGGGACTGTGGTTCCAAACAAATAAAAAAGTCTTGAACTTTTTTTTTATTTGTTCTTGGATTATAAGTGTCGCTGGCTGGGCCCAACATTTATTGCCCATCCCTAATTGCCCTTAGGGAGAAGGTGGGGGTGAGCCAACTTCTTGAGCCGCTGCAGTCCATGTGGTGTAGGTACACCCACAGTGCTGTTAGGGAGGGAGCTCCAGGGTTTTGACCCAGCGATAGTGAAGGAACGGTGATATATTTCCAAATCAGGATGATGACTGACTTGGAGGGGAATTTCCAGGTGGTGGTGTTCCCATGTGTCTGCTGCCCTTGTCCTTCTAGACGGTAGTGGTCGCGGGTTTGGAAGGTGCTGTCAAAGGAGCCTTGGTGAGTTGCTGCAGTGCATCTTGTAGATGGTACACACACTGCTGCTACTGTGTGTCGGTGGTGGAGAAAGTGAATGTTGAAGGTGGTGGATGGGGTGCCAATCAAGTGAGCTGCTTTGTCCTGGATGGTGTCTAGCTTCTCGAATGTTGTTGGAGCTCCACTCATCCAGGCAAGTGGGGAGTATTCCATCACACTCCTGACTTGTGCCTTGTAGATGGTGGACAGGCTTTGGGGAGTCAGGAGGTGAGTTACTTGCCACAGGATTCCCAGCCTCTGATCTGCTCTTGTAGCCGCAGTTAAGTTTCTGGTCAATGGTAACCCTCAGGTGTTGATGGTGGGGGATTCAGTGATGGTAATGCCATTGAACATCAAGGAACAATGGTTAGATTCTCTCTTGTTGGAGATGGTCATTGCTTAGCACTTGTGTGGCGCGAATGTTACTTGCCACTTGTCAGCCTAATCCTGGATACTGCCCAGGTCTTGCTGCATTTGGACATGGACTGCTTCAGTATCTGAGGATTCGCGAATGGTGCTGAACATTGTGCAATCATCAGCGAACATCCTCACTTCTGACCTTATGACGGAAGGAAGGTTATTGGTGAAGCAGCTGAAGTTGGTAGGGCCTAGGACACTAATAATCTCAGTGATGTTTTCTTCACTGCCCTGTCTGATAAACTATTAAAAACATCTACCACTCTTAGAGTTAATGTGAGTTTCTTGCTGGCTGGTTTAAATTTTCCTTTTAGCCAATTATAAATGTGGGCTCATAATATAATGCTTATTGTACTTTTCTGGCACCTCTTAAACTCTGCTATGGGATGCTTGGAAAATTGAATTCAATTCTGGTGGTGACGGACTGGCATTGGAAAACTCCAGGAATCTTGGAAAGCCCTACAGGATCATCAATGCCCTTTAGGGAACGAAACTTGCCATGTCCACACAGTCCCCTCAGGGCAACTAACGATGGGCATTGCGCACTAATGCTGCCCCCTATCCCCCATCCCCAGCACAGATACTGTTCCCACCTTACAAATATTTTCCTGTGGCCCTATTCCTGTGACTCTGAAGTGATATTATGGGTTTACTTTGTCTAGAACTTTCCATTTTTTAATACGATCCCTGACTTCACAGAATCACAGGATTGTTACAGCACAGAAGGGGGCCATTCGGCCTGTCATGTCTGCGCCGGCTCTCAGGGTGAGCAATTCACTCAGTGCCCCTCTCCCACCTCCTCGCTGTAACCACCCCCCACCCCTCCTGCACTTCCTTCCTTTTCAGAGAACAGTCTAATCCCCTTTTGAACCTGCCTCCACCCTGTCTGGCAGTACATTCTGACCCTAACCACTCACTGCGCGTAAATATTCTCCTCATGTCCCTATTGCTTTTTTTGCCAATTACCTTAAATCTGTGCCCTCTGGTTCTCGCCCCTTCCACCAATGGGAACGATTTCTCCCGACTTACTCTGTCCAGACCCCTCCATGATTTTGAACGTCTCTATCAAACCTCCCCTCAGCCTTCTCTTTCTCCAAGGAGAACAGTCCCAACTTCCCCAAGCTATCCACGTGGCTGAATTTCCTCATGGCCGAAACCATTCTCGTGACTTGTAGAATTGTGGATCGGTACAACACAGCGGGAAGCATTCCACTCCATCAAGCCAATCCTGGCTCTTCCAAGGAGCAATCCACTTCATTCTGTTCTTTCCCCACATCCCTGCACTTTTTCCTCTTCCAAGATTTACCTGGTTCCCTGTTAAAGGCTATCATTGAATCTGTATCCACCGCCCTTAAGTACATCCCAAGTCACGAGTGCTCATGGCATACAAAAGACTCTCTTTGTGTCACCCCCTCATTCCTTCATCTTAAGTCTGTGCCCCCCTAAATTTTTTGTCTCCATTCTTTCCTGGGATGTGGGCGTCACTGGCAAGACCAGCACTTGTTGCCCATCCCTAATTGCCCTTGAACTGAGGTGCTTGCGATGCTATTTCGGAGGTCAGTTAAGATTCGACCACATTGCTGTGGGTCTGGAGTCACGTGTAGGCCAGACCAGCTAAGGATGGCCGATTTCCTTCCCTGAAGGGGATTAGTGAACCTGATGGGTTTTTTTTTATTATTGACAATCGATGATAGCTTCATGATCACCATTACTGAAACCAGGGCCAGGATTTTCCAGCCCCAGCCTGGGGGTGGGACCCGCCGTGGAAGGTTTGGCAGCCCAGCCAAAAGTCCTTTGATTTTCGGTGAGAGCGGACAATCCCAGCAGTGAGAGGGGCCAGCAAAAACCATCCTAGCTTTCAACTCCAGATTTATTAACTGAGCTGAAGTCCCACCACTGCCATGAGTGGGATTTGAACTCATATCCCTAAAGTATTAGCCTGGGTCCTTGGAGTACTAGTCCAGCAACATTACCACCACACCACCATCTCCTTTACCGCCCGTGGTAGCGTTTTCTCTTTAATTACTTAAGGAAAGGGTTAAAAGTTTGACAGTCCATTTGGATCAGTAGCACTTTTAAAGCCAACCTAATAAACTAAATGAGAAATAAAGTAAACACAGCCCCTAAGTTAGGTTAGCTGTAAAACCAAAGACAAAGTTTAAAGAAAACTTACAAACATCAAATGAAAATGTGGTTAAGGGGGTCAATAAAGCTCCCCAGTCCCCACGGTGCCTATCGGACACAGAAGGCCTCGATGGTGCCGGCAGACACTGCGTGCACCCTCTCCAGGGACACCCGGACGTGAACGAGGGGCAGACAGTCGGGTGGGACAACCCCCTTGATCGCCCGCTGCCTGGACCTGTTAATGGCTAACTTGGCCAAGCCCAGAAGCAGGTCCTCCTCCTCCCCAGCCCTCCTCTGCACTGGGTGCCTGTAGATCAGGAGCATGGGAAAAGCACAGGCAGATGTTCAACGGAGCACCAACTGAGGGACCCTGGCTTGCCAGCTCATTCAGGGGTTGAGTTGACCTGGCAGCCATGCACATTGTGGTCTGGGGCTATGGATAGTGATGGTAGAGGCTCCAACATTCTTTCCACCACATGAGACCAGGAACCTTTACACACTGCTACTGCCTGCCTTTGGCCTATGTTGGAAGGTTGACATGTTATAAACACACCTTCCTTAGTTGTCAAGTCCTGGGGTGGGAACTTAAACCTGGAGCATTTACAGGTTTTGAGATCACTGCAGCACATAACCAGATCAAACGCCCATCCTAGCTTTCAACTCCAGATTTATTAACTGAACTGAAATCCCACCACTGCCATGAGTGGGATTTGAACCCATATCCCCTAAATATCCCCCTGGGTCCTTGGCGTACTAGTCTAGCAATATTACCACAACACCACCATCTCCTTTTCCACCAGCAATGGTGTTTTCTCTTTAGTTATTCAAGGAAAGGGTTAAGAGTTTGACAGTCCATTTGGATCTGGGTAAGGAATGAGCTGGATGGCCTTAAATAAGAATGTAATTATTTTAACTCATGCCTATATCGATCAGTATATCGACTGCCTAACTCACAGGGTAATCCCCAGAGTGGTCTGTGCTGTCAGCTCCACTGGACTGAGGGTGTTTAATTGGCAGCAGCAGACAAACTATTAAATCGACTGACACCAGGTTATTTTAATGCCCTCGCATTAATCATAACTTACGACACTTAAGACTCTAAGGAGTAATTTTTATGGCAACTGTCATTTTATTCTGTTATGAATTATAATCTTTTTTTTTAACGAATAAGGAATTAAAGTTGCCAACTTTTGTATTATTCCTCAATTTGCACACCTCTCCCTCCCTCCCCATCCACTCTGGACTCTGGTTGGGGTACATTACTATAGATGCCAGCAACCTTCCTTTAGCCCATGGAGACAGTTAGGAAAAGGAGAGCACGTGGCCCTTTGTGCCTGTGCCACCTCTTGGCAAAAGAAGAAACAGGAGAGGTCAGGAAGTAAACCTCCTGTCGGTCCTGTGCTCGCTGACCTACACCCTGGGCAAAGTAACATCGTGATTTTAAAGTTCTCACCCTTGTTTCCAAGCCCCTCCCCTCCCTATAATCTCCTCCAGCGCCACAACCCTCCAAGATACCAGCACACATTTAACTCTGGCCTCTTTAATCTAGGGAGCCTGGGACTCCCAGTCGAAAAGTGGAACCTCAAACCGTGTGGCACTCCCTCAGCACCTACAGTGTCATTCAAGGCTTTTGCACTCAATTCTCAAAGCTGGTCATGATCCCATGACTTTCTGACTGTGCGGCAAGACTGCCACCCACTGAACCACCACTGGAGCTTAGCCAGGATCTGAAAGGCCAGGGCTGAGGGTTGATAGAAACCTGGTGTGTAAAAGGATTGTGAGCAGCTGGGCTCCTTCTGTCTCAAATTCAATGGAATCCTCTTCCAAGCAAAATATTTCTTTTTCTGAAATGAGCTCCGTGCTTATCAGGATAGATCTCCAATCCCAAAATATGCAGGAGTGAGATAGGGCTGGGAACTGCTACTTCTAACCTCTGGAGAGGCCCTCTCCTAAGGGCACCATCCTGAAGTGGCTTCCACACATCTCTCAAGAATGTACCTCACTAATCCCACCATTTAGGTGCCAGCAGTGAGTAAGTGTGGCTGATGTTAGTTTGTTTTGTGGGTGTTTTGTTTCGTTTGATCTTGGTGCGGCCTGAATTATTTTTCCCAAAGTTAATAAGCCATACTTGGGAGCCACGCACTTCGTAGACGAACACCAGGCCCAAAGCCACGTAGACCAGAAACTCCCAAATATGGTGCCCTGAGGAATCACAGAAAGAAACAGCACAGATCTGACTCAGCAGGTAGAGCGGTTGCCTCTGAATCATGTGGGTCAAGGCTCATCCGAGCAGTTGAAGGCAAAAATCAAATCTGACACTCGCAGTGCAGTACTGAGGGAGTGCTGCACTGTCAGGGATGCCGTCTTTCAGGTGAGACGTTAAACCGAGGCCCCATCTGCCCTTTCATGTGGATGTAAAAGGTCCCCTCACGCTATTTCGAGGGGAGATCCCCCCCAGTGTCCCGGCCAATGTTTATCCCTCAATCAACATCGCAAAAAAACATACTCAGAACACCTGGTCGTTATGCTGTTTGTGGGAGCTTGCTGTGCACAAATTGGCTGCCACAACAATGACTACACTTCAAAAAGTAGTCCACTGGCTGCAAAGTGCCTTGAGACATCCGGAAGTCATGGAAAACACTTTATAAATACAAGTCTTTGTTTTCTGGGGAGACCATTTGACCCATTGTACCTTTGCCAGCTCTTTGAGCAGCTATCCAAATATCCCTGCACATTTTCCCCTTCAATTATTTATTCATTTCCCTTTTGAAAGTTACTTTAGAATCTGTAACCACCACCCTCCCAGATGAACACAACTCACTGTGTAAAAACAAACAGATCACCTCTAGTTCTTTTTATCAACTATGTTAATTCTCTGATTTTCCTCATTGTTACTGACCATCTAGCCAGTGAGAAAGTTTCTCCTCATTTGCTCTATTAATATCCCTTCGTGATTTTGGAAACCTCTTTTGAGAGGGAGTTGGCAGAGCAGAAGGAGCAGGAACTTAGTTCTTAAGAGTGGGGCTTGACCCCCACAACTCTCTGAGACACGAATGTTACCCTGAGTGACAATTGACACCATTCTACCTTTTCATTCGGTCATTCCTAGCGAAGAGGATCTCCTTCCCTTTATTCTTTCTAAGACATTAATCTGCTTTTTTTCTCAATCAGATTCCTGACTCCCCAAAGCCTGTCCACCATCTACAAGGCACCAGTCAGGAGTGTGATGGAATACTCCCCACTTGCCTGGATGAGTGCAGCTCCCACAACACCAACCGGGACAAAGCAGCCCCGCTTGATTGGCACCCCATCCACAAACATTCACTCCCTCCATCATCGACGCACAGTGGCAGCAGTGTGTGTACCATCTACAAGATGCACTGCAGCAACTCACCAAGCCTCCTCAGACAGCACCTTCCAAGCCCGTGACTTCTACCAGCTAGAAGGACAAGGGCAGCAGACACATGGGAACACCATCACCTGCAAGTTCCCCTCCAAGCCTCTCCCCATCCTGACTTGGAAATATATCAGCCGTTCCTTCACTGTCACTGGGCCAAAATCCTGGAACTCCCTCCCTAACAGCACGGTGGGTGTACCTACACCACATGGACTGCAGCGGCTCAAGAAGGCAGCTCACCCACCACCTTCTCAAGGGCAATTAGGGATGGGCAATAAATGCTGGCCCAGCCAATGATAGCAATATCTCATGAACAAATACCAAAAACATGTTCAGACAGACGATTTGTGTATTTCCTGCGTTTATTTCAGATTTGCTGCTTTCAAATCTTATCTCTTTTGGGATGGAAGCTTGGCTCATTGGGATCGTTCCGCACAGGCAGCGACTTGTGCTTCCGAGGTCCTTCCCAGGACTCCGGCATGTGGCCTACACTGACCCTCGAGTGCTGCACCTCGGGGCCAACGAGACGTTAAAGCAAGGACCCAGCAACCCTCTGGTGATGGGTGAGATACATATCAATGGGGCCGTGGTGCCACTTGGTGAGGAACGAGGGGCTTCCTTGCACCTCGGGTGGCTTTCATCCCTCAACCGCAATAGCACAATCGTCACACCGCTGGTCGTGGGATCTCCCTGTGCGCAAAGTGGCCAGGGTGCGCCGACACCCTCAAGGCAAATCATTGCCGGTGGAGGCTTGAAATGCACAAGGTGCTCTGAGACCTTTTACTAGGTTAAAGGTGCTATATAAATGCAAGGGCAGAACTTTCCAGTTGGTGTGCGCAAGATGGCGCACGACGAAGTCGGGCCTATTAAGGCCATTAAGAGATCAATGGAGCCGCCTTAATGTTGGCGGCAGGTGGAGAACTCAAGTGGCCCATGGGCGGGCTGAGGTTTCCTGAAGCTTTTATTAAATAAATAAATACATTTCCACAAAAATTAAAACATGTCCCCACTCACGTCACACAGTCACCTGAGGGGGGACAGGCTTAAATAAATTTATAAATCATTTCTTTCATAGTTTTAATACCCATTCAGTCTCCCTGCTGCATTTTAACTCATCTTTCTTAAAGGGGCACTGCCACCCTGAAAGAGGCTGGGTACGTGGGTAATGGGGCCCACGTCGCGGAGTGGGGCCGAGTGCAGCCAGGCAACCAAAGGGCAGGGTTTTGGGTCCTAGGTCAGGGGTCAAATGGGGATCCTGACCTCAAACTATAGGAAAGTCAGTCACCTGGTAGTGATTCTCCCTGAAGTAGCTGACTGGCGGCCAGAGGGCACATTCGCCACCCAATTCAGGACATTGGGCAGGCTCTTGAAGCAATAGGAAGCCCTCCAGCTTGGAAAGGGCCGGAGCTGACCGTTTCAGGTAAGGGGGAGAGAGAGGGCACCTCCATCTGCCTGTCAGCAACTTTCAAAGACTTTGAAATTAGAAGGTGACCACTACCGCCGAGGGGGATTTCCCTTCTGTGCCTTCCTCACCCCCTGTGATTTCCCTCCCCAACAGCGCTGTGGGTGTACCTACACCCTCACCGCCCGCAGCGGTTCCAAAACAGTGGCTCGCCGACCAGCCTTCTCAAGGGGCGATTAGGGACTGGCAACAAATGCTGGCCTGGCCAAAGATGTGCTAAATCCCGTGAAAGAGTACAGCAAGAGCAGGCGGACGGGGCCTCGGAGCCTGCCTGGAGTGCTTGCTCCAGGTCTGCCTCTAGGAAGCTACCTCTTCCCGATGTGCAGAAGGCCCATAGGCTGTTTGGAAAATTCTAGCCCTTTTGTTAACTGGTCTCAGTTGGCCACTAACTTACCTGAATTGACTTCCCATTCCGCGCCTGATCCCGTCTCCGGGAAAATAGCCAAGGGCCTGGGATGGTGCTGGCAAACCCTCTAACCAGCCAAGGACCCCAGACTCACCTGCACCTGGGGTCGAAAATTTCTGCTTCCAGAGTCTATCAACCCATGAGGCCGGAAACCACACCGTGCACATCAATTTAATGAATCATTGCGACAAACATTATAGAATCTGAGGATTGTAACTTGAGGGCGTAATCTAGGCTGACATCCCCAGTACAGTGCTGAGGGAGCACTGCGCTGTCGGAGATGCCGTCTTTTGGATGAGATTTTAAATCATGGCCCCTGGCTGCCCTCTCAGGTGGGTATAAAAAAGGTTCAAATAGTTTGAAGAACTATCGGCGTCCTGCCGATAATTATCCCTCAACCAACTCCTAAAACTGACACAAAAACAGAATTACCTGGAAAAACTCAGCAGGTCTGGCAGCATCGGCGGAGAAGAAAAGAGTTGACGTTTCGAGTCCTCATGACCCTTCGACAGAACTTGATTTCGAGTCCAAGAAAGAGTTGGAATATAAGCTGGTTTAAGGTGTGTGTGTGGGGGGCGGAGAGATAGAGAGAGAGAGAGGTGGTTGTGTAGACAAACAAGCAGTGATAGAAGCAGATCATCAAAAGATGTCAGTGACAATGGTACAATAGAACACATAGGTGTTAAAGTTAAAGTTGGTGATATTATCTAAACGAATGTGCTAATTAAGAATGGATGGTAGGGCACTCAAGGTATAGCTCTAGTGGGGGTGGGGGGAGCATAAAAGATTTTAAAATATTTAAAAATAATGGAAATAGGTGGGAAAAGAAAAATCTATATAATTTATAGGGAAAAATAAAAGGAAAAAGGGGGAAACAGAAAGGGGGTGGGGATGGGGGAGGGAGCTCACGACCTAAAGTTGTTGAATTCAATATTCAGTCCGGAAGGCTGTAAAGTGCCTAGTCGGAAGATGAGGTGTTGTTCCTCCAGTTTGCGTTGGGCTTCACTGGAACAATGCAGCAAGCCAAGGACAGACATGTGGGCAAGAGAGCAGGGTGGAGTGTTAAAATGGCAAGCGACAGGGAGGTTTGGGTCATTCTTGCGGACAGACCGCAGGTGTTCTGCAAAGCGGTCGCCCAGTTTACGTTTGGTCTGTCCAATGTAGAGGAAACCGCATTGGGAGCAACGAATGCAGTAGACTAAGTTGGGGGAAATGCAAGTGAAATGCTGCTTCACTTGAAAGGAGTGTTTGGGCCCTTGGACGGTGAGGAGAGAGGAAGTGAAGGGGCAGGTGTTACATCTTTTGCGTGGGCATGGGGTGGTGCCATAGGAGGGGGTTGAGGAGTAGGGGGTGATGGAGGAGTGGACCAGGGTGTCCCGGAGGGAATGATCCCTACGGAATGCCGATGGGGGGGGTTGAAGGGAAGATGTGTTTGGTGGTGGCATCATGCTGGAGTTGGTGGAAATGGTGGAGGATGATCCTTTGAATGCGGAGGCTGGTGGGGTGATAAGTGAGGACAAGGGGGACCCTATCATGTTTCTGGGAGGGAGGAGAAGGCGTGAGGGCGGATGCGCGGGAGATGGGCCGGACACGGCCTAAAACTGACTGTCTGGCATACGAACATATGAACGTACAAATTATGGGCTATTTGACCCCCCCATCACCCCCCCCCCCCCCCCCCCAATGCCTGCTCCGCCATTCAATAAGATCTCGGCTGATCTGATTGTGGCCTCAGGCCCACATTCTACTCCTCTCCCCCCCCCCCCACCCCCCACTGCCCCCATAACCTTTCACCTCCTTGTTAGTCAAGAATCTACCTACCTCTGCCTTAAAACTAGTCATTAACCCTGCCTCCACCGGTCTCTGGGGAAGAGAGTTCCAAAGATTCTCAACCCTCTGAGAGAAAATGTTTTTCCTCATCTCCGTTTTAAATGGGAGACCCCTTAGCTTTAAACTGTATCTCCTTGTTCTAGTTCTGGCCATCTATTTCATCCCTCTTTCAATCCACTGTGTTGGTATAAAGAATGGATGAGCGAAGATAAGGCTTGTGGAAGATCTGCCAACGTGAGCCATTGTCTTCAGGAGAGGAGGGAATGATAACTCGGAAATTAGAGAGCACTACCTGTGAACTGGAATATCACACTATTAACCTGAAGCCACAATATGATCCATGATTTGAATTACACTGTCACCATGATGGAGGAGGACTGAGTCAGTAATAGCATGTATAGCTCAAAACTGTTTTTAAACCTCAAGCTAAAGCAAATTAGGAAATTAAAGTGCACAAAGCTAATCTTTTCATCTTTGTTTTCTTGGAAAAGGTTTTGTTTAAGAAGTGGCAGAGCGCCAGGCCAAGCTGAGCCCTTGTTTTTTTTTATTAAATAGGCTGCTCCTCCAAGTGGGTGATTGATATCATGTGTATCAGTCCTGATCAAGTCACTTAGCTATTCCGAGCTGGGGCAGTTGTTCTAGGACTGGCTAAAGAGGGTTCCTGCCCCTGGCCTGCTCCAGTCGCTGAGGTACTGGAGCAGCAATGACAACTTGTCAAAGAGTCATGGAGTTTTACAGCATGGAGAAAGGCCCTTCGGCCCATCGTGCCCATGCCAGTCATCAAGCCCCTATTGACTCTAATCCCATTTTCCAGCACTTGACCTGTAGCCCTGTGTGTGCTAAGGTGTTTCAAGTGCTCATCTAAATACTTCTTAAATGTTGTGAGGGTTCCCATCTCTACCTCCCCCTCAGGCAGTGAGTTCCAGATACCCCGCCCACCTTCTGGGTGAAAATTTTTTTCCTGAAATCCCCTCTAAACCTCCTGCCCTTTACCTTAAATCTATGCCCCCTGGTTATTGACCTCATCATTAAGGGGAAAAGTTTCTTCCGATCCACCCTATCTATGCCCCTCATAATTTTGTATACCTCTATCAGGTCCCCCCTCAGCCTTCTCTGCTCTAGGGAAAACAACCCCAGCCTATCCAGTCTCCCTTCATAGCTGAAACGCTCCAGCCCAGGCAATATCCTGGTGAATCTCCTCTGCACCCTCTCCAGTGCAATCACATCCTTCCTATAATGTGGCGACCAGAACTGCACAGAGTGCTCCAGCTGTGGCCTAACTAGCGTTTTATACAGCTCCAACATAACCTCCCTGCTCTTCTATTCAATGCTTCAACTAATAAAGGTGAGTATCCCATATGCCTTCTTAACCACCTTATCTACCTGTGCTGCTGCCTTCAGGAATCTATGGACATGTACACCAAGGTCCCTCCGATCCTCTGTACTTCCAAGATTCCACCATTCATCATGTACTCCTTGCCTTGTTAGTCCTCCCAAAGTGCATCACTCACACTTTTCAGGATTAAATTCCATTTATTACTGTTCTGCCCATATTGTCCTGTAGTATAAGGCTTCCTTCCTTACCACACACCAATTTTAATGTCATCTGCAAACTTACTGATCATACCTCCTCCATTCATGTCTAGATCATTAATGCACACTATAAACAGCAAGGGACCCTGCACCAAACTTGCACTTATATAGTGCCTTTATCATAGTTTTTCTATTGTTTCATGGGACATGGGCATCACTGGCAAGGCCAGCATTTATTATCCCTTCCTAATTGCACTTGCTAGGGCCAATTAAGAGTCAAACACATTGCTGTGGGTCTGGAGTCACTTGCAGGCCAGACTGGATTCCCTTCCCTAAAGGGGAATTAGTGAACCAGATGGTTTTTTACAACAACCACCTGGTAGTTGTATAGCCACCATTGCTAAGACTAGCTTTCAATTCCAGGTTCCCCTCCCCACCAATTGAAATTAAGTTTCTGTCAACTGCCATGGTGGGATTTGAACACACATCCTCAGAGCATTAGCCGGGGCCTCTGGGTTACTGTCTGGTGACATTACCACTAAAACACCACCTCCTCGAAGGGAAGTGCACATGGTGCTTCACAGGAGCATAATTAGGGAACAAATAATCTCTAAAACCCAAGGAGGACAGATGACTAAACAGCTGTTCAAAGCGCTAGATTTTAAGGAGGCTCTTAGTGAAGAGAGAGAGATGAAGAAGGAATCTGCAGAGGTTGGGATTTGAAGGCACAGCCACCAATGGTAGGGTGAGGGAAGTAGGATGCACAAGAGGAACACAGGGAGCCCCAGAGACAGGGAGGATTTGAGCTGAAAATATTTTAAATTGGGGGCTTCTTTCCTTCATTTTCAGGATGTGAACATCACTGGCAAGGTTGGCATTTATTGCCTCTGAGAAGATGCTTGTGAGCCACCTTCTTGAACAAATGAATCCATGTTTTGGTTCACCCACACCACTTTTTTCTCCTATAGCAGTATGATACAATCAAGCCTCGGTAAGAGTCTGTGGTCATGTGTAGGCCAGACCAGGTAAGGACAGCAGATTTCCTTCCCTAAAGGGCATTAGTGAACCAGATGGGTTTGTACAACAACCTGATAGTTTCACAATCAGACTAGCATTTTATTCCAGATGTATTAATTGAACTTAAATCCCCATCCAGGGTGGGATTTGAGCCCATGTCTCTGAACCATTAGCCCAGGTTTCGGGGTTACTGGCCCAGTAACATTACCACTATGCTATCATCCCCCATTACTGAATTGGAAACCAATGTAGGTTGGTGTGCAGAGGAGCATTGGGTGAATAAGACACTGTTTCAAACTAGTAAAAAATAGCGAAAGGCCTGATGTCAAGAAATTTTTCACCAGAAGCACCATCAGTACAAGGAACAGGCCCAACGGTAGAAACACCGCCATTATTTAAAAACCAATTGAATGCTGCACTGGGTGGGGAACCATGACAAACATCTTCGATTGTCATAAAAACCCATCTGGTTCACTAATGCCCTTCAGGCAGGGAAATCTGCCATTCCTTACCCAGTCTGGCCTACATGAGATTCCAGACCCACAGCAATGTGGTTGACTCTTAACTGCCCCTCTGAATTTGCCAAGCAAGACACTCAGTTCAAGGGTATTTAGGAATGGGGCAACAAATGCTGGCCTTGCCAGCGACACCCACACCCCATGAAAGAGTAAAAGAAAAAAAGTTTCGGGTGGATAAAAGAAGATGGGCTGAATGGCCTCCCTCATCTGCAGCTATTGTGGCAATATCATTTGTGCAGTTATGCGTGGACAGCAGGTGATGACAGGCTTGGGCTTTGGAGGTGATGACACTGTCCAGACGCAGGCCTGAAGAGAGGCATCTCCGGTGAGGGGTCACATGGGGCATGTGTCCTAACTTTTGGGAGTGAGAGATCGGGCGCAAAAAGAGGGGAAAAAAAATCTATTTTTAAAAAAGCAGAACATAAATTAAATGTAGCCAAAATTAAACCAGGGAGATAGCTAGAGGGAATTCAGTGATTACACTAAATGATGATGGGTCAAGGCACTCATCATTCTCTCTAGACTGATGGTGTTAAGTATCTCAAGGACACTATCCATCAGAGTCAGAACATTGACCTCAGGGTTTCACAGAACACACAAATCTACTTCAGATTTTTGGAGTGGTCCCTGATGTTAGGAATCACATCTAGACCTCTTCTGAGTTGTGTGTCTGGAGGTTTTTTAAAAAAAATGTAAACTGAAAAAGAAGATAAGAGCCTGTCATTTCCAGCTGAATGGTTTGCAAAGGGAAGGTAGAAAAGTTGCTCAAAGGTGAACCAGTCATAAACAGACAGCACCTTCCAAACCCCCGGCCGCTCCCATCTAGCGGGACAAGGGCAGCAGACACATGGGAACATCACCACCTGCAAGTACCCCTCCAAGCCACTCACCATCCTGACTTGGAAATATATCGGCCGTTCCTGCACTGTCACTGGGTCAAAATCCTGGAACTCCCTCCCTAACAACACTGTGGGTGTACCTACACTACATGGACTGCAGCAGTTCAAGAAGGGAGCTCACCACCATCTTCTCAAGGGCAATTAGGGATGGGCAATAAATGCTGGCCTAGCCAGCAAAGCCCACATCCCATAAATGAATTTAAAAAGTTAGAAAAAGAATTAGGAATTTACTAGTGTCTCAGATCACACTGCTTCCGTCTGTTGATGTGGAGCATTGACACCAGTATACCTATTTGCCTGAAAGGCCTAGATATTTAATGTAATTCCAGGTCTCCTTCAGTGAGTACAATCGTCTTCTGTTTCTCTCCTATCTCCCCACAGTGAATCCAATCCTCTCTGTTGCCCCAATTTGCAGTGACCCCAACCTCGTAGGTCCCTCTCCGGCCCCCCCCTACTCATGATACAGGTCTCCTCTCTCCCAACCTCCCAGCGCTAATTCAAAGCCCCTTCAGCCCTTTCCTGCCCCTCTCTCCCTCCCTCAGCGGCGAATCCCATCCCCTCTGCCCCACGCCTGGAGAAGGTTGGAGTGTTTTGCCTGGTGAGCAAGCTTACTGAAAGATCCATGACTTCACAGATTCAGTACAAATGGAGAATGAATGAGTCAGAGAGCTGTGGGATTTGAGTTTTTCTTGGAAGGCAAGGGAACCAAACCTTCAAGGGCTGTGGGCAGATTCCCAGCCAATGGTGTTCATTCTGGGTTTGCCCTTTTGGTGTTTTCAGTGCTCAGTTATAACTCATTTTTTTTATTAAGTAATATAATTACGGGCTAGGGCCAATGATTTTAATCTAACACATCTGGTAGAAACAGCATGGGTTAGATCAGGCATCTGCTTAGCACCCAATGAAATGTAAACTTGAGCTGGGTGTCAGATGGGACTTATCTGATTGGAACCTGTCCCATTTCCACAGGGGACTTCCTGAAGCCAAAAGCCAAGTATCATTTAAGGGAGAATTGAATCCTAAAAGTGGGGTCAGGGAGTCTTCACAGCACAGAAGAGGACCTTTCGGCCCATCAAGTTCATACTGGCTCTCTGTAGGGCAATCCTACTTTCCCCCGTTCTCTCTCCCTAGCCCGGCGAGTTTATTTCCCTTGAGTGCCTGTCCAATTTCCTTTTGCAATTGCCCATCGTCTCCGCTTCCACCGCCCTCGTGGGCAGCGAGTTCCAGATCGATGCCACTCGCTGCGCAAGAAAATTCTTCCTCACATTCCCCCCATATCGCTTTCCTCAACCTTTAAATTCGTGTCCTCCAGTCCTCAGCTCATGGGAACATTTCTTTCTCTACCTTATCTAAATTCGATTTAAGAGACAGTAATGGTTTGGCTGTCCCGCTTTATCCATAATAATCTTGTAAAGTCATATCATTCGATGAGAGGCTGTCCAAAAGCCAATAATGGACTGGTTGAAGTGTTGTAACGTTGGAAATGCAGCATGCAACTTTTACACAGGAAGCTTCTAGAAACAGCCACAAGCCAGATAATCCACTCCGGTGATGTTGGTTGAAGGATGAATATAGGTTGGTCTTCTTCGAGATAATATTTCACACCTAACCGAAAGGGCAGACAGGCCCTCAGTTAAACCATTTTGCCTTCTCTGACAGCGCAGCACTCCCTCTGTGCCGTACCCCTCTCACGCCTGCTGTGCGCCAGCTTGGCCTGTATGAAGAAGATAGAAAGGCAGGTGATGGGCAGGGACGGAGCAGAGGAAGTGGCAGCCTAGAGTGTGGGCTCCGCGGGCAGAATTTTCCATTTCTGAGGCTAAGTGCGGTGGTGGGTAGTTTCGGCGGCGCCCACGCACCCCTGCTCGGAATGGCGGGAACTTGTGCCCGATTCCACGCTCGGAAGCTCATTAATTATGCCCGGGCCCAGCATCGAGCCGAATCAGCCGGCTGATTCATCTGCCCGCTGTCAGCCGGTGGGGTCGGAGGTCGGGGCGCCACATTTGAATGCCAGTCCAACACATACATCCCACTCTCTCCAGCCCACCTGTCTCCAGGAGACCCTTACACGTGTCTTCCATACGCAACCTGAGGGCCGTCAGCCTCAAGGGGAAGGTGGCATCCCACCTCACCCAGCGGGCCCTCCAGGCCTTGACCAGAGGAGTGCGGGCACACAGACCTGTCGTGTATCCCAGGGACGGCTGCAGGAAGCACAGCAGCCTCACCTCTTCGGCCTGGGAGGCCATCGCAGAGCGGGTCAGCACAGCTGGTGACTGTGCCCAAAAAGCCACCCAGTGCAGGAAGAGGATGAATGATCTCATCCACTCTGCCCGGGTAAGTCATCCTTCAACTCCCTCCAATATCAAACTCTCGTCATGCACTCAAACGGTTCCTCTCTTCAGAGATCTCACACACTATTAGTGGGGGACACGTATCGACACTCATTCTCTCACCGAGACTTTCACATCATCACCGTCCCATCTATCATGTTGTTTACACTCCATCCTCTGGCCGGTCTGGGGAGGGCTCACCACACACGGGGTCATGCATCTCACCCTGCCTCTGCTCCGTCCTTTCTCATCACCGGCCTTTCTTTCTTCTTCATACAGGCCAAGCTGGCACACAACAGGCTTGAGAGATGGCAGACTGGGGGACGGAAGGCCGACATCATCGCCCTCACTGTGCAGTCGAGCTGGCTGGGTGGACAGGGAAGTCTCCTGTGGGGAATGGGAGTTCGGCCTCTCCCAGCAACCATCACCCCATCAAATCCTGACATTCACAGTGAGTCACGAGCAGTCTGATCCAGCTCATGCTCATTAACTGAAACTTTATTCTCTATTTTCTAGGCACCAGCAGATCGAGGCCCCCAAGCCGGTCCAGCACCCCCGGTGCGAGCCCTCAGACTTCATGCGAGGAGGAAACCATGGAAGAGTCCTCATGGCACTCACACATACCCTCCACCAGCTCAGAGACACACACCTCGCTGGGGCACAGCTGTAGATTAGGCTCGGCCTCACTTTCTGGAGAACATCTCACTGACGCGTCCCCGCAGCAGTCGGAGACTGGGACAGCCCAGGTCTCCGGCACTTGGAGGGCTGCTGGGGACCAGTCGGGTGATGAGCCTTTGGAAGCGGCTGCCAACTCAATGCTGGAGATGCAACAACAGGCGGCGGAACATCAGGCAGAGATTAGACAGTTACTCAGCAGACCAGAGCAAACGATGGAGGAGTCCACCTGTGTTCTGTCTGTTGTCGCGGCTCCGACATGTGAGCACCTCGAGGTCACCATGGGGAGGCTGGTGACCACCATGGAGACATTGGTCCAACAGGATTTACACTCGGCCCTGCAATCCATGGCCACACACCCTGGTGGGCAAGATCAAGACGTAGGCAACATGAGGATGAGGCATCTTGACCTCCCTCCAAGTGCACCATCTCCTGCAGTAGTCAGGGCAGGGCCCTCAGGCACCCACAGGGAGGATGAGCGTCAGCTGGACACCCTGGGGGTCTCCTCTCAGGACAAGGGTTTGCAGCTGCTCACTGCCCCCTCTGCTTATGATCCCTTCCACTGCAGCTTCTCAGACCACCAAGGGGCTTTTACCTCTGGGCAGGTGACCCTTTTCAGGCCGGGGCCCTCCAGGCCTCAGGCTACCAGAGGACATCCGCCCAGATTATCGCAGACATCAGGATATAGCAGTCAGCAGGCCACTTCCACCTCTACTGCGGAGGTCGGGACTGCACCCAGGCGTTGCATTTGAGTTAGGAAAGTTAAGAAAAATCAATGTCACTTTTGGGTCAGGGGTGTGTTATACATGGAAAGAAATTGCACTTTTGTGAATACATTTGACGGTTATGTGAATGTTTTGGGCAACTGAAGATGTTGTGATATTGTTCTTTGGAACTCTCTCATTTTGAGGTTTAGCTCTCCTCCCACTCAGTGATAGTGTCCCACTGTGAGATTCACATTCCTGGGATGTCAACCTCAGCTGAACTAGTCTCCACACCCTTGTGTTTAAATCTTTATTGGCAGTATGTGATGTCAGCATTTCTAACCCTTCTTCCTCAAGGTACATCATTGAGTGAGGGCAGCTTATCAGCATTGATATTCTAGAGACATTTGCGTCTCCTCAGTGGTAGTGACAGAAGCAAAGACATGCACGGGTTGAGGAGATCCCTAGGCCTGTTCACGTCTCAGTCACAGCAGTGTTTGCAACATTAGATGGTGGCGAAGGCTTCAAGTCTTCTCTCACAACGCTCTTGTTCTTAACTGGACTCTCAGTTCCCACAGTGAGCTCACTCACAGGGCCCACGGGCCAAAGCAAAGATCATGACCTGATGATTCATGAGGCCAGAATGCGTGCGTGTGAATGCAGGACTCGTTCTCCCTGCAAGCGGCTAGAAAACCCCTGAGTTGAAAGGAAATGGCACTGAGGGCTAGGAGAAATGCAGCCATATTCCCTCACTTAATTTTACTCTTCCTGGAACCTGTCAGCAATTAACACATCATAGGCATGTCTCCCACATCTTCCTTCCTCCATGGCGTGATCACACTCATACTGACCCTCAGCAGCCTCCTGAGGTTGCTAGGCCTCCGGATCTTCATCCCCCAATGAGTTCTCATCCTCCTCCACTTCATTCTCTGGCAGGGGGTCACCTCTTTACATTGCCAGATTGTGAAGGGTGCAACACACTGTGATGATGTGGGAAACCCTGTCAGGAGTGTATTGCAGTGAGCCATCTGAGCAGTGCACACATCTTCAGAAGCCCTATGGTCTGCTCTACAAGGGAGCGTGTGGAGCTGTGAGCAGTGTTGCACCTCTCCTCGGAACGACTCTGAGGGCGATGCACCGGTGTCATTGGCCAGCGTTTCAGTGGGTACCCCTTATTCCTCAGCAGCCATCCCTGCAGAGGTTATGGCCCCTCGAAAATCTCAGGCACCTGGGAGTGACTCAGGATGTAGGAGTCATGGCAGCTCCCAGGGTACCGTGCACAAACGTGCAGTATGTACTTCCTGTGATCACACGCCAATTGTACATTGATGGAATGATAGCCCTTGCGGTTTATAAACTTTAGGGGCTGCTGCCATGGAGCCCGTATAGCCACATCGGTGCAGCCTATTGCACCCTGAGGGGTGCCTGAGATGGCAGCGAAGCAGTGAATCTTGCAACCTGGCTATCTTCATCCAGGACAAACCTGACGTAATGCTGGGCCTTCCTGTAAAGGGCATCTGTGACCTCCTTTATGCATCAATGTGTTATGGAGTGAGAGATGCCACACAGGTCCCCTGTTGATCCTTGGAAAGAACCAGAGGCAAAGAAATTTAGCGGTGCAGTCATCTTCAAAGCCACTGGCAGGGGATACCCCCCAGTTGCACATGGCATCAGGTCTTCATGAAGAATGTGGCATATGTGATGTACCAGAGCTCAGGACAAGCGCAGACATGCACGGCACCGTCTCTCACTCATTTGTAAATAGGAGACTCTTCTACGATAAGCTCTAGGTCTGGTGAGTCACCTCTTGATCCTCCTGTTCGTGCTCTGGCTCCCCCTGACCATGTCCCTCCTGCTGGAGCTGTGCGCAGAGTAGCCTCTCCCTCCTTCACCTCCTGCATTGCCTAGGACCCTGATAAAGGCAGCACTGAGCCCTGGATCCATATCTGCTTTTGCCTTCTCTCTGAAAGGAAATATCGAAGGCTTTGACAATTCAAGAGGCAAGAAAGTGAAGCTCAGAAAGTGAAATGTATGGAAACTGGAGGGATCCATAGTTTTTCCTGCCCTACTTACCTGGTGGCTGCCTCGTCCCTGAGACATTAGTACATACATCGAGGTGACCAAGATGGCATCACAGATGTGGAACATCTGGAGCCTGTTGTGGGCTGATAAGGTGTAAATGAGACGAGTGACCCAACCTTTCTCTGTGCTCCAATCTCTGATGTGGCGTATTACTGACCAATCAGTTACTCATGCTCAATGAGTGGATGCCCTTTGACCTGTTAGGAGTGTCAAATCTGGTGAACAGGTGCTAGGCCTCCATTGATGGAATGCCATATATAATACAGCTATTGCCTGAATTCCCAAATTCTAAATTCCTGTGTGTTACTCTTGTGATGCAGTGACTGTGATGTGAAGCCACCGAGATCTGTGTCGCCCTTTAACAGCGCTAATGAAGCCATTGGCTTTCAGTGGCTTTCATCGCAAGGAGGTTGTCCTCCTTTCTCACTAAGCAAACTCATGTACTCTCTGAGTCCTTTCCACATCGCCCCTGCTGACTGAAGACTACAATGTCCCCTCCCAAACCAAACCCCCGCCCCCAACCTTCTGAGTCTCCGTGTGACTCATCCCCCTTGTGCCAAACTAACAAACCCCCCCTTCATATTCCGGAGTCTAGGTGCATCCCCTTCCAGTCAAACATGTGCTTTGACCCTTTTGAATGTTGGCGTTTTGTGTACCCTTGTCGGGCTCCAGCTTCCCATCCCTCAGTCCACCCGCTGCCTTCCATTGTTCCCCATCTTCCTTCACCTCCTCGCCTCTCTGCCTTCTATCGTTCCCCCTTTCCCCCCTCACAGCCTTCGCACTGCCTTCCTTCCCAACTACCCCTCCATGGTGTTCGCCCTTTGACCCTCACAGCCCTTGCAAAGCCTTCCTTTCCCATTGCCCCAGGCACAGCCACCAATGGTGCAGCGATGAAAAGCGGGGATGCTCAAGAGGTCGGAATTGAAGGAGCGCGGAGATCTGGAGGGTGGTGGGGCTGGAGGAGGTTACGGAGACTAAGTCAGGACAAGGCAACTGAGGGATTTGAAAACAAGGATGAGAATTTGAACATTGAGATGGTGTTTGTCTGGGAGCCGATATGAGCCAGGAAGCAACAGGGGGGCAAGGGGATTGGGACTTGGTGCAGAGTTAAGACACAGACAGCAGAGTTTTGGATAAGAGCCTTTAGGCTTTACTGAGGGCTGAATGTGGAGGACAAGCCAGGACTGCATTGGGATAGTCAAGTCCAGAGATAACAAAGGCATGAATTGGATTTCAGCAGCCGATGAGCTGGGACAGGGACATATTTGGGCAATGTTACAGAGTAGTGGTGGCTTGAATACGGGTATGGAATTTCACCTCAGGATCAAACGTGACCCCAGAGTTGTGAACAGACTGGCTTAACCTCAAACTGCTGCCAGGGAGAGGGCTGGAGTCAGCAGCTATGTAACAGGGTTAGGAGCTGGGGCCAAAGTTAACGGCTTCAGTCTTCCCGAATGTAATTTGATTGAGCAGCAATATCCTACAATGTAAATTACAACGAATGAGTCTAACCCAGTTTGTGTGCTAGGTTAAACGCATTAGCTAAAACATCCATGACATTCTCGTCTATAACGTTTTATGTAATCACAGGCTGTTTTAGTTGTGATTACAAATGCATGGAGTGGAATTTAAATTCTCAGGGCTGACATGAAGGAAAGGGGCAGAATTTTCACCTTGGTTGGTGGGCAAGGGTCCCAGCGCCAACGTAGCAGTCGCGTGATAGTTCGGTGGGAGGGCGCCAGCAGGAGACAGAGGCAGGTCCGCCATTGATTAAGAGGCCAACTAAGGCACTTGACTCCCCAATTGTTGGCGATTTAACGTTGCCTGTGTGACTTGTTGCCTATCGCACGGACAAAGCGGGCAGGCCACAACTTACAACAGCTCACCCACGGGGCAGGGTAAGAAGGACAGCAGCCTTGTCAATGTGAGTGATGAGGAGTTTTGGAGCTCGCCTGCGGCTGCTTGCTTATTTGAACTGGACAGCTCCACGTCGGCTCAGAGCATCATTCTCAGCATTTCCAGGCTTCATTTCAGGATGTGTTGGTATTTTCCAGGCCCCCAGAGGATTCAGACCGTGTGGACCCTTCCAGGTATCAGACAGCCTCCTGTTACCCTGGGAATGGGGATTGTGGTTTCTGCTGGTGACACCTCCTCTGAGGAGGAGGAAGAGAGGGGCAGGAGGGAGAGGAGGCCAGGTTTCCCTATGCAGCTTCCAGGGGAGGGACCTGTGGGAGGAGAGGCGCAGGCACAGGGGGTGTAAGGCCAGCAGGTAGTCCAAGGCAGAAGGGACCACAGAAGACGCCACTATCCTGCTGCCAGGGTTTACAGGCAGCGATGCAGCTACCTCAATATGTCCGAGGTGCAATGCCAAAGGAGGCTCCACCTGTCAAGGGAGACAGTGACCTCCATCTGTCAGATGGTTGGACTTGAGATCAGCTCTGACTGTGTGGGTGGACACCCCATGCCAGTGGCTCTGAAGGTCACAGTGCCCCTCAATGTCTATGCCTCCGGCTCTTTCCAGGGGTCAGTGGGGGATCTGTGCGGAGTCCCAATCAGCTGTCCATAGTTGCATCAAGCTGGTGAGAGAAGCTCTGTCCAGGTGGGTACTGACATTTATTCTTTACTGTATGGACGAGGCCAGCCAGGCTGAGTGAGCCAGAGGCTTCGCAGCGATTGCTGGTTCCCCCGTGTCCAGGGTGCTATAGACTGTACACATGTGGCCATCAAGGCACCAGCGGGTCAGCCCAGTGCCTTCGTCAACAGGAAGGGCTTCCACTCCATGAATGTGCAGATAGTGTGTGACCACAGGATGCTGATTCTACAAGTCTGTGCAAGGTACCCAGGCAGCTCCCACGATGCCTACATCCTCAGACACTCCCAGGTCCCTGGGCTCTTCAGTGCTCCAGCCCGGCTGGATGGATGGCTGCTGGGTGAAAAGGGCTCTCCCCTCAGAAGGTGGCTCATGACGCCTCTCCACCATCCAAGAACAGAGGCAGAGCAGCAGTACAACAGGAGCCACGTCTCCACAAGGGCTGTGATAGAGAGAACCATAGGTTTTCTCAAGATGCGTTTCTAATGCCTGGACCGTTCAATACCCCCAGAGCGTGTGTCACTGATAGTGGTTGCACGCTGCGCTCTCCACAATCTGGCACTGCCAAGCGGGGACCCACTGGAGGAAGAGGATGTTCTTGCAGCTCCACAGGCCACAGAGGATGAATCCAGTCGTGAGTCCGAGGATGAGCCCAGTGAGGAGAGCACTGAGGGTGTGGAGGCAGACCTGGGTAACTTCCAGGGAGGCAGGGACACCAGGGGTGCATTGATCCAACGCTCCTTCAGCTAGGCTAGCAAATAAGAACTGCCACCTCATGCCAGGGCTGCTGCCTCCATCCTAGATCCCAGAGAGGAGCATTTCCATGGCCACCAAGATACACTCAGTGCCTGTGCAACAAAGTTTCGAGACCTACATCCATCATTAAATATTGGCCTACCCTGAACCTACAGAACAAATGAAGCATACTCATGCCAATAACACAAAATCAAATCTCATTTAATGTTGGAACTCACAGATTCCTGAACTGAGCATTAACCTGTGTCAGTTGTCACATTATTAAAAAATGGAAAGCAAAATGGGGGAGCAAAAAATCACCCGTGACCAGCCCCTTTTGTGCTTAAGGTGCTTTAAACTTTGTTTACGAGGGCTGCGTCTTGGTGCCCCTCCCCTCGCTGGCACCAGCATTAGAGCCAGCCTGCTGACTCTGCTGTCCTGTTGGCCTTAATGACTTTGGTGGTCGTCCTCTGATCAGTGGAGACTGTGCTGGTCCCGCCTGGCAGGGAGCAGCCAATGCCACAGCTGGCGTCTCCCCAGTCACCGCAGCCTCATCAGATGCCAAGGTTGCTGGCGGGGGGGCGGAGGAGCTGCTGTTGACATCCAGAGCGCCCTGAGGGAGAACGCAGAGGTGACAGACGGCTCGTGCACCAAAATGAGGTTGCTCTGGATCTCCCTGCTCACCATCGTTGGGCACCGAGTTGGATACTGGGTGCCTCATCCATCTCCCACACTGACCACCTGAGGTCAGTGCCTGTGTGAGGGCTGCAGGTCCCAGCACAACCCCAGGAACCCCTGATTCTGTCCCTGGAGCTGCCTCTCCATGAGATTCGCCACTCCCTCAATGGAGGAGGCAGTGCGCTCGGACATGAGGGTCAACGCAGTGCTCACCCTCCGCATAGACTCATCCACAACAGAGACCATGGCACAAAGACCCTCATGGATTTCCACCAGATCCTCCCACACATCCCGCTGGACATCCAGCTTCTGCTGCCTAATGGACGACTCCAGAGGCTCATCATCTGCCTTCGACTGAGCATCGTCCTGGTCTCCAGCAGTCCTCCGACTGCCAGCGCCCTGGGCACTCTCTGCCTCCGCCTGCTCCTCAAGCGAGTGTGAAGTGCCCTCACCGCTCTGCACCGAGATACTGGATGGCGATCTAATGCCCACCGAGGTGCTGGTATCTGTGCTGCTGCCTGCCTGGCAGAGCGGGTGTGATGCAGGTACGTGGGGAGCATGGTGGTCCTCCGGGGTCAGGGGTGGGTCTTCAGGGTCCTGAGTGTGAACGCCTGCTGGTGAACATAAAAGGAAGAATAAGGACATGTCATTAGTTAAAGTCATCCCACTGTCACTGTGCGTGCCAGGCACCTTGGTGAGACGATGGAGATCTGCTTCATGGTGCCCTCATCTTCCAATGATCAATGGGGACTCTAGGTTCGAGGCTCACATCAGTGAAGAGGCTACACCAGAATGGTTGCACAAGACGAAATTCTCACCTCTGAGCACTGCACTCTTACCTTCACCTGACACCCCAACCTCACCGCGGCCAGTTGACCGAGCTACGTGGCACTGCTCAAGCTCCAAGGCCTCCTGTTCATAGCGGCAGAGGATGAGGGGGTGTGGGGGTACCCTGCCAGTCCTCAACCTCTCAATACTGTTATGGGCTGCCTTCTCCTGAAAGGACAGAGGAGCATTGATGAGTCCACTCTCTATCTGCAGCACCACTGCAGCCTGGACAACCCCACCCAAGGAGACCCCCGCAGGGCACAAACGAGTGGTGGCCCTCGAGCTGCAAGGCACTCAGTCCAAGCAGCCAGGGTTCAACCCCTTGGCCAGCTCCGGCATCATTGACTCTAAAACCCCTGAGCTCCACGGTGGAATGGCCAGCCCTTAGCTCTCCGCCACGCTGACCCATACCAACACGGCACCCACCTTTCCCGAGCACAGCAGGTCGCTGAAGCGCTTCCGCCACTGGAGCCAGGCGTGCCTCACCACATAGTGGCTGTTCGCCAGCGATGCCACCTCCTCCCATGCCCTCTTGGTGAGCTCCCCCACCTACCCATGTGCCCATCTCCTGGGACAAGGGTGTCCCCTTCTGGCAGCCCCCTCCTCCAGGAGGGCAGTGAGGCACCCGTCGCAGAAATGCAGGGCTGACTGCTCCACCGACCTCCCCTCCCGCATGGGGTTCTCCTTCCTTGGTCTCCCCGGGGCTCCCAGCGCCACTTCGGAATTGGCCACCGGGTTTGGACCCAGCAGACAACCGGCCCCCACCCCAGCCCCGCCCCTTCTCGGAGATTCTCCGGCCAGCTTTCACGCTGCGCCGTGATTGGCTCACCAGTGGGACACCGCCCTCCGGCCTCGATCGCGGGCAGCGGTCCGATTCCCGACTGCCCCCACCCACCCACACCCAGCCCACCCGCCCGGGGTGAACTTCTGCCCAAAGTGATTATCAATTCAATACTGGTTTGCATGTGCGACATTTCTTTGACAGAGCGGTGTCTGGAAAACAGGCGACGAGCCATAGGAGCAGAGATTAGGAAGGGGTGATTAAAATCATGGTGGGGCCTCATATAAAGAGAGGAGTTGAGGTAGAGGAGGGGGTTCAGTGGAGGGAATTCAAGAAAATGGGGCCTGGACTGAAACCATGACTGTCAAACGTGGGTTAAAGGACACGGTGTATATCACAAGAGGGAGCTTTACTCTATATCTAACCCCGTGCTGTACCTATCCTGGGAGTGTTTGATGGGGACAGTGTAGAGGGAGCTTTACTCTGTATCTAACCCCGTGCTGTACCTATCCTGGGAGTGTTTGATGGGGACAGTGTAGAGGGAGCTTTACTCTATATCTAACCCCATGCTGTACCTGTCCTGGGAGTGTTTGATGGGGACAGTGTAAAGGGAGCTTTACTCTGTATCTAACCCGATGCTGTACCTATCCTGGGAGTGTTTGATGGGGACAGTGTAGAGGGAGCTTTACTCTGTATCTAACCCTGTGCTGTACCTGGCTGGGAGTGTTTGATGGGGACAGTGTAGAGGGAACTTTACTCTGTATCTAACCCCGTGCTGTACATGCCCTGGGAGTGTTTGCTTGCTATTTCACTCTATCTGTTGACATAAACCTGAGGGCTTCCCTTACTGGGTTAGTGTGTATGGCTGATTTAACAACCATCCATTATCACAGTCAGATGCCTGTCATTTCACAGTTTGACAGTTACAAGGGGTTATGGACTCTTTGATATAGGACTATGAATTCCAATTCATCTTGTTTTAAGGGATTATACACTTGAATGACGTGTATTTGTTATAAGGCATTATTTAGTTGAAGGATTGTAAATGTGGTAAGTAGGTTTATGAATGAGATGTTTTTCAATATACTGAAGTCTGCAATAGACATTTAGAATTTTATTCCATAGAACGTGAGTATTGCTGAAAAAAGAGACATGATGTCAAAGCTTGTTGTCTTGCACTCATCAGGACAATTTGCAAGAATATCAATAGTAAAGGGAATAACACTTTATACTGCATAAGAAGAGTATGCTGATTAATTGGCAAGTGGTCTCTGATTGGCAGAGGCATTGCCATGGAGAATCATGAGGGAACAGTTAACTGCTAAGCTTTTGTTCAAATTCAAACCAGACTGATTCTCACTGGTCAAGGCATTACCATGGGGAATAAACCTGGGAATGGCTGTCCCCCAAGCTTTTTCTTAGTAGAAAAAGATGCAATGCATGGACATGCTTATTCTGTCTTCAAAGGGCAGACCCCTGTGTGTGAATGTTTGTAGCTTCTAGCACATGTAAGTGAGCCACACTGCAAGCCTGATTGATAATCTTAAATTGGTTTTCAGTATAATTCTTAGCACAATTAGGATTGTTTAGCAAGTGCTGTCCAATCACGAAATCACATGCTGGATTTTTTTTTATTCATTCATGGGGTGTGGGCATCGCTGGCTAAGCCAGAGTGTATTGCCCATTCCTAGTTGCCCTTGAGAAGGTGGCGGTGAGCTGCCTTCTTGAACCGCTGCAGTCCCTGTGGTGTAAGTACACCCACCGTGCTGTTAGGGAGGGAGTTCCAGGATTTTGATAGTGACAGTGAAGGAACGGCCGATATAGTTCCAAGTCAGGGTGGTGTGTGTCCTCAAGGGGAACTTCCAGGTGGTGTGATCCCATGTATCTGCTGCCCTTGTCAGTCTAGGTAGTAGTAGTCATGGGTTTGGAAGGTGCTGTCTAAGTCGCCTTGGTGAGTTTCTGCAGTGTATCTTGTAGATGGTACACACACTGCTGCCACTGTGTGTCGGTGGTGGAGGGAGTGAACATTTGTGGATGGGGTGCCAATCAAGAGGGTTGCTTTGTCCTGGATGGTGTTGAGCTTCTTGAGTGTTGTGGGAGCTGCACTCATCCAGGCAAGTGGAAAGTATTCCATCACATTCCTGACTTGTCCTTGTAGATGGTGGACAGGCTTTGGGGAGTCAAGAGGTGAGTTACTCACAGCAGGATTCCCAGCTTCTGACCTGCTCCTGTAGCCGCAGTATTTATATGGCTAGTCCAGTTCAGTTTTTGGTCAATGGTAACCCCCAGGATGTTGATAGTGGGGAATTCAGCGATGTTAATGCCATTGAACGTCAAGGGGTGATGGTTGGATTCTCTCTTGTTGGAGATGGTCATTGTCTGGCACTTGTGTGGCGCAAATGTTACTTGCCACTTGTCAGCTCAAGCCTGGATATTGTCCAGTTCTTGCTGCATTTGGATATGGACTGCTTCAGTATCTGAGCAGTCGCGAATGGTGCTGAACCTGGTGTAAACTATGTCCTGAGTTTTGCAAGCACAGGCTGTTTGGGCATGGTCAATGCTTTACCAGTTGCAAACAGGCAAAGGGACATGCTGTTTGGTACCGTGCACCAGTCACTGGGACATGCGACCTACATACCTGACATCACACCAGCACTGAAATTCATACACCACATTACTGATTTGTGTGATAAGCAGAATGTCTTTTAGGCTTGACAACAGCATCCTGTTAGTGGTGAATACCACTCATGTTGTGACTGCATAGTAACCGCGCGAAACAGCTAGCTTCACCTGTTCTCAAATTTTCGAGACACCTTGCCCTGCCAGGGTAATGGGAGGTAGGCTTGGCACTTTCCAGGACCGAAAGTGGCGGCCTTCGGTCCATTCATGAGATTACGCAATATACAGCGAGCAATGATCCCATCAGCGTCGCCATTATCCTGCAGGATGGCTTTGATGTGCCCTGTTTCAGCATCAAGTTTGCACGACGAGCAATGGCTCAGGTCCTATTCGCTAGGGTTGCCCATAAGGCCAATCTTATAGAGTGTGGAATTGTGGGAGCCCCAACGCACACATTGACCAGTGAACCTGTGAACTTAGCAACCCGCGCAGTTGAGTTCAGTTTTGATGATGCCACGTACGCCCAAATAGGTCTTGTTGCCATGGGATCCCATCTAGGCCCAGCTCTCGCAAGCACCTTTGTCGGAGAGGGAGCTTGTTTTCCTTAATGCAGAAAGGTTAAGCGGAGATTTAATAGAGATGTGTCAAAGCCATGGTAAGGGAAATAGGGAGAAACCATATCCACAGCTGGAAGGAGGGTCATTAACCAGAGAACACAGATTTAAAGGAGTCAGCAAAGGAACCGGACGAGCGATGAGGAAAATATGTTTTTTTTCACTGTGTCTCCTGCCAACGCAAGATGGCCGCCCAAGATGGCCGCCGATACCTGTCTGCACACGCGGACTGGTCGGTGCCAGTCGAACCTTATTCTCATCCTGAAGACACTCACCTCGATTCCGGCGGCGGGTAGGGAGTGGGGGCGTGGCTGCCCCACCGCTTCCCGGGATCGGGGTGGGGAGGGAAGGGAGGCTCCTGATCCACCGGGTGATGGCCGCAATTCCAGATCACGACCTCCGTATCCCGCCTCTGGAGCTCTGGGGCTTCTTCCGTTTGGACCTTGTTACGATCCTGATCGCGGCCTCCCCACGATTTCTGAACCTCCCGGCCCAGACCCTCTTCCCCCTTAGCCCAGGCCCCGGAGCTGCCGGCGTGGGACGCGGAGGTTGCAATCCGGATTTTGCGGTGGATCAGGAGCCTCCCCTCCCTCTCCACCCCGACCCCCGCTCCATTTCTCCCCCCTACCCCAGCAACTCGGAGAAAGTGAGGCTTTTTAAATCACTGTCTTTAATAACTGGTTGAAAGCATCTGTGCTCCTGGCTGCGGCCTGCTCTGTCACTCACAATGATGTGACAGAGTAAAACAGCACAACTGCACACGCACAATGTTGGCAGTAAATGCAGCCTTAGTTTCACACAGCAACGCGTTAGAATTTGCAATGCGCTGGCTGAAAGGGAGGCAGGAACAGGTTCAATAGCAACTGTCAGAAGGGAGTTGGACAAACCCTTGAAAAGGAATATTTGCAGAGCCACGTGGAAAGAGCAGAGTGAGAATGTTGGTTAACCCTTTCCAAGAGCCAGCACAAGCACAATGGGCTGAATGGCCTCCTACCGGTCTGCATTTCACTTTCAACTTGGGCTTCAGGTCAGGTTGTTGCGGCGTCTTCTGGAAAGGGCTTCCAATAAAATAAACACCAACGTTTCACTTTCCTCACGGGGCTGATATTTTAAAATAAATCCCGATGCTTGCGTTCGAGCAGTGACAGCTCCTGACCCTTAAAGGGGAATTGACCTTCGGTTGGGCACAGGGTGTGCGGGGGGGGGGGGGGGGGGGGGGGAGGGTTTGAGTTAACAGCTGTGGTAGTTAGTTAGCGTCTGGTGGTGAGTCAGTCCCCCGAGCAAATCCTAAACAGCTGGTCTTACATCCACAAAAACAGTTGGAACAGGGTTAGTCAGGAAAGACGGTCAGAGAAGGATCACGGAACTGAAGCCAGGGACCTATGAACCCAATCAGAGAACGAACAGAAGCTGTAGTGGGGAGTTGGTGCAGTGGGAGGAAATATTTTCCTACATTTCAAGGGCAGCCACACCATATTATTGTTGTAAACCACTTTAGGAGATCCTGAAATCCATCTTCTGTAAATGTGAGTCCTTCCCAACTTTAAAAAGGTCTTCTTCCCGCCACAGCTTGCATTCGTATAGCGCCTTTAATGTAACGAAACATCCAAAAGGGACGCCGCTGGACAAAATCTGACAGCGGAGAGGCGCAAGGGGACCTGAGGCAAAAACCTTGGGCCGGGATTTTCCGTGGCCGGAATCGTCTTGGGCGGGATGGAAAATTTGACGGACCGGCCGGAGACCCGTTGGCTCTGGGTGGGAATTCCCACGGCGGGCGGGGCTGGAAAATGGCGCCCTTGGAGGTTTTAAGAAGCACCTTCAAGGAGGGGAAAGGAGTGGAGAGGTTTAGGGAGCCAGTTCCAGAATTTAGGGCCTCGGCAGCTGAAGGCACGGATGTTGGTAGTGGAGCGATGAAAATCGAGGGTGCGCAAGAGGCCAAAATTAGTGGGTTGGGATTTACTGAAAAGACCATAAGACATAGGAGCAGAAATTAGGCCATTCGGCCCATTGAGTCTGCTCCGCCATTCAATCATGGCTGATAAGTTTCTCAACCCCATTCTCCTGCCTTCTCCCCGTAACCTTTGATCCCCTTACCCATCAAGAACCTATCTATCTCGGTTTTAAATACACTCAATGACCTGGATTCCACAGCCTTCTGTGGCAATGAATTCCATAGATTCACCACTCTCTGGCTAAAGAACTTTCTCCTCATCTCTGTTCTAAAAGGTCTTCCCTTTACTCTGAGGCTGTGCCCTCGGGTCCTAGTCTCTCCTACTAATGGAAACATCTTCCCCACGTCCACTCTATCCAGGCCTTTCAGCATTCTGTAAGTTTCAATCAGATCCTCCCTCATCCTTCTAAACTCCATCGAGTATAGACCCAGAGTCCTCAAACTTTCCTCATATGTTAAACCTTTCATTCCAGGGAAAAGTTGCAGAATTAGGGAGGGGTGAGGCTCTGGAGGGCTTTACAAAACTGGATGAGAATTTTAAAACTGAGGCATTGCCGATCTCAGAACCAACGTAGGAAGCGATGCCAGTGGGCAGAGTTCAGCCATGATCTGACTGAACGGTGGCAAAGGCTTATGGCCTCCTCCTGTCCCTGTGGGGTGTGGCTCATTCCCACCAACATGGTTCCTGTTTCCAAGGTAGAATGGGGTTGAGGGGCTGAATGGCTGACGGCCATGTTACTATGTCTGGCTGGACTCTTTGAAGGTTGTGTTTGAGGAAGGGTAAGTGGGTTTGGGGATGCGGGTGGGATTTCCAAAGTGGAGAGCAGACAGCTTCATGGCAGATTTAACTGGCGTGAAGTGGAGAAAGATTATTGACCCGCTCCCGTATCTGGGAGTCCGGCTCCATTTACAACCCCACGTCAACATGAACTGTTGGGCCTGAATTTTCATTCCAGGTTGGGGGGGCGGGGCGGGGGGGCGCTGGTGGGTTTATGGGAATCATGATGGTCAACATTGGAAGCAGCGCAGAGGTTGCGAGGTGGCAGAGGTGACCTGGGCAGGAGGTCTGCCTCGAGGCACCTGCGCTTTGCCGAAGCAATGAAAATAAACAATAAAGCAAAGCACAGCCCTCCGGCCCTCACCCCTCAAACCGCACCCCACAATCTATGCTCCTCTTTCCACCCCCATGGCCCCTCATATCCTCCATGCCAACCTAGTCCTCCCTGCCCACTCCCATGCCCCTTTATAGCCCCTTTGCCAACCTAGTGCCAACTCATACCAACCCATGCCCCCCTCAACCACCACTCTTTGCCCTTACGTCTACCACACCAACTCATCTTGTATCCACCATGGGCCGACCTCAGGACCCATGCTGAGATTAGATAAAATTCTTAAGTTTCCATTGATGAATTCGCTATTTAAAGAGAAACACTCTCATTGATTAAAAAAACACTCACTACATTTAAATTCCTTTAATCTCTTATAAAACCAAGCATTGGAATTCGTAGTCCCACGTCAAAGAGTTTATAACCACTCAGAGCTGTCAGTCAAAGTGTGAACTGATAGGCATCCCACTGTGATAATGAAAGGTTGTTAATTCAGTCATGTAGCACTAACCCTATAATGATAACCCTCAGGCTTATGCCAACAGACAGAGTGAAATAGCAAGCACCATTTTTTCAACACTGCAGTCTTTTTTCAAATATTTAAAGGACAGGAGTTTTAAATGCCTTGCCAGCTTGGCAGCTCTCTTTGATAGCTCTCTTGACAATTCCTTTTGACAGCTCATTTTGACAGCTCTGTCGAAAGTTCCTTATGACAGTTCTTTTGAAAGCTTTCTTGATAGTTGCTTTTGACAGTTCTCTTGACGGTTCCAATGAGCTTGATAGTTCAAATGAGTTTATGAGCTTTTTACACACATTCATGTCTAATTTTAACAACACTAAAGGGCACCTTACCCCTCCCGAAGGGCGTCTGATCTCCCCCAAAGGCATCCTTGGATTATATCCAAAAGGGTAACCTGCCTCTCCAAAATTGTACCCTGTTCCCCAAAGAACACTGGCAACTTCAGGCCTTCTTCTGCCTGCTCTAAAGTGCATAAGTCGTGTTTGGACACCTCACCAGCAAATTTTTTTTTTAATTTGTTCATGGGATGTGGGCTTCGCTGGCTGGGCCAGCATTTATTGCCCATCCCTAATTGCCCTTGAGAAGGTGGTGGTGAGCTGCCTTCTTGAACCGCTGCAGTCCCTGTGGTGTAGGTACACCCACAGTGCTGTTAGGGAGGGAGTTCCAGGATTTTGACCCAACAACAGTAAAGGAACGGCGATATATTTCCAGGTCAGGATGGTGGGTGGCTTGGAGGGGATTTTGCAGGTGGTGGTGTTCCCATGTGTTTGCTGCCCTTGTCCTTCTAGATGGAAATGGTTGTGGGTTTGGTAGGTGCTGTGTAAGGACCCTTGGTGAATTACTCCAGTGCACCTGTAGATGGTGCACACTGCTGCCACTGTGCATTGGTGGTGGAGGGAGGGAATGCACCTGGATAGCATGCCAACCAAGCGGGCTACTTTGTCCTGGACAGTGTCAAGCTTCTTGAGTGTTGTTTGCTGCACTCACCCAATCAAGTGGGGAGTATTCCATCACACTCCTGACTTGTGCCTCATAGATGGTGGACAGGCTTTGGGGAGTCAGGAGGTGAGTTATTCGCCACAGGATTCCTAGCCTCCGACCTGTTTTTGTAGCCACAGTATTTATATGGCTGGTCCAGTTCAGTTTCTGGTCAATGATAACCCCCAGGATGTTGATGGTGGGGAATCCAGTGATGGTAATGCCATTGAATGAAATGGGGCGATGGTTAGATTCTCTCTTATTGGAGATGGTCATTGCCTGACACTTATGTGGTGTGAATGTTACTTGCCACTTATCAGTCCAAACCTGGATATTGTCCAGGTCTTGCTGCATTTGGACATGGACTGCTTCAGTATCTGAGGAGTTGTGAATGGTGCTGAACATTGTGCAATCATCAGCGAACATCCCCACTTCTGACCTTATGATGGAAGGAAGGTCATTGGTGAAGCAGCTGAAGATGGTTGGGCCTAGGACACTACCCTGAGGAACTCCTGCAGTGATGTCCTGGAACTGAGATGACTGATTTCCAATAACCACAACCATCTTCCTTTGTGCTAGGTATGACTCCAACCAATGGAGAGTTTTCCGCCTGATTCCCATTGACTCCAGTTTTGCTGGGGCTGCTTGATGCCACACTCAGTCAAATGCAGCCTTGATGTCAAGGGCAGTCACTCTCACCTCACCTCGGGAGTTCAGCTCTTTTGTCCATGTTTGGACCAAGGCTGTAATGAGGTCAGGAGCTGAGTGGCACTGGCGGAACCCAAACTGGGCATCAGTGAGCAGGTTATTGCTAAGCAAGTGTCGCTTGATAACACTGTTGATGACCCCTTCCATTACTTTACTGATGATTGAGAGTAGACTGATGGGGCGGTAATTGGCCGGGTTGGATTTGTCCTGCTTTGTGTGTACAGGACATACCTGGGCAATTTTCCACATAGCTGGGTAGATGCCAGTGTTGTAGCTGTACTGGAACAGCTTAGCTAGGGGAGCGGCAAGTTCTGGAGCACAAGTCTTCAGTACTGTTGCTGGAATATTGTCAGGCACATAGCCTTTGCAGTATCCAGTGCCTTCAGCCGTTTCTTCATATCACATGGAATGAATCGAATTGGCTGAAGACTGGCATCTGTGATGCTGGGAACCTCCGGAGGAGGCCGAGATGGATCATCCACTCGGCACTTCTGGCTGAAGATTGTAGCAAATGCTTCAGCTTTATCTTTTGCACTGAAGTCCTGGGCTCCCCCATCATTGAGGATGGGGATATTTGTGGAGCCTCCTCCTCCAGTGAGTTGTTTAATTGTCCACCACCATTCACAACTGGATGTGGCAGGACTGCAGAGCTTAGATCTGATCAGTTGGTTGTGGGATTGCTTAGCCCTGTCTATCAATTGCTGCTTATGCTGTTTGGCAAGCAGTCCTGTGTTATAGCTTCCCCAGGTTGACACCTCATTTTTAGGTATGCCTGGTGCTGCTCCTGGCATTCTCTCCTGCACTCTTCATTGAACCAGGGTTGAACCCTTGGCTTGATGAATAGCAGATTAGCCCACGCAGTTGCCCTTTGATGTGTGAAGTTGCCTCGATGAACCACAGATATGCAAATTAGAACCTGCCCCCAGCCCTACCACTGACCCCCGCACCACACACAGAAATGACATATGCCGTGTGGGTGAGGCTTCCAGATTCCGGCCTCTGCTGCCATTTTTGTAATGGCGGAGAACCTCGACATCTTTCTGAATGTTCAGCCCCGCATCTCATTTATCGCTGGAAAGTGGGTCACTCTCCTTGCAGGTACTTAGCAACTGTCACAGATTCCATTTCAACCTTTTGATGTCAACAAAAAGGGACAATAAAATCGTGCTTACCATTCAGATCCTGATGAATGGAGCTGGAATGGTGTTGGGCAAAGGAACCTTTATATTGATCTGCACCACACCCACCACCCCCCCCATCTCCTTAATCATTAATTCCCGTCCCCGCTAAGATCAGGGATCCTGGGTCAGAACAAGAAGTTTAATTACCAGGGCATAACTCATAAAGATTGAAAGGAATTTCAGGAAAGTGAGAAATTAGAAAGAAGGTGGTTCCAGGCCTCTCATCCACAGAGTGTAGCGATCTTAACCATAATGATCAGAATCCCAATGGACTAATCATTCACTCCCATGGTATAGAATCCCAATGGACCCATACCCTTCCCCTTCACTCCCATGGTATAGAATCCCAATGGACCCATACACTTCCCACTCACTCCCATTGTATAGAATCCCAATGGACCCATACCCTTCCCATTCACTCCCATGGTATAGAATCCCAATGGACCCATACCCTTCCCACTCACTCCCATTGTATAGAATCCCAATGGACCCATACTCTTCCCACTCACACCCATTGTAAAGAATCCTAATGGACCTATACCCTTCCCACTCACTCCCATTGTATAGAATCCCAATGGACCCATACCCTTCCCACTCACTCCCATTGTATAGAATCCCAATGGACCCATACCCTTCCCACTCACTCCCATGGTATAGAATCTCAATGGACCCATACCCTTTCCCACTCACACCCATTGTATAGAATCCCAATGGACCCCATACCCCTTCCCACCCACCTCCATTGCATAGAATCCCAATGGACCCATACCCCTTCCCCACTCACTCCCATTGTATAGAATCCCAATGGACCCATACCCTTCCCACTCACTCCCATGGTATAGAATCCCAATGGACCCATACCCTTCCCACTCACTCCCATTGTATAGAATCCCAATGGACCCATACCCTTCCCACTCACTCCCATGGGTATAGAATCTCAATGGACCCATAACCTTCCCACTCACTCCCATGGTATAGAATCCCAATGGACCTATACCTTCCCATTCACTCCCATTGTATAGAATCCCAATGGACCCATACCCTTCCCACTCACTCCCATGGTATAGAATCCCAATGGACCCATACCTTCCCATTCACTCCCATTGTATAGAATCCCAATGGACACATACCCTTCCCATTCACTCCCATTACATAGAATCCCAATGGACCTATACCCTTCCCATTCACTCCCATTGCATAGAATCCCAATGGTCCCATACCCTTCCCATTTACTCCCATTGTATAGAATCCCAATGGACCTATACCCTTCCCATTCACTCCCATTGCATAGAATCCCAATGGTCCCATACCCTTCCCATTTACTCCCATTGTATAGAATCCCAATGGACCCATACCCTTCCCATTCACTCCCATTGTTTAGAATCCCAATGGACCCATACCCTTCCCATTCACTCCCATGGTATAGAATCCCAATGGACCCATACCCTTCCCATTCCACTCCCATTGTATAGAATCCCAATGGACCCATACCCTTCCCATTCACTCACAAAGTATAGGATCCCAATAGACCTATACTCTTCCCACTCACTCCCGTTATATAGAATCCCAATGGACCTATACCCTTCCCATTCACTCCCATTGTACAGAATCCCAATGGACCTATACCCTTCCCATTCACTCCCATTGTATAGAATCCCAACGGATCTATACCCTTCCTATTCACTCCCATTGTATAGAATCCCAATGGACCTATACCCTTCCCATTTACTCCCATTGTATAGACTCTCAGTGGACCTATACCCTTCCCATTCACTCCCATTGTATAGATTCCCAATGGACCCATACCCTTCCCATTCACTCCCAGTGATGAGAATTCCAATGGTACAAGACCTTCTTATTCACTCTCAAGAAAAAAGATTTCCTGGATCCATGAAAAACACTCCAGATGCCGTGCTCAGTTTTGCTAAATATGGTTCTCTTTTGCTAAAAGGCACTTGAAGGCTCACAGGCAGCTCTTATGTTTTTATATGAAGTATCTATTTTCTTTGGTCAGAGTCCTTGTTTGGATAAAATTGCCCTCTGAATGATTAATGTGGGGCACAACATATCAAATTGACCGTGCATTTCTCTGCCCCTCTCAGTAACCATTGATATTTTTGGATCAAATGGATTGATAATATCTTTTTATTAACCTATTAAAAAATGTCTGGGCATTTAGAATTTTCAGAACTTACAGCACCGCTCTGCCCATTGTGTCTGTGCTGGCTCTTTGGAAATGCTGTCTTGTTTAGTCCCACATCCCCATTTATCTGTCCACAACCCTGTAACTTCCTCACCCTCCACTACCTGCCTGACTCCCTGTTAAGATTATTTATGGAATTAGCGTCCATGACATTTTCAGGTGGAATGTTCTAGATCCCAACCCCACTTTGTGTGAAACAATTTCTCCTCATCTCTCCTTTAGAGCTTTGGTTTTAATGGTGGTGGCGTAGTGTAATGTTGCTAGCCTAGTATTCCTGAGGAGAAAAACTCAGCAGGTCTGGCAGCATCGGCGGAGAAGAAAAGAGTTGACGTTTCGAGTCCTCATGACCCTTCGACAGAACTGAGTGAATCTAAGGAGAGGGGGGAAATATAAGCTGGTTTAATGTGGGGGTGGGGGGGCGGTTGGGTTGGGGGAGAGAAGTGGGGGGAGTGGTGTGGTTGTAGGGACAAGCAAGCAATGATAGGAGCAGATAATCAAAAGATGTTGTCTGGTGCACTGACCTCTACCTCGCGGAGTCTGAGCGTCAACTCGCAGACACTTGCTCCTACCTCTCCCTGGACCATGACCCCACCACTGAACATCAAGCCATTGTTTCCAGGACTGTCACTGACCTCATCTCCTCTGGGGATCTTCCTCCCACAGCTTCCAACCTGATAGTCGCCCAACCTCAGACGGCCCGCTTCTATCTCCTACCCAAAATCCACAAACAGGACTGTCCTGACAGACCGATCGTGTCAGCCTGTTCCTGCCCCACGGAACTCATTTCTCGTTATCTTGACTCCCTTCTCTCTCCCCTTGTCCAGTCCCTTCCCACCTACATCCGTGATTCCTCTGACACCTTACGTCACGTCAACAATTTCCAGTTCCCTGGCCCCAACCGCTTCCTCTTCACCATGGACATCCAATCCCCCTACACATCCATCCCCCACCAGGATGGTCTGAGGGCCCTTAGCTTCTTCCTCGAACAGAGGCCCGAACAATCCCCATCCACAACTACTCTCCTCCGTCTGGCTGAACTTGTTCTCACACTGAACAATTTCTCCTTCAACGCCTCTCACTTCCTCCAAATAAAAGGTTGGCTATGGGTACCCTCATGGGCCCCAGCTATGCCTGTCTCCTTATGGGGTATGTGGAACATTCCTTGTTCCAGTCCTACTCCGGCCCCTTCCACAACTCTTTCTCCGGTACATCGATGATTGCTTCGGTGCTGCTTCATGCTCTCGTTGGGACTTGGAAAAATTTATTAATTTTGCTTCCAATCTCCACCCTCCATCATTTTCACATGGTCCATCTCTGACACTTCCCTTCCTTGATCTCTCTGTCTCAATCTCTGGTGACAGACTGTCCACCAATATCCATTACAAACCCACCGACTCCCATAGCTACCTCGACTACAGCTCCTCACACCCCGCTTCCTGTAAGGACTCCATCCCATTCTCTCAGTTCCTTCACCTCCGTCATATCTGTTCTGATGATGCTACCTTCAAAAACAGTTCCTCTGACATGTCCTCCTTCTTCCTTAACCGAGGTTTTCCACTCACGGTCGTTGACAGGGCCCTCAACCGTGTCCGGCCCATCTCCCGCGCATCCGCCCTCGTGCCTTCCTCTCCCTCCCAGAAACATGATAGGGTCCCCCTTGTCCTCACTTATCACCCCACCAGCCTCCACATTCAAAGGATCATCCTCCGCCATTTCCGCCAACTCCAGCATGATGCCACCACCAAACACATCTTCCCTTCACACCCCCGGCTGCATTCCGTAGGGATCGTTCCTTCCGGGACACCCTGGTCCACTCCTCCATCATCCCCTACTCCTCAACCCCCTCCTATGGCACCTCCCCATGCCCACACAAAAGATGCAACACCTGCCCCTTCACTTCCTCTCTCCTCACCGTCCAAGGGCCCAAACACTCCTTTCAAGTGAAGCAGCATTTCACTTGCATTTCCCCCAACTTAGTCTACTGCATTCGTTGCTCCCAATGCGGTTTCCTCTACATTGGAGAGACCAAACGTAAACTGGGCGACCGCTTTGCAGAACACCTGCGGTCTGTCCGCAAGAATGACCCAAACCTCCCTGTCGCTTGCCATTTTAACACTCCACCCTGCTCTCTTGCCCACATGTCTGTCCTTGGCTTGCTGCATTGTTCCAGTGAAGCCCAACGCAAACTGGAGGAACAGCACCTCATCTTCCGACTAGGCACTTTACAGCCTTCCAGACTGAATATTGAATTCAATAACTTTAGATCTTGAACTCTCTCCTCCATCCCCACCCTCTTTCTGTTTCCCCCTTCCTTTTGTTTTTTCAAATAATTTATATAGATTTTTATTTTCCCACCTATTTCCATTATTTTAAAATCTTTTATGCCCTGCTAACCTTTCCACCCCACCCCCACTAGAGCTGTACCTTGAGTGCCCTACCATCCATTCTTAATTAGCACATTCATTTAGATAATATCACCAACTTCAACACCTCTGTGTTCTTTTGTTCTTTTGTCTGTGACATCTTTTGATGATTTGCTCCTATCACTGCTTGCTTGTCCCTACAATCACACAACCCCCTCCACTTCTCTCCCCCCACCCAACCCCGCCGCCCCCCCCCCCCCCCCCCCACCCCACCTCAAACCAGCTTATATTTCACCCCTCTTCTTAGATTCACTCAGTTCTGTCGAAGGGTCATGAGGACTCGAAACATCAACTCTTTTCTTCTCCGCCGATGCTGCCAGAGCTGCTGAGTTTTTCCAGGTAATTCTGTTTTTGTTTTGGATTTCCAGCATCTGCAGTTTTTTGTTTTTACCTAGTAATCCTGAGGTCCAGACTAATGCACTGGGGACCCAGGTTCAAATCCCACCATAGCATCTGGTAAAATCTAAATTCAATTAATAAATCTAGAACTATAAAGCTAGTGATGGTGACCATGAAATTATCATGAATTGTCATTAAAAAAAAAAGCCATCTGGTTCATGAATACCCTTTAGGGAAGGAAATCTGCCATCTTCATCTGGTCTGGCCTACATGTGACTCCAGACCCACAGCAATGTGGCTGACTTTTAACTGCCCTCTGAAAAGGCCTGGTGGGCAATTAGGGATGGGCAACAATTGCTGGCCTTGCCAGTGACGCCCACATCCTGTGAAAGAATTAAAATAAAAGCTTGTGACTATTGACAGACACACAGACATCAGAGAGAACTGGTTTCCTCCACATATTCTATCGAAAACCCCTTTCTGTCTTGAAAATTTCGACTCGATCACCATCTAACCTTCTCTATTCCAAGTGTTCCAAGGGTAACAATGCCAACTGTTTATTGAACCATGTTTGTCTCCATTTCTCCAGAGGTACAATTCCATGGACATGACCTCCCTGTGGCACTGGAGAGAAGTGATCATACATCAAGAGAGACAATGCAGTGAATCTGCACACTCTGTCCAATCACAGTCAAAGCTCATCCAAGGGGTAAATTGTAAGAGGAAATCGAGGCTGATTTTTCCCATCCCTGGCCCACAAGCACTGGAAAAGGTTAAGATTGAGGAGCAATTAGAGGCGTAGAGCCAGTAAAGCTCAGAAAGAGGCCATTTGGCCTGTTGAGTCCATGCCAGCTCTCTGTACAGCAATCCAGTCAGTCCTCTTCCTCTTCTCTATCCCTGCAGCCCTGCACATTTATTTTCCAGGTCATTGCCGCTCGCTGGATTAAAAAAAAGGTTTCTCCTCACATCCCCTTCACCCAAAACCTTAAATCTGTGCCCCTGAGTCTTTGTACCATCAGCCAATGGCAGCAGCTTTTCATTGCCTCCCAGCCAATCCTGTAGAACCTCGATCAAATCTCCCCTCAGCCTCAAGGAGACCAACCCCAGCTTCTCCAACCTAACCCCGTAGCTAAAATATCTCATCCCTGAAGCCATTCTGGTAAGTCTGCTCTGTGCCCTTCCCTGGGCCCTCATATCCTTCCCGTTTTACTTCTTGGTGTCCTTTCGTATTGCTTTAATTTCATCAATTCCCTGAAATTTAAAATCTGAGGATCGGAAAACCTGCAGACGTCACTGACAAGCAGTATCTGTGGAATGTCAACACATCTGGTAGCTTGTAATGGTCACCATATAAAATACCATTGGATAGTTCCTAATCTTCTCATGTATACATCTAGATATTTATTCTATCCTGCACACGTAAACAGATAAAGGTGCTTGAGTGCTGCAGACATGCGATTAGGCCTTTCTTTAAACTCTGGTATGTTGATCTGAAAAAGACATCATGGGAAAGCCAGAGTCGGGGTTGTGGAGGAGGTGACATAACTGGATTTATAAACAAGGCCAATGGAATGTGAAGTTGGGGGGTGGGATTGAGAATGGAAACAGCTGCAGAGTTGAGCTGGGTCAAAATCCCAGGACTCCCTTCCCTAAGAGCACCTTCGGGGTCCGCCAACACCACACACGGACTGCAGCGGTTCAAGATGGCGGCTCACCACCACTTTCTCGCAGGCAACTAGACATGGGCAATAAATGCTGGCCCAGCCAGCGACGCCCACATCCTGTGAACAAATTAGAAAAGAATAAAGGCTTGCATTTACATTGGGCCTTTCATGACCTCAGGATGCACTAAGGCTCTTTACAGGCAGCAAAATACTCTTTTGAAGTGTAGTCACTGTTGTAATGTCGGAAAGGCAGCAGTCAATCTGTGCACAGCAAGCTCCCATGAGCAGCAATGAGATAATGATGAGTTAATCTGTCTCGTTGATGCTGGTTGAGGGGTAAACACAGACGAGGACTCCAGGGACAACTTCCCTGTTCTTGTTTGAAGATTGTGCCTACATGAGTGAATTAATGTTTCATCTGAAAAGACATCACAATGTGACCACCAGCAAGGGTTGACATACCCGAGTCTCTGAAGTGGGGCTTGAACCCACAACCTTCCAACTCTGAAGCAGAAGTGCTACCCACTGAGCCATGGCTATCAACAAAAGCAAAGTCTTTATCTCCTGCAACCACATCTCATGTAATCCGGATGTTGGCTCTGGGTACTTTGGTTCATTTAAACTTCAACAAACCTTTGAGTGTTTGGTTGCATGTTCAACTCAATCCTGGCACGTCTACACATATTCCAGCTATTATCTATGGTACAGTATTACGGAATCCACATTGCTAACAGAACAAAACCTAATTGCACTGACCTTATTTTCACCTCAACTGAAGCAAGTTATAGACCAGATGTTGCATCCAGACACCTTGATCTTTTGAATTGAACGTCATTTACAGTTGGAAAGTGTCTCAAGAACTCTGTAAGATCTCGAGTCAATCTTTCACTGATGGATTGGTTGATTGGGTTGGCACCTGTCTGCTGATGATTATTGCAGCTACTTCAGCCCATACAATAATAAGCAGCACTCTCGTTCCAGAAAATATTCCCTCTTCATTTGGTCAGAGACACTTTTGTTTTTCTTGATTCTTTCATGGGATGTGGGTGTTGCTGGCAAGGCCAACATTTATGGCCCATCCCTAATTGTCCTTGAACTGAGTGCATTGCTAGGCCATTTCAGAGGGCAGCTACATTACTGTGGGTCTGGAAACACATGTAGGTCAGATGAGAATGGCAGATTTCCTTCCCTAAATGGGACATTCATGAACCATGATGGGTTTTTAATGACAATCAATGGGACTAGCTTTCAATTCTAAGTTTGATTAATTGAATTCAAATTCCACCGTCTGCTGTGGGGGGATTTGAACCCATGTCCCCACAGCATTAGCTTAGGCCTCTGGATTACTAGTCCAGTGACATTACACTACATCACTATCACCCCCCTTGTAGAAATGGAAGAATTCGGCCAAAGGTTAAAAGTTAATGGTTCAAAGGTGAAGGATAGATGGTGGAGTTCTTGAAATGGTGTCTGTGTTATACTGTTGGTCTCTCAGCACTGATCTGTGCAACAATCATTGACTCTGGCACTGTCTTCCAGGCGGACTCAAGGAATACTTCAGGGTACTCTATTCCAGTGTGTACGGCATCTCAGGAGCAGCCTATATTTACTTCTGGCCATGGACTGGCTCCGGACTCCAAAAAAGGCTGCTGTCTTCCTCCTCAAACAGCTAGTTCTTCCCTTATCAAAAGCAAAACCAAAATCCACTTTTTTGAACATAGATTTCCAGGCACGGTTTCTTTTCAGAGCCATAAAACCCATACAGCCCCCTTTGCATATGGTTCACTAGGATCAAGGGATTTACAGTTTTTTTTCAACAACTGCTTAATTTCCTTTTCTTGTAAGAGGATGCTTTTTCCAGGGGTAGCGTTCAGAGTCCTTCATTAACACTTTGAGGACCCATGTCTTTTAAAACACAAATTCTTCCAGAATGTCCTTTGGCCCTGAAGATTAACTATTTTCTGTGATTAAAGTGTTCATGACAAGCCACTTTTATAAATGAAACCACTATATGAATTAGGAACAGGAGTAGGCCACTCGGCCCCTCAAACCTGCCCCACCATTCAATAAGATCATGGCTGATCTGGATGTAACCTCAACCCCACATTCCTCCCTATTCCCGATAGCCTTTCACCCCCTTGCCATTCAAGAATCTACCTAGCCGTGCCTTAAAAATACAGCAAAGAAAAAATCATTTGGCCCATCAAGTATGGGGGAGATGGTGGCATAGTGATAATATCACTGGACTAGTAATCCAGAGACACAGTTCAATATTCTGGGGAAATGGGTTCAAATCCCACCACACAGCTGGTGGAATATAAAAGCTAGACTCAGTCATAGTGACCCTGAAATTATCATGAATTGTTGTTAAAAACCCATCTGGTTCACTAATGCCCCTTCAGGGAAGGAAATCTGCCATCCTTACATGTGACTCCAGACCCACAGCAATGTGGTTGACTCTTAACTACCCTCAGTTCAAGGGCAATTAGGGATAGGCATCACCAACATCAAAAGAATGAAGAAAAAAACAGTCAAGCCCATTCTATCCTGTACACAGTATCATATTGTGGCTTCTACCCAACTCTGTCCCTGATTTAGAACAAGTAATGCTTTAAACAAAGTAAAACAGGATGGCAAACTGACATCAACCACTTATATTTATAGTGGACCTTCAACAGTCTTTAACAAAATAAAACATCATAAAAGCACTTCATAGGGGCATTAGGAGACAAAGTTTTGACCCCGAGCCATATAAGGAGATATTAGGACAGGTGATCAAAAGCTTGGTCAAAGAGGTAGGTTTTAAGAAGCACCATGAAAAGGGTAAGAGAGGCGGAGAGATTTAGGGAGGGAATTCCAGAGCTTAGGGTTCAGGAAGCTGAAGGCACGGTCACCAATAATGGAGTGATTAAAATTGGGAATGCTCAAAAGGCCAGAAATGGAGGAGCACGGGGATATTGTAGGGTCATTTCATTGGTGTGTGTTTGAATCCCATTGCTGCCACCATGTTGTTCTTCTACATTTGCTTATTAAAAACTTACCAATCTCACACAGGACTGGTAAACTAAATGTAGTTTGGTTTATTTGAAGATGTAGTACAAGCTTACTCAGCAGACAGATTTACGATTAAGATTCAATTTTGTTAACAGGAAAGTACAGATGAAAGTACACCATATGCTGCTAGCTAAACTGAAAGCTACACTGCACAACGTCTGCTGGACACATGGTTTACTCACTCATTAGCATATTGTCTCTTAAAGTAACATCACAACAGTAGGGGTGGAGGAGATTACAGGGAGGGTTAAGACCATAGAGGGATTTGCAAGCAAGGATGAGAATTTTAGAATCAAGGTGCAGTCTAACCAGGTGCCAATGTGGGTCAGTGAGAACAGGGATGATGGATGAGAGAGACTCGGTGTGAGTTAGGACGCGGGCAGAAAGGCTTGGGATGACTTCAGGTTTATGAAGGGTTGAAAGTGGGTGGCCTGCGAGAGGATCATTGGAATGGTGAATTCTGGAAGTAACAAAGACTCAGGTGAGAGTTTCAGCAGCAGATGAGCTGAGGAAGGGATGGGGTTGTGCAATATCGTGGAAGTGGAAATTGGCTGGAACTTCCCAGTCTGTAGTCCTTATTTAAAGTGGTGGTTGCATTCCTGAAAATCACCACTTGAAGGGAAGCACGGTTTCCTGTAGGAATCAATGTTAAAGCCAGAGTTAGGTTCCTGTGGACAATTTTTGCCTGGAAATATCAGTGTAAAAGTTGAAACACTGTACCATACCTGGACAGCGCTGTGCATTCCTAGCTGAAATAACTTGCAAATTAAAAGGAGTCACTGAATATGACAGAGTACCATATAAATTTAAACTGGACAACACTCTGCAGTCTCCCTTAAACAGTCCCTCTGGCTCAGGGATCACTTGCTTCTGCCCCGGCTGATGTGAGATGGTTGGTGCAGTGAGTGCAGTGAGCCGTCTGCAGACTCTGCCAGGCGCAAGGGCAAGTGTTGTGCCGGAGGTCAGTGCCTCTTGTGATTGGTGCCTTCCCAAACGAACCTTCTCCCACTTGGCTTGGTCGCGGCGAGTTGCTGGCTGACGTTTGACACCTTCAAGAATGTATTGAGGACAGCCCTACAGCATTTCAGTGCAGATGGTGGCTCTGGGGTGATTTAGAGCCTCGCTGTAGGGCATTTGGGCTTGGCAGAAGGCCTTGCTGTTAACACTGCCTTTCTCGTCATGGTATTTTGAGGGTCTTTTGAAGACACTGCTGGCTCTGAACGCAACAGTGAGGTCCTGGTGGCATTAATGGGACAGAGGGCCAGGATCACCAATAAGCTAGAAAAATTTACCCAAGGCCTCTTGGGGCAACTCTCTATTCCTGAAAGAGTGCCCCCATCATCCTGGCTTTCCTATTTGAACGTCAAATGATGCACTGATCCTCCTTGGAGTATTGCCCCAATGTCTGAGGTGTCTGGGGCTGGTTTTTTTTTCATTATTCGTTCATGGGATGTGGGCTTCGCTGGCTGGGCCAGCATTTGTTGCCCATCCCTAATTGCCCCTTGAGAAGGTGGTGGTGAGCTGCCTTCTTGAACCGCTGTCTGTGTTGGTAAACCCACCGAGCTGTTAGGGAGGGGGGTTCCAGGATTTAGACCCAGCCGAGGGCTTAAACTTAAAATCTCCCAGAAGGTTCCCAGCAAGCCAAAAAGTGAGGCGATCTTTGGCAGCTTTAACTCCTGGCGCCGTCCCCTTCTCTTGTGGAATGTACGCTCGCTGGGAAACACCTTTCCCAAAAAAAAAAGCCCAGTTTCACCAACACTGAAACCTTGTTTTGCTGAGTGTCCAGCTTCCTCAAATAGCTCTCTTCAAATGGGCAGGGAGACCAATGGCCACTTCACCTCAGCACGAGCTGCCTCGCCAGGCGCTGTGCAGACCAACGCGCTTCTGGAAACAGCTGGCAGTGAAACTGTCCGACTGTGAACTCTCACCCTGCTCGTTCTCTAAGGCCTCGTTCAGGCTTTTGGCTTTTTTCCTGGATCGCCGTCAGCTGAAGAGACACCCGGTGCTTGGCTTTGATCTTTCAGCCTAAACTGCCAAGAGTCTTTCCATGCTCGCCACGATCCTGCTTCAACTCCGACTCACCCTGCCGGCACTTAAAGGCGTAAGGCTTTGTGCACTTTGCTTAGATCTGCTACCTTGCTTCTTCCTTGCGGAGGCCTCTTGAAAACACTAAGTTTACCACAGGTCCCTCAAATGCAGGTATTGTACAGTACAGAGCGGTGCCGCTGTGTGGCAGAGGATTCTCTTAAAAAACAAAAGTCCACAGCAGTTCCTTGGCTTACGTACTGTACAAACAGCAGAGAATTTTGAAAAACAAGTCCAGTACTGCACAGCACAGCAGGGAATTCTTTCTAAATACAAAGTCCGCAGAGTTCCTCAACTAGTACAGGGTACAGTTTAAAAAAAAAGCTTAAAAACGAAGTTTAGTTTATTTTACGCCTTGGGTGAATGAGTTTGTTGGCCAACCGAACTCTAACTCCGAACCTTCCTACATTCTCATCAATTGCTGCTTGCAGTCAATAATGCGGAGAGACCGATGTAAGAATAAACAGTGATGATTTACTGAGACATAAAGCAGAGCACCAGATCATACGTGCTCACTCAGAAACCTCCAGAACTAGACTTACTGTTCCCAGTTGCCCACGCTGCACAGTGGTTCGCCAGTGCTGTCACATGATCAATACACGTGTCTTCTCTTAAAGGGACAGTGTACCTCACTTTACCACAGGAAAAGTGACCATAATTCAGTAAGTTTCAAGGCACTGGTGGATAAGGATAACAGGAGTCCTCGGGTTAAGGTGCTTAATTGGGGAAAGGCTAAATATAACAATATTAGGCAGGAACTGAGGAATCTAGACTGGAGGCGGATGTTTGAGGGCAAATCAACAACTGACATGTGGGGGGCTTTCAAACGTCAGTTGATAAGAATTCAGGACCAGCATGTTCCTGCTAGGATGAAGGATAAGCATGGCAAGTTTCAGGAACCTTGGATAACGAAGGATATTGTGAGATTAGTCAAAAAGAAAAGGGAAGCATTCGTAAGGGCTGGAAGGCTGGGAACAGATGAAGCCTGTGGAGAATATAAAGAAAGTAGGAAGAAGCTTAAGCAAGGAGTCAGGAGGGCTAAAAGGGGTCATGAAAAGTCACTGGCACCCAGGATTAAGGAAAATCCCAAGGCCTTTTATACATATGTAAAAAGCAAGAGGGTAGCCACCTGTCCCCCATAACCCTTGACTCCCTTATCAATCACAAATGTAACTCAGCCTTGAATATATTCAATGGCCCCCCTGTGGAAGAGAATTCCAAAGTCTAACGACATTCTGAGAGAAGAAATGCCTCCTCATCTCCATCTCAAATGGGGAGACTCCTTATTTTAAACTGTTCCCCCTGGTTCCAGATTCTCCCATGAGAGAAAACATCCTGTCAACATCTACCTTGTCAAGCCCCCTCAAAATCTTATATGTTTCAATAAGATCACCTCTCATTCTTCTTTATACATATGTAAAAAGCAAGAGGGTAGCCAGGGAAAGGGTGGGCCCACTCAGGGACAGAGGTGGGAATCTGTATGTGGAGCCAGAAGAAATGGGAGAGATACTAAATGAATACTTCTCATCAGTATTCACCAAAGAGAAGGACTTAGCGGTCAATTTGTCTAGGGAAGAGTGTGTAGCTAGCCTGGATCATGTTGAGATCAAAAAAGAGGAGGTGTTAGGCCTCTTGAAGAATATTAAGGTGGATAAGTCCCCAGGGCCAGATGGGATCTACCCCAGAGTACTGAGGGAGGCAAGGGAGGAGATTGCTGGGGCCTTGACAGAAATCTTTGTATGCTCACTGGCTATGGGTGAGGTCCCAGAGGACTGGAGAATGGCCAATGTTGTTCCATTGTTTAAGAAGGGTAGCAGGGATAATCCAGGAAATTACAGGCCGGTGAGCCTTACGTCAGTGGTAGGGAAATTATTGGAGAAGACTCTTCGTGACAGGATTTACTACCATTTACTACCCAAAAGGGTGTATTAGTGAGAGGCAGCATGGTTTTGTGAAGGGGAGGTCGTGTCTCACTAACTTGATCAAGTTTTTCGAGGAAGTGACAAAGATGATCGACGATGTAAGGGCAGTGGATGTTATCTACATGGATTTCAGTAAGGCCTTTGACAAGGTCCCTCATGGCAGACTGGTACAGAAGGTAAAGTCGCATGGGAGCAGAGGTGAGCTGGCAGGATGGATACAGAATTGGCGTGGTCATAGAAGACAGAGGGTAGCAGTGGAAGGGTGATTTTCTGAATGGAGAGCTGCGACTAGTGGAGTTCCGCAGGGATCAGTGCTGGGACCTTTGCTGTTTGTGATTTGGAGGAAAATGTAACTGGGCTAATTAGTAAGTTTGCAGACGACACTAAGGTTGGAGGAGTTGCAGATAGTGAAGAGGATTGTCAAAGGATACAACGAAATATAGATCGGTTGGAGACTTGGGCGGAGAAATGGCAGATGGAATTTAATCCGGACAAATGCGAGGTAATGCATTTTGGAAGGTCTAATATAGGTAGGAATTATACAGTAAATGGCAGAACCCTTAAGTGTATTGACGGGCAGAGGAATCTGGGTGTACAGGTCCACAGGTCACTGAAAGTGGCAACGCAGGTGGATAAGGTGGTCAGGAAGGCATATGGCATGCTTGCCTTCATTCGCAGGGGTATTGAGTATAAAAGCTGGGAAGTCATGCTGGAGCTGTATAGAACCTTGGTTAGGCCACACTTGGAATATTGCGTGCAATTCTGGTCGCTACATTACCAGAAGGATGTGGAGGCATTGGAGAGGGTGCAGAGGAGGTTTACCAGGATGCTGCCTGGTCTGGAGGTTATTAGCTATGAGGAGAGGTTGGAGAAACTCGGATTGTTCTCACTAGAGCGACGGAGATTGAGGGACGACTTGAAAGAAGTTTACAAAATTATGAGTGGCATGGACAGAGTAGATAGTCAGAAGCTTTTTCCCAGGGTGGAAGAGTCAATTACTAGGGGACATAGATTTAAGGTGAGAGGAGAAAACTACAGAGGAGATGTGCTGGGCAGGTTTTTTACGCAGAGGGTAGTGAGTGTCTGGAATTCACTGCCAGAGGAGGTGGTGGAAGCAGGTACGATAGTGGTGTTTAAGAGGCAGCTTGACAAATACATGAATAGGATGGGAATAGAGGGATACGGACCCCGGAAGTGCAAAATGTTTTAGTTTGACAGGCAATATGATCGGCTCAGGCTTGGAGGGCCGAAGGGCCTGTTCCTGTGCTGTACTTTTCTTTGTTCTTTGTTTAGTACGGGGGTGAGGGGGAACCTGGAAATGCAGCAAAAAGACTGTGTTCCTCGAATGAACAGTAAGAACAAAATGGCGCCAACACAATCACAAGCCAGACTCTTCTTCACAGAATCACTGGCCCTGGTCATGCGATGATGTCATCCCACATCGGGGACTCGATGACATCATCACACTGACCCCATTTGTTAAAACAGAGAACACGACGCTTTAAATGGAACCGAGACTTAAAGAATAAAGCCCTTTAAAATGAAACCATTTCAAAAGCGTACACTTAAGACTCATTGAAACATAGAAAACAGGAGCAGGAGTAGGTCATCTGGCCCTTCGAGCCTGCTTCCGCCATTCAATATGATCATGGCTGATCCTCTATCTCAATGTCACACTCCCGCTCTCCCCCTTGACACCTTTAGGGCCTAGAAATCTATCTATTTCCTTGTTAAATATATTCAGTGACTTGGCCTCCGCAGCCCTCTGTGGTAGAGAATTCCACAGATTCACCACCCTCTGAGTGAAGACATTTCTCCTCATCTCAGTGCTAAATGGCCTACCCCGTATCCTGAGACTATAACCCCTTGTTCTAGGCTCTCCAGCCAGGGGAAACATCATCCCTGCATCCAGCCTGTCCGGCCCTGTCAGAGTTTTATACGTTTCAGTGAGATCCCCTCTCATTCTTCTAAACTCCGGTGAACACAGGCCTCCTTGGCCCAGTCTCTCCTCACACAACAATCCTGCCATCTCAGGACTCAGCCTGGTGCACTGGTGACTCTCTGTAATTGGAAGAAACTTCTGCTGCTCTAGTGCCGCGGATGAATAAGAAATAATAAGTAATAATATAATATAATATAATAATATAAGAAATAATATAAAGGAATAAGAGCAAAACTGAAGCAAAAGATAAAGACATTTGAACATCACTGACAAACAAGGGGATGACAAAAGTGAATTGGAAGCGGTTAGGAAAGAAGTCAGGAAAATAATTTGGAAGACAAAGAAAAAGTGCAAAATTAATTAATCAAGTAACATAAAAAGAAATGGGGAAGTATCCTACAGTAAACAAAAGAAAAAACCCGGGAAGGGGAAGGGCCACTAAGATTTAAACTCATACCTTTTTCATCAAGATTTAGGCTTCAGGCCTATTTAGGCAGAGGTGACGATCCCGCAGAGCTACATGAAGAGTAAGATGTTCTGCTTATCCCCTCGACAACACGCTCCCCACTACACAACGCTGCGATCCATTCATCTCGTTGGCTGTCTGTGGGACCTTGCCGTGGATAACTAACAATCGCAAACGCGCCTCAGAAATGACCCACGGGTCGCCGAGCATTTTGGGAGGGCCGGTCTGCCTGGATCGTGTCTTCGGGCCTCCAGAGGAAGGCTTGAACCCACAGCCTCCTGTGAAAAATGGAAGAGCTGATTTAAGATTCAGCTGGGGTCACAGAGGCAGAGCAGCTTAGGTTGCAGAGAGGCGGTGGGTATGTGGGACTCCCTACACGGCAGTAATCGGTCCATTAAGGTTCCACAGCGACGTGGAGCCTGTGAGGGTGGAGGAGCGATGAGGGAGGAGAACATTTGCAAAGCTAAGACCGGAGGAAAGAAACTCGAATTCCTGCTGTTAATGCCTCTGAGGGTGATGGAAGCGGAAACAGCGAACAATTTCTAAAGGAGTTTGGGTGAGCTCTTGAGGGAAATAAGCTGACAGGGCTACGGGGATACAGGAGTGGTGGGTGGGCACGATCTGATGGATGATCTAGTTGATTAACGGTCGCACATGGGAGTCCTGGTAGGAGAGCATTGGAATAGTGAAGGTAACAGAAGGCACGGGTGAGGGCTTCAACAGCAGATAAGCTGAGGGAGGGGTGGATTTGTGTGATATTATACAAGTGGAAATTGGTGATCTTCCCAGTATTAATTGGAAAAAAAAAACCCCTGCTCCTCCAGTCCCATGGGTGATTGAAGAAAGGGGAGCTGGTGGTGTAGTGGTATTGTCACTGGACTGGTATTCTAGAGATCCAGGGTAATGCTCTGTAGACCTGGGTTCATATCCCACCACAGCAGGTGGTGAAATTTGAATTCAATGAAGTCTGGAGCTAAAAGATCTGGAGATGACCATGAAACCATTGGCAGTCGTCATAGAAACCCATCTGGTTCACTAATGCCCTTGAAGGAAGTCTGGTTGACATGTGACTTCAGACCCACAGCAATGTGGTTGGCTCTTAAAAATGCCCCCTCTGAAGGAGGGCAATTAGGGGTGGGCAATAGACACTAACTAGGTCAGCAAAGCCCATGAACAAAATAAATAAGGTGCAGGGGCCATGGAGATGGAATGGGGCTGACTGGAGTGATTTAAGAAAGGATTGAGGTCTCAGTAATATAAGGCACAATGAGCCTGGTTTTAATGGAAGTATCAGATTCCATACTGGCTGAGCTGCCTCACAATAAGCACCTTGGATGGTGCGATTATGTGACTCACAGCCCTCCTACGGAACAAATACTAGAGTTAATACTTTAATGAGCATTGTGCCGAGGCTGGACTCTTGAGTTATCAACTATTTTGAGTTGCTAAGGCCTGAATCACTTTAACTTCCCTCATTAGGATCGATATAGTTGAAAGAACCTGAGGCTGGAATCTCAGGATAGCAGCTCACTAGAAAAGAAAGACTTACATTTATATAGCACCTTTCATGGCCTCATCTTGTCCCAATACTGCCAATGAAGTACTTTTTGAAGTGTGGCCACTGCTGTAATGTAGGATCGGTAGTAGCCAATTTGCGCGCAGCAAGCTCCAAGGTCATATTGACCAGCTGACCTGGGTTCTATTTGAAGGTGTTGGATGAGGGATAAATATTGGTCAGGACACCGGGGAGAACTCCCCTGTGCTTATCTCCCAAGTAATGCCACTGGATCTTTTACACCCGCCTGAGAAGGCAGACAGGACCCTCAGTTAAAGGCCTGTCTGGAAATAAGGCACCGTTGACAGTGCGGCACTCCATCAGTGCCTGCAGCGGTGTGCCAGGTGAAATTTCCTGCTTGGGTCTCTGGAGTGGGTCCTTGGCGGATGACCTTTGCCCTTAGAGGTGAGTGAGCCATTGCGGACACGAACGCAGGAATGATTTGCTGAAAGGTTCTTTGGGTACATCGAATCTACGGCTTGGGTTGAATTATCATGGAGGATGGGGAGACATGAGAAACAGAGAAGGGAGGAATAGCCATGAGGATCGGTCACTCTCATGCCACCTCTTTTGACCAGGAGGATCGGGAAATTCCACTCCGCCTGAGTAGAGGAAGCCAAAAAAAAAAATGAAGCACTTGCATTTATATAGCACCTTTCACAACCTCAGCGTGTCCCAGAGTGCTTCACAGCCAATGCTTTCGAAGTGCAGTCCCGTTTTGTAATCTGGGAAACGCGCCAGCCCAATTTGTGCAAAGCAAGCTCCCACAATCAGCAGCATGATAATCTGTTCTCAGCGATGTGAGTTGAGGTGGGGTGGGGGTCAGCATTGGCCAGGACGCCAGACAGAACTTCCTCGTGTTCTTCGTTGAAATAGCGCCCATGGCACCTTTTACCATCCCCCCCCCCCCCCCCCCGCCCCCGAGAGGGTTCTCAGTTTGGCGTCTCCCCTGAACGACAGCCCCTCCGACAAGGCGGCACCTCCCCGCCCCCCGCCCCCCCCCCCCCCCCCCCCAGCGCTGGGCTCCATGCTCCAGACATGGGCCGCGATTTCACGCTGACTGAGCGGGCGTGCGCTTGACCTGATGCCTCGTGGGATGGCGCGAGAAGATGACGGGCAGGTGTCCCGAGGGCTTTGCAATCGCGCACCAACCTCGCGGTCAGCGGGTGCGCCCACGTGAGAGTCAGAAGCGCGCCCGCCGACAATTAAGCCCATTAAGGGGGGCAATTGGTTGAGATTTTGTGTGGCTTTTACGGTTGGCAGGAGGGCCAATCAGCTAGGCCGACCTTCCGGTTTTCACTTCATTCCCGATCCAGAGCGGGATGAAATTTCCGGGATGAAGTGAAATAAAAGATGTTTGAGGGTTGAGGCGCAATGAGCTCTGTTAGTTGATTGAATTTGCGGTGCGGAGAGAGCTTGCGGCCTATTTTTTGTGCGCCAGTTTGATCGGAGCTATACTGCAGGCCCGCCCCCCGCCGAGGCAGCTCCACAGCGTCGGTCAGCCTTCGGGGAGCTCGTTGGAATCGCCCGTCTCCACCCCTCACTCCCCACGGTGCCCGTCCTTCCCCCACCCCCACCACCCCCCCCTCCGCCCCCGTCCCCCTCCGCCCCCAACCGGCAGCGCTGGGCCTCTCTCACGCACATCACGCTGGCTGCCAGGTAATGGGCCGGCCAACATGAAACCACGTTCACCCCCCTAACACGACTGGAAGTCGAGATCACGGCCGTTCCTGGCCCCGCCGATCAAGCGCAAAATTCAGGCCGTGGAGTGGACATTGAACCCAGGACTTTGTGGCTCTGTGTGGGAATGGCTCAGTGCCATTGGTGTTGAGACCCAAAGGTTGGGCGGTAAAGGGGCCGGGTCACAATTTAACCTACTTTGTGGGGGGGGCAGGAAGACCTCACAAAATCAGGTCAACCTCCAGTTTTACTCTCCGCCTAACCCACCCTCCCCTGTTGAATGGAGAACAAACTGGGATAGGGATTAAAGCCAGCGCTGCTCGTGATTCTGATGGGCAGGTTAAATCACTGGGAAAATGTCTCCGGCCTTCAACTCAGGACAGAAGGAAACTGGAACAAAATCTTTCAATGGCTCATGTGTGATTGCTCCATGTTCGGCACACTGATCGTGCCAGGGCATAATGTTCAGGGATTATCGAAGGCAATGCCCAGTGGGGTTCCATATCTATGGAATTCATTGACAATCTATGGAATTCATTGCCACAGAAGGCTGTGGAGGCCAGGCCAAGGAGTGTATTTAAGACCGAGATAGATAGGTTCCTGATTGGTAAGGGGATCAAAGGTTACGGGGAGAAGGCAGGAGAATGGGGTTGAGAAACTTATCAGCCATGATTGAATGGCGGAGCAGACTCGATGGGCCGATTGGCCTAATTTCTGCTCCTATGTCTTATGGTCTTATGGTCTAACCCCTGGAGATCTGCGAAAGGATACCCAGGCAACCTCTGCGCCAGGAGGCTCCAGGTTCAGGTATCCACTCTCGGGCCTTAACAAAACAGCCAGGCTGGTGCTTCAGGGCAGTACTGAGGGAGTGCCACCCTGTCCAAAGTACCCACCTTTTGGAGATGTGAAATGAAGGCTGCATCAGGTGGGCAGAAAAGATCTCAAGAGAAAATGAGGAAGGATTTGTATTTATACGGTACCTTTCATGACCTTAGTACCTCCCAATGTGATTTATGACCAATGTTTGTGGGGTTTTGCTATGAAGAGATTACCTTTTTTTTTGTCTACGTAAATAATTGCATGTAAAAAGTAAGAATATTGTGGAATAGTGATTATGCGACTGGACTAGTAATCCGGAGGTATGGACTCAGAGGTGGAGGCAAGGATTCAAATTCCCATCATGCTAGCTGGGGAATTTAAATTCAAGTAATTAAACTAAAACGTGGGATTTGAAGCGCAAGTAATGATGACTATAAAGGTAGCGAGATTGCTGTAAAAACCCACCTGGGTCACTAATGCCCTTTAGGGAGGGAAATCTGCCACCCTTACCTGGTCTGGCCTACATGTGACTCCAGACCCACAGCAATGTGGTTGGCTCTTAACTGCCCTCTGAAATGGCCTAGCAAACCGCTGAGTGACACAGGGATGAGTAAACCCAGGACCACTACCATCCAGAAGGACAAGGGCAGCAGACACATGGGGAACACCGGCACCTGGAAGTTCCCCTCCAAGCCACTCACCAACCTTGGAAAATTGGAAATATATCGGCCGTTCCTTCACTGTCGCTGGGTCAAAATCCTGGAACTCCCTCCCTAACAGCACTGTGGGTGTACCTACACCACATGGACTGCAGCAGTTCAAGAAGGCAGCTCACCCACCACCTTCTCAAGGGGCAATTAGGGATGGGTAATAAATGCTGGGCCCAGCCAGCGACACCCACATCCCAGGAATGAATGATAAATAAATAAATGGTGGCCTTGTTGGTGAACACCGCCAGCCTATGAATGAATTTAAAACAACAATCTTCGATTGTGAAGTCATTTTATCAGTGTTTGAGCTGCTCTAATGTCGGAAACATGGCAGTGAGTTTTTCACACAGCAAGATCCCAAAAAGTGTAAAAAAGGCCAGATCCTCTGTTTTGGCGATGTTGATTGAGGGATATATATTGGCCAGGACACTAGGGCAAGAACTTCCCTGCGCTCCTTCAGAATGGCAGCACAGGATCTTCCACACCCTCCTGTGTGGGCAGGCCAAGCCTCCGTTTAACATCTCATCTGAAAAACAGCGCCTCCCACACTGCAGCTCTCCCTCGGTACTGCACTGGGAACGTCAGCCTCAGTTGCCTGTTTGAATTCCTGGACTGGGTTTTGGACTGACTAGCTTCTGCTGTCAAGGTGAGCGTGCCACCAACTGAGCCATGATGGCTAGGCCAGCATTCATTTCCCATCCCTAATTGCCCCTTGAGAAAGTGGTGGTGAGCCATCTTCTTGAACTGCTGCAGTCCCTGTGGTGTAGGTACACACACAGTGCTGTTAGGGTGGGAGTTCCAGGATTTTGACCCAGCAGCAGAGAAGGAACAGTGAACAGTATAGTGGGCTGAATGGCCTTATCTCCTGTGCTACAATGCCAGGTACAGCACTAGTGGGCTGAATGGCCTTATCTCCTGTGCTACAATGCCCGGTACAGCACTAGTGGGCTGAATGGCCTTACCTCCTGTACTACAATGCCAGGTACAGCACTAGTGGGCTGAATGGCCTTACCTCCTGTACGACAATGCTTGGTACAGCACAGATGTTGCCTGGGGAGTTGCAGGAGAGCAGCGAGGAGATACAAAAGGTCAAGTTTGGCAGGAAGAGAGAGGAGAAACCAGAATTGGGGATTATTTGATTCTCATTGCAACATTTTGTACTATCACTGGCAGACCTTGCCCAGGGCGGGGTGATATTGTCCAGATGAAATACTGAATTAATTATCCCAATGCTCGGTTCAAAAAAATGTGATTTAAAAAACACAATAACATGTGATTACGTTTATTTTTCATTTTCTCCTGGCAGGTTTGAGAGGCGTTGATTGGTCGGATATTTCACAGGTTTGTATTGAAGTACACTTTCAGAGAATGGACAGCTGGGCTTGACAAGGAGGAATCTCCCATATTGTGCCAGGACATCAGGATTGATAGAAACAGGGTTGAGTATCAACCTGTAACTCCTTCCAACAGACGCCAGTGACAGGCGGTAGGAGCGGGAGAGATTCCTGGTCCACCATGGGATGGAAAGAACATTGGAGCCCCTATCGTCACTGTCCATAGCCCCAGGCTGCAATGTTCATGTTGCCACGGCAACCCGGACCCCCCTGATTTACCTGTAACACGCCACCACCATATTGAAGTTACAGCACAGGGGCAGGCCAGTTGGCCCAACTCACCTAGGCTGGTTTTCAGGCTCCCACACAAGGTGATAGGGCAGGAAAGTAGATTTACCGTGGATGATCTTATCGGAAGCTGTGCAGGCTCGAGGGGTTGTGTGGCTTACTCGTGCTCTTATTCCTTACAGAGCACGAGCATGTCAAAGCATTCTCATCAAACTTAGCACGTAATTATGTGTAGTTTAAAGGCCTGACATAGAAAGGGTTAATGTTTCTTTATTCAATCATGAGATTTGTGTGTCGCTGGCTAGACCAACGTTTATTGCCCATCCCTAATTACCCTTGAGAAGGTGGTGGGTGAGCTGCCTTCTTGAACTGCTGCAGTTCATGTGGTGTAGGTACACCCACAGTGCTGTTAGGGAGGGAGTTCCAGGATTTTGACCCAGCGACAGTGAAGGAACGGCCGATATATTTCCAAGTCAGGCTGGTGAGTGGAGGGGAACTTGCAGGTGGTGGTGTCCCTATGTGTCTGCTGCCTTTGTCCGCCTAGATGCTAGTGGTTGCGGGTTTGGAAGGTGCTGTTAACAGAGCCTTGGTGAGTTGCTGCAGTGCATCTTGTAGATGGTACTCACTGCTGCTACTGGGCGTCGGTGGTAGAGGGAGTGAATGTTTGTGGATGTGGTGCCAATCAAGCGGGGCTGCTTTGTACTGGATGGTGTTAAGCTTCTTGAGTGTTGTGGGACCTGCACTGATCCAGGCAAGTGGGGTGTATTCCATCACACTCCTGACCTGTGCCTTGTGTATAGTGGACAGGCTTTGTGGTGCCAGGAGGTGAGTTACTCGCCGCAGGTTTCCTAGCCTCTGACCTGCTCTTGTAGCCACAGTGTTTATTTGGCTGGTCCAGTTCAGTTTCTGCTCAGTGGTGAGACTAGGTATAGTGCCCCCAACATTGTGATGTATATGAACACATGCCCCGAGTCTAGAGAGCATCTTGTACTGGACAGAGATGTGTGTAGAGGCAAGCATGGAGACAGCTCCTAGCTTAGACCTTATACAGTGTGTACATAGTAACTAGCAGTTAATAAACACTGACAGTTAAATTTGTATAACCCCTTTGTGAGACCTACCGTGCTTCTCGCATCCTACAACAAATTCCAATCCTCCCACCTCCCCCTTTCCAATTCTGCTTATTATCTCGGCTTTCAATATGCCCTTGATGTATTTGTCCCCAGTGAGTATTCCAAGAGAGATGGCCAGTGAAACATTCCGCCCTCTCAACCTCTGCCCATTGCCTATATCGGAGTGCCAAGGCAATCAGACACAGTCCGAAACCATTCCAGGAAAACATTGTGTCCCTCAGGAAGCGCAATGAGAAGAGAGGAAAAAAAAAGCCACGTTCACATTGTGTAAGAATGGAAAAAGCAACATTCTGCTCAATTAATTTTTAAACCTTGAAATATTACTTCATTTATTTAAAAGAAGGAAGCCAACAAATATCACAACTCGGCTGGTGCCAAGATTCATAAACAGGACGTGTAAAAAATAAGTGCAAGACACCCGCCGCCCAACCCCCAATCCTTGAGCCTTATGAATGTAGCGGACAGTGTTTAACCAATCAGCATGCAGAAAGCATTGTCAATCCTGGTTGGCCATATTCCTGGATCACATGACTTCCAGCTGCCCCACCCCCGCCCCGCCCCCAATGCACCATTGGTCTTTCATGGGATGTGGCAAGACCAGCATTTGTTGCCCATCCCTAATTGCCCTTGAACTCAGTGGATTGCTGGGCCATTGCAGAGGGCAGCTAGGAGTCTGGAGCCACATGTAGGCCAGACCAGGTAAAGATGACAGATTTCCTACCCTTAGTGAACCAAGTGGGGTTTTTTTTGACAACAATTGATGATAGTTTCATCTGGGACTAGCATTGCTGAAAAAAAAGACATGTCGACGCTTTTCATCTTGCACTTAACAGAACACTTTGCAAGAATACCATTATACAGAGAAAAAAACAATTTTTACTGCATGTGAGGAGACATTGCTGGCACAAAACAGTATAAATTGTTGTTTTTCCCCTTATATTTGTATTCTTGCAAAGTGTCCTGGTGAATGCCAGGCAAATAGATTCGACACGTCTCTTTTTTCAGCCACACCCAAGCTCTGTGCTACCAAACAACTTCCGGGGCTAGCTTTATATTCCAGATTTATTAACGGAATTAAAATTCACAGCTGCCGTGGTGGGAATTGAACCCTTGTCCCCAGAGTGTTAGCCTGGGCCTACTGGACCTGTGACAATAACACCCCACCCCACCCCCATCACAATTCAGTGCTGCACCTTCCCATGCCAATCGCCAAGCAAACAGGCCTTTAATTCCCCTACTGGGTGGTCTTTAACTGTCGACGAATCTTTAAAACTCCGTCTTTGTTTTTAATAATGAATAATTGAACTCTGTAAAGAAAATGCGAAATATTTACACACAATTTTTTTTTTTGAAAAGGGTCCCATTCTGTTTTTCTTCTCCTGGGATTTTGTTCACAGCGATGTTCCAGAAGTTAATCTTCGATTCCCTCCGACTCCAAGGAAGCCTCCAGGGAGAATTGGCAACCCAATGTGCAGACTGTGAGAACTCAAGAATTCTCTCCCCCACCCCCCCACCCCCCTACCCCCAGCCGTTTTGTGCCAGCGATGAGTGCCCAGTTTAATCGAATCACCTTTGTGGAGGGAGGATTGTTTGCCTGGATATTAATTGCCTTGGGATCTTCAACCTCAACAAGCTCTGAGCTGTGGTTCAGTGAATAACATTGTCACCTCTGTCCAGGCTTGAGCACACACTTCAGGCTGAGACTTGAGGGAGTGCTGCACTGTCAGAGCCTTTTGAATGGGACGTTAAACTGAGACCCCACCAACTCTCTTCAGTGGATGTGAGAGATCCCAAGGCCACTATTTCGACGAGGGAATGGAGATGTGTCCCAGTGTCCTGGACCACATTTATCCCTCGATCACCACCTCAAAAACAGATCATTTTGATCATAATCACGTTGCAGTTTGTGGGTTCTTGCTGTGCGCATATTGGCTGCTGCGTTTCTTGTGCCACAACAGTGACTACACTTCTCGGGTTGCCAACTGTGATTAAATGTATTCCTGGAGGTCCCATCACATGACTCGCTCCCACACTCCAGCCATTAGTCGGCCAACACCTCCATCTTTGTGACGTACGCCAATTGGAAAGCAAGAAGATTCATTACCCAACTGGATGATGCTTTTCTGTCAGCCAAACAGCCTCTTCCTCCATTTTCAATATTTTTATATCTGTGAAAGAGAAGCGTTCAAAGAAAATGACAAAAAATCCCCAATCTTTTTGAATGTCCCGATGATTTTTCTCCAGGGTGGCCCACAGCATTGTCCTGGGGATCGATCTTCAATTCTTGGAGACACCAGACCAGCCCTGGAGGGTTGGCAACACTTCATTAGCTGTAAAGTAGTTTGGAAGGTCATGAGGCCCTGAAAGGCGCTACAGAAATGCAAGTTAAACGCCAGACTTTTTTTTTTCTCTCCTTAACCGAACCTTGGTTTAATGTCTCATCTGAAAGTTAGCTCCGCTGACTGTGTGGCACTCCCTTGATGCTGCGCTGGAGTGTCAGCTGAAGTCCTGGAGTGGGGCTCCAATGTACAAACACTTGACCTGGAAGCAAGAGCGTTTCCAACTGAGCTAAGCTGACACTGAATTTTCAGTCCAATTTGTTTTTTTTAGTTACACCTGTGTTTCGAAATGTGGAGAGACCTTTGCAGTAAAATTACAAGGCTAACTAAACAGGCTAAAACAACATTGAACTGAGTGTGGCGACAGCCCGGTTAGGAGTCAGTTAAAGATGGTAGCCCTTGAGATGAGACACCAGCTCTCAGACTTGGCCCTCTTCCTTCAAGCCTCCATGAAATCCAGTTTAGTCATACTGGCAATTCTGGGGAGACTCTACTTTGCAATGTTCCAAATTCCTGAATGGTACTTCAGTTCTGGCTGGAATCTAGCAATCCCTCAGGGCAAAACCTTGAAATAATCTTCTGGGTTGGTGAAACTTCCTGGTAATGAGGTCAGTGCCCACGCAGCCCAGCTCTCCACAGAAGCCCCAGTTTCATCTACCCAAAGGCAACTGCCACGGATTGTATTCCAAACAGAGACTGTAAATCATTCAAACTTCAAAGATCCCCTTTTTATACAAGCATCCTGTTCCCCTTATAAATGTTTCTTTTTCTCTTTATTCTTTCTTGAGATGTGGGCGTCGCTGGCAAGGCCAAGCATTTGTTCCCCCATCCCTAACTGCCCTCGAACTGAGTGGCCTGCTCAGCCATTTCAGAGGGCAGTTAAGAGTCAACCACATTGCTGTGGGACTGGAATCACATGTAGGCCAGACCGGGTGAGGGTGGCAGGTTTCCTTCCCTGAGGGCCATGAGTGAACCAGTTAGATTTTTACAATTGTCGATGATTGCTGTCTTGGTCATCTTTACTGAGACTAGCTTTCAACTGCAGATTTATTAATTGAATTCAAAATCCAGCGGCTGCCGGGGTTGGAATTTGAACTTATGTCCTTAAGTCGGGTTAGTTCTCGGAGTTGTGGCTCAGGCACTGATGCTTGCCGTAATATGCCTTTAAGAGACAGCAGCACGACATCACCAGAAGGGAAGTGTGTCATGAGTTCCGGTTTCCGTGTTACTTTTGGCCCGTGAGCAGAACAGGATTCTGCTGTGGACGTCTTCAAGCTTTTTATTCATGTGTATCTGTTCCCATGTGCCGGGTCTGAATAAATGAACTTGCATTGTTTACCTAATTCCTTATGAGCGATTGGTGCCTACGGCCTGTGGGCCAGATCCAGCCTGTTGCTCAATTTCAGCCGGCTTGCAGCAGGATATCTAAAAATACAGACCTACAGCATTTATCATCATTGTCACAAACTTGCTTTGGATAAAAGCATCAGCTAAATTACCATAATAATATTTAACAACATAATATTCAAATTCAGCCATCGCATTGAAACAGTGGGTGAGCTGAACGTTTTCTCTCTAAAAAAAAATCTAAATTAAGTTGATTTTTGTGTGTTTGTGTGTGTGTGTGTGGCCCACAACTGACTTTGTTTGTGTGTGAATGGGCCCATGTGAAGGTTTTCCCATCCCTGCTTTACATCATTATAAAAACAGCAATACTGAGTATTTGAAAACACACTGAATGTATTCTACTTGCTAATCACAGTGAATGTTTTGATCTGCATATCAACAGTGGCCGAGTCAGTAGCATGCTCGCCTCAGAATCATAAAGGTCCCAACTACAGACCTGAGCCCGAAAAATCTCTGCTGAGACTCCCAATGCAGTACTGAGGGAGCACTGCACTGTCGGAGGTGCTGTTCCCTGATGCAACATTAAACCAAGACCCCATCTGCCTGCTTGGGTGCATGTGAAAGATCCCATGGCACTATTTCAATGAAGGGCAGGGGTGTCCCCCCCGCCCCCCGCCACTGTCCTGGGCAATATCTAATCCTCAATCACCATCACACCTGACCTTTATCAAATTGCTGTTTGTGGGAGCTTGCTGTATGTAAATTGGCTGTCGAATTATCCACATTACAACAGTGAGTACACTTCAAAAAGTACTTCACTGGCTATAAAGCACTTTGAGATGTCCGGTGGTCATAATGGAAATACAATTCTTATCTTTTGTTTGTTCTTAACTTTCCTCCTTTCTCCCCTAGAGTTTCCCATTCCTCAGGCACCAGTCGATTCCTGATGCCTCATCCAAATGCTACAAGCGCCCTTGAGTGTAGATGATTAAGGGATGATTTAATTGACATCTTTAAGACAATCTGGTCATATCACATTGCTGTCTGTGGGAGCTTGCTGTGCCCAAGTTGGCTGCCGTGTTTTACAACAGTGACTACACATCTTTGGCTCTAAGGTACTTTGGAATGCCCTCAGGCCCTGTGAGGCGCTATAAAAATATAACTTGTCCTTTATATAAATGAGGATGTGACAGGGTAGCCAGAGTGAAACTGTTTCTTCTGGAGGAGGGAGTCCAAAACAAGCAAGGGAAAACCTTAAAATTAGAGCGAGGCCAATCAGGAACGATATCAGGAAGCGCTCCTCCACACAAAGAGGGTTCGGAATCTGGCCCGCTCGCCTTCAAAAACCAATTGGAGCTGAGGGATCAAATGAAAACCTGAAAACTGAGATCGGGAGGTATTTGTTAGGCCAGGGTTATTAAGGGTACTGGAACCAAGGTGGATAGATGGAGTTGAGGGGCAGATCCATCAAGATCTAGCTGAGTATTAGGACGGAATGGAGGGGCTGAATGGTCTTCCCCTCTTCCGATCTTCCGATGAAGGAGGTGGGCTGACCTCACAGCCGTGCACAGTATCCTGGTTTCCACATTCCTGCATTTCACAGCAAAGCCTCACTGGAAATTGAGGGGGAAAAGGTGGAGGGAGGGGAGCAGAAGGAAGGGATGAAATAGTGAAGGGTAGGTGAAGGAGAGGAAATAGGGAAAGGGTGTCTGAGGATGGAGGAGCGGGGAGAAGAGGACGAGAAGCGGGCTGGAGGGGAGACAGAATGCAGTGGAAATGGGAATGAGAGGTAGGGGGTTGGGGGTGGGTAGGGGAAAGATGTTGCTCAGGGAGGTTGGTGGAGGCGGGTTGCCTCACATCCTTTAAAAAGTACCTGGATGAGCACTTGGCACGTTATAACATTCAAGGCTATGGGCCAAGTGCTGGTAAATGGGATTAAGTAGGTATGTCAGGTGTTTCTCACGTGTCGGTACAGACTCGATGGGCTGAAGGGCCTCTTCTGCACTCTGTGATTCTGTAACCCAGACGTGGAGCTAAAAAGTTCAGCCAGTGAGGTTGGCGGGTGGGGCTGTAGGACAGGGAGGGGTGGGGTAGGGCAGGTAGGAGGGGGTAGAATAGGGGAAGGCTGAGGAAGGGCAATTGAGATTGGCAGGGCTTTGTTGACAGCCAGATAATCGGAGAAGGGAATAATTGGGCGGGAGGTCTATTGGCTGGGAAGGGAAGCTGGTGATTGGATGCGTTGGAGGGGAGATTGGCAAATAGAAGCCAGCTTGGAATGGGGAAATGTAGCCAATGGAAAGGAGGGATCGCTGGATGAGGAGATACCTCCAGCGATGAAAATAATGAGAATTTGAGGCATCTGGGGGAAGTGGAAAAGGGAATTTCAATGAGTTGATTCAGGGTGTGACTACAATATGAGAACACATGAAAAGATGCCTCTTCTCTTCATGTCCAGACACTCCAGTTGGATACTGGTGATATATTGCAGGAATTCACCCATCGCACATTGGCTCACTGGACCTCCATGATTCCCGGTCCACCAACTTTAAGATCCTTGCCCTTGTGTTCAAAACCTCCAACCATCCCTGCCCTCCCAGCCCTCCTAGATCTGTCCTGACTCCAGATTGTCCTCTAGCGCGTCCCTCACTCACTTTGCTTCACCGTTGGTGGCCGGTCCTTCGGCTGACCCGGGCCTTCAAATCCCGAATCCTCTTCCTCAGCCTCTCCACCTCCTGTTCCTCCTTTCAGATTCCGCTCAAGAGCGACCCCCTTTGGCTAAGGTTTCCTTCACTGAACTGCCGACCCCTAATTTAGATTGGTTGTGTCTGACCGCCGATGTCTACGTTGAAGGCGCTGCAGAGAAATATGTCGGAGGCGGGAAACATGGGCTAGTTTCTTTGCACCTTGCTGGGGAGCCGACTATGGCTCATCGATTCCACTCTAGTCACTGAGTTGTGAGGTTCTCAATTCAAACCCTGCACCAGGGGCTGAATTTTAAGTCCCACGGGCAGGCACGTGCCCAGCCTGATCTGGCGTTAAATAGCGCGTGATATTTCGGCCAGCAGGTGCACGAGAGAGTTAGCCGCTCGCCCACTGACCATTAAGAGGCCTACTGAGGCCATTAACGTTTCACTTAGCAGTGATTTCCCCGCTACCCACCCAATGCTGGCAGTAGGGCGAATCAGTCGGCTGCATTATTCAGGAAACCTCAACCCAGGGACGGACGAGGCTTCTGTAATTAAATTTTTAAAAATCAAAAATGTCCGGGCAGAGTTTTGTTGTTTATAATGCAAGTGCGTAGGGTGAGTGAGTCCAATGTGGGGACAACTCTTTCTGCACTTACAAATCTTTAGTTGACAGTTTTTATGTTCTTTGGCTCCATGAGGCGACTCTCCGCCTTCAGGGGGCTTTCACTGCACCCTCCCCGCCCAGCGCCCGCGCTGACTTCAGCACTCGCCCTCCAGCCCCCGGCAGCGCTGAGCCTCTCACCGACCCTTTCGGGTGGCCTTTAATTGGCCAATCACGGGCAGCAGGCCGTTACCCAGCAGCCCTCAGGCCTGCTGACCCGAAAAACCTGCCCCAGGACTTGAGCAACAAAGATTAAGGCTGGCATTCCACTCTGCTGCGCTCTTGGATGTGATGTAAAGCCAAGGCGTCACCTGCCTTCTCAGGTGGATGTGCAGGTCCCATGGTACGCTATCAAAGAAGAGCAGGGGCCGGTTCTCCCCAGTTTGCCGGCCATTCCTTATCCCTCAATCAACATCACGAAGAACAGATGATCTGGTCATTATCACATCGCTGTTTGTGGGAGCTTACTGAGCACAAATTGGCTGCCATGTTTGCTACGTGACAACTGTGACTACACTCCAAAAGGACTTTTGAGGTACTGGAAGTAAAGTGCGGCAGTGAAAGGTGCTATGCAAATGTAAGCCATTGGTTAGGATTTTACATCGGGCTCAGTGAGAGTGGACGGGTCAGTCAGGGAGCTGACCGCTGCCCGTGATTGGTGCAGATGGGCCAATTAAGTGTGGATCGCGAGCGGTAGCGCGCTACCTACTGGGGAGAACCGGCCCCTGCTCTTCTTTGATAGCGTACCATGGGACCTGCACATCCACCTGAGAAGGCAGGTGACGCCTTGGCTTTACATCACATCCAAGAGCGCAGCAGAGTGGAATGCCAGCCTTAATCTTTGTTGCTCAAGTCCTGGGGCAGGTTTTTCGGGTCAGCAGGCCTGAGGGCTGCTGGGTAACGGCCTGCTGCCCGTGATTGGCCAATTAAAGGCCACCCGAAAGGGTCGGTGAGAGGCTCAGCGCTGCCACTGTGTGGGCGGTGGGGGTGGCCGGGGGGGGAGGAGGGAGAGTGGTCCTAGCGTGCAGTTTGCACAAGGGCACAAAAGAGCACTTCAATCTCCCTGAGGCAGCTCTGTGCCTCATATATAAGAAATAGGGATGAACAACCACAACATCCAACTGCATTTGTATAGCACCTTTAACGTTAAAAAAAAAAGTCCCAAGGCGCTTCACAGGAACATTATAAAGCAAGGGGTAGGCTTTATGGAGTATAGCAAAGCAGCAAAGCGAGGTAGAGAGGCAGCGAGGTGTAGGGAGGGAATTCCCCAGGGCCCAGGCAACTAGAGCCATGGCCACCATTGGTGGAGTGATTAACGTTGAGGAGGCTGGGATTAGAGGAGTGCAGAGACCTCGGAGGGTTGTGGGGCTGGAGGAGATTGCAGAGATAGGGAGGGGCGAGGCCATGGAGGGATTTGAAAAGAAGGATGCGAATCTTAAAATCACGGCATTGCTTGACCGGGAGCTGATGTAGGTCAGGGAGCACAGGGGGTGAGAGGGCAATGGGACTTGCTGCGAGTTAAGGCTCTGGCAGTGTTTTGGATGATCTCAGTTTGCAGAGGGTAGACTGTGGAAGACCAGCCAGGGGTGTGTTGGAATAGATGAGACTAGAGTTACCCAAGGGTGATGGTTCCAGCAGCGGATGAGCTGAGACCGGGGCAAAGTTGAGGGATGTTACTGAGGTGGTGATGGTGTGACTATGAGGTCAGAATCTCATCTTCCAATCAAATGTGACAAAAAGGTTATGAACAGACTGACTTAATCTCAGATTGTTGCCAGGGAGAGGGATGGAGTCGGTAAACTAGGGAACGGAGCTTGGAGCGGGGACTGAAAACATTGGCTTCAGCCTTCTGAATGTTTAATTGGAGGAAACTTCTGCTCATCCAGTACAGGATGTCGGATAAGCAGCCTGATAATATAACAACAGTGGAGGTGTCAAGAGATATCGGGGTGAGGCAGAGCTGAACGTTGTTAGTGTACATGTGAAAACTAATGCCGAGCTTTCCGATGATGTCACTGATGTTGTAATATGCCTTTAAGGGACAACAGCAGGACATCATTGGAAGGGAGTGTGTCATGCATTGCAGCCTTAGTTTCACTTTTGCTTTCGAGCAGAGTGCACACGCACAGCTCTGCTGCTAGTATCTTCAAGCTTTCTATCCTTGTATTAACATGCCGGTCTAAATAAATGAACCTACAAAGTGTTTACACGATCCCTTATGAGTGATTGGTGCCTTTATATCATCATAACAACATAACAACAACGTAGGCGAGAAATAAGAGGGGCCAGAGTTGCAGGAAGGGTAAATAAAAAGCTACTGTGAGTGAGCAAACATTGTTTTTTTAAAATGGTCTCCCCAGAGAGACTGGAATTTTTTAAATTGGCCAACACTGTTAGTGTTAAGAACCAATAAAGCTTTTTGTGTTAAGATGGAAACCAATTTTTGGTGAAAATGTGGAGTTATATTTATGAGATGAATCATCTTACAATATTATATTTTCATTGTAAATAATTCCACCAGAAGACCAATAACCTTTGTATCATGTAAATGGAGCAATCCATAAATCTTCTCAATATGATTATATCACCATTGGGAAATGTTACATTTTTGAAAATGTGCCAGTAAATATTTTCAGGATTAGTGAGGTATTATTGTAAAAATATTGACCTTAGCCAAGACCATACATCATTCAAGCAGCATTGTAGCTTTCTGCACCCCAGAATCACAATTTGTGTGGATTGTTCTGGCAGTTTCCAGCATTTCATTTCACAGCAGAGTGGGAGGACACTATGGAGGTAGGGCTATCCCAGCATTCATAGCTGCAGTGAATACACTCTATTAAAATGATAAGCCTTGCCAATCCCATTTTTTTTTATTCATTCATGGGATGTGGGCTTCGCTGGCTGGGCCCAGCATTTATTGCCCATCCCTAATTGCCCTTGAGAAGGTAGTGATGAGCTGCCTTCTTGAACCGCTGCAGTCCACGTGGTGTAGGTACACCCACAGTGCTGTTAGGAAGAGTTCCAGGATAATGACCCAGCGACAGTGATATATTTCCAAGTCAGGATGGTGAGTGACTTGGAGGGGAACTTCCAGGTGGTGGTGTTCCATGTGTCTGCTGCCCTGTCCTTCGAGATGGTAGCGGTCATGGGTTTGGAAGGTGCTGTCAAAGGAGGCTTGGTGATTGCGTCTTGTAGATGGTACATCTATGTACATGAATTTGTCAGATATCCTGTTAGATGCAAATAGAAGGATTGCACTGGGTGACAGAATAACCTGAGGCACTGGCAAGGTGAAATGGAGTCTGAGCAACAAGGAGCAGATCTAAGAACAGGGAAAAAAAACTGGTGAAACTCTGCAGGTCAGGCAGCATCTGTGGAGAGAAAGAGAGTTAATGTCCTTTCAAGCAGATGTTTGGCAAAATAATACAGGAAAAAGTGACAAATGCCGGAGAGAACACCAACATCTGCTTCAATTTATATATCAGGCACAATATAACACCAGGCTACATGTAGTGGTATTAGGATGGGTCCATAACACAGGGGGCTTAGATTTGGGGCAAGAGGAGGTTTAAAGGGAATTTGAGGGGAATTGTTTTCCATCCAGAGAGTGGTGGGGATCTGGGACTCACTACATGAAAGGTGGTAGAGGCAAAAACCCTCATGATATTTAAAAAGTACTTGCAGATGCACTTGAAGTGCTGTAACCTGGGGCAGAGTCTTCTGTTTGGTGTAAAATGGCTAAGATCCATATTTTGACGATAATACCTCACGAATCCCGCAAATATTTAGTGGCACATTTTTCAAAAATCTTTCGTTCAGCAGCCATTAATAATCTAACTAACCAATTTGACACGGATGCCCGTCCAACCTTAAGGTCGGTGGGGGGGTGGGGGGGTGGGGGGGGTGGGGGGTGGTGGGGGGGGGGAGGTGTTGGGGGGGGGGCAGGCGAAGGGCCGAGGCGGCCTTCCCATTTTTCATGAGACCCCATCCACGGGCGGGACGAGGTTTCGCGAAGATTTTATTAATTCGATAAAAATTTTCATGTAAATTCATAATCGTGGCCCAGCTCATGTGACACTGTCACATGAGGGGACATGCCTGAATAATGTTTTTTGTTTTCCTTTTTAATCAATGTTTCTGGTCTTAATCTAGATTCCTGCGCTCTTTCATGCGCAAGCGCAAAAGAACCCAGGCTCCGACTCTCCCTCCTCCCCCCCAGCCCGCACAGGTAGCGCTCAGGGTGTGCATCACGCTGGGCTGGGCTTAATTGGCCTGCCTACCGTAAAATGGCGGCGTGCGGCTAATTACGGGCAAAGATCGGCTCCGCGTTGTCCCACACCAGCTCCCGCCCAGTCTGCTTGACGGGGAGAAGGATACAGACCAAAGAGCTGGGCAGCGAGGTTAGGCTGGATAGCAGCATGAAATGATGGGCCCAATGGCTACAACTTCCTACAATCCTATGACTTCTATATGAGGTTACCAAAAGATTGATCAGAGAGGTTAATGTTTGACATACGGAGGAGATGGGTAGAGAAGCAGAGAGATTTAGGGAGGCCCTGGGCAGACTTGGCCACCAACGGCGATTAAAATCAGGGATGCACAAGAGGCCGGAATTAGAGAGAGCGCAGAGATCTCAGAGGGTTGTGGGTTCCCTCCCTAAATTTCTCCGCCTCTCTACCCCTCTCCTGCGTAAGAGGATTGTGGGTTGGAGGAGATTACAGAGATAGGGAGAGACGAGACTGTGGAGGGATTTGGAAACGAGGATGAGAATTTTGAAGTCAAGACGTTGCCTGACTGGGACCCGACGTAGGTCATTGAACACAGGGGTGACCGGGAAACGGGAGATGCTGTGAGATAGGAAGCGAGCAGCAGAGTTTTGGATGAGCTCAAATTTAACAGAGAGTAGAATGTGGGAAACCAGCCATGGGTGTGTTGGAATGGTTAAGTCTAGAGGAAACAAAGGCATGAACGAGGGTTTCAGCAGCAGAGGAACTGAGACAGGAGCAGAGATGGACAGTATTACAAAGCTGGAAGTGAACAGTCTTGGTGACAGAGAGGGTGTGGGGTCAGAGGCTTACCTCAGGGTCAAGGTTTTGGACGGTCTCTGGTTGCAATTGAGGTAAAAAGAATCGTCATGGGGAGAAAGAAGGATTGTCCATTAGATGCCGAGCTTTATTCTGTCCATCAGACCTGACAACCCTCCGAAATCTCTGTGCCCCTCTAATTCTGGCATCTTGGGCATCCCCAATTTTAACTGCTCCATACTGGCGGCCGTGACTTCAGCTGCCTGGGCCCTAAGCTCTGGAATTCCCTTGCTAAACCTCTCCACCTCTCTTTCCTCCTTTAAGATGCTTCTTAAAACCTACCTCTGATCCAGCTTTTGGTCCCGATATCTCCTTATGTGACTCGATGTCAAATTTGGTTTGGTAACACTACTGTGAAGCGCCTTGAGTTGTTTTGCTAAGTTAATGGTGATATATAAATGTTAAGTTGTTGGTGTACCTGACCAGGAAGGTAAGTGAGATATTAGAATGGTCTCCACCAGAGATTGGGGCGGTACTGAATGGACTCAGACACTTAAGAGTTGCCAACCCTCCAGAATCGTCCTGAAGTCTCCAAGGTTTAAATGTCAACCTCATGGACAATGTCGCAAATTGCTAAGTTGGAAAATTACGGGGGCATTAAAAAATCCTTCCATGTCTTCCCGATAAAAATACTGGGGATGGAGAAAAATGGCTGATTAAGCAGAATGTGGCCAAGTCTCTAGGGCTACATACAACTGGAGTTGGCAACCCCATGGGCACTACAGAGGGTTCGAGTTTGTCAAGGAGAAAATAAATATTTGCGATTATCATTTTAACTGAGCGTGACACCTTCCCCTTCGAGCCCTGTGGCCTTTGATAAGCTGCACTGCACAGATAAGAGACTTGCTAATGAGCCATTGCACTTTCTGAAGCGAACCAGAAAATGGAAGTTTCCGGAATGTGGCCCTGCACATTGCCCATGGCTCTAATGGCCAAACTTACAGCCGTAAGAGTTTAAATGTCACGAAAGAGAGCTCTTGACTTACATTTGGCTCAACAGGGTTTGGACGCTCAAAGAATCATGGGATGGTTGTAGCACAGAAGGTGGCCATTTGGCCCATTGTGTCTGTGCTGGCCTTCTGCAAGAGAATTCCTGCTAGTCCCACTCCCCCCACCCTTTCCCCATAGCCCTGCACATTGTTTTTCACTTCAAATAATTATCCAATTCCCTTAAGAAAGTCTTAATTGAACCTGCCTCCACCATACTCTCAGGCCATGCATTCCAGGATCTCCCTCAAATCTCCAGGAATTAGCGGTTAATCTCCAGGACACTCCTGACAGCTAATTCCAGGAGAAAAGCATAGGGCCAGGAAAAAAGAAATGTTTCTTTTTAACTTCCTTTGAAGGCTTTGTGGTAGTTCATTGGTTATAAATATATAGGAGATGAGGGTAAAAGGCTGTTCAACTGACAATCAAGAATCTCCCAATTGGCTAATGAAGAGGGTGTTTGGCTTCCAATTGGTGTAGGAAGGTGAAGCACCAGGAGGATGGGCATGTCAGGCAACCAATGGCAGAAGATCTTGCGGCGGGGTAGTTGGAGGTCAAAGGCCATGTAATGGAGCATCCAGGAATTCATTCATCCACAGTTGCCAAGCCTATACTTGGCTGGCTATGTCAGCCATGGCTCAGTTGGTCTCTGAGGCAGAAAGTCATGGGTTCATAGACCCACTCCTGACCTTAACCTCACAAAACCTTTGCTGACACTCCAGTGCAGTACTGAGGGAGTGCTGCACTGTTGGAGGTGCTGCCTTTCACATGAGGTGTTTAACCAAGGATCCACCAGCCTACTTGGGTGATCCCATGGCGTTCCTTTGAAGAAGAGGCGAGTTCTCCCCAGTGGTCCTGCCTAATATTTATCCCTCAATCAAATCCTTCATCCGGCCTCTCCCATTGTTCTTGGGCTGGGTGCTCACCCTTCCCCATCTCCTCAGACCAGTCACCCATTTCTCTTCTGCGTTGACATCTCTCACCACTGCATCTTTCCATCTGGTCTTAGGGTGTTTACCCTTGTGAGAGAATCTAGAACTAGGGGGTCACTATTTAAAAATAAGGGGTCGCTCATTTAAGACGGAGATGAGGAGAATTTTTTTCTCCCAGAGGCCGTGAGTCTTTGGAACTCTCTTCCCCAAAAGAAGAGGGGAAGCAGAGGCTTTGAATATTTTTAAGGCAGAGGCGGATGGATACATGATTAACGAGAGGGTGAAAGGTTATTGGGGGGTAGGCAGGAATGTGGGGTTGAGGTTAGAATCAGATCAGCCATGATCTTACTGAATGGTAGAGCAGGCTCGAGGGGCCGAGTGGCCTACTCCTGCTCCTAATTCATACGTTTGTGTGTTTGTATGCTCTCCGTCTTCCTGGCCATCCCATTTCCGTCACTCGTCCCACCACAATTTCCCCCTCTCTCCGTAACAATGTCCATGCCGTTTCAATCTCTTCTCAGCTGCTCCGTTCGATGCTCCCACAGTCTTCACTGACCCCCGCTGATGCGCGGGTTCCTGATCTTGTCCTTTCTCGTTCCTCTGCCATCCATCTCAGCATCTGCACCTCACTGGTATCCAGTCGCTGTTCTTCTCCCCCCCCCACCCCCCCCACCCCCCCCCACCTTTGATGTTGCCCCAAGTTTCTGCACAAGACCAGTCCCACATCTCTCTTGTAGCTCTTTCCTCCCAGCTTCAGCGATCGCTCCCTGCCCCCGAGTGTGGAAGGCAACAGCAAACCACCACCGACACAATCGGTCAAGAAACCAGCTCAGGGTGAGGCGTTAGCAGGCAGCGGGCCCAAGGGCAGAGCACAATAGCAACGAATGGCGGGGGATCTTGCTGTGTGCAGTTTAGCCACTGCGTTTCCTACATTACAACAGCGACTGCACTTGCTGGCGGCCAAGCACTTTGAGAAGCCTGGTGTTATGTGAAAGGTGCTATATCAATGCAAGTCTATCTTTTCTTTCTGTTAAATTGTGCACAGGGCCCATAAGCCCAGATTGTTAGACCAAGGTCGATGGTCTTGTTGATGCATTCAGAGTGTTCAGGTTTTATTTTTTATTCTTTCATGGGATGTGGGCGTCACTGACAAAGCCAATGTTTGTTGCCCATCCCTAATTGCCCTTGAACTGAACATTTCAGGGGGCAGTTAAAGAGTCACCCACACGACTGTGGGTCTGGAGTCACATGTAGGCCAGACCAGGTAAGGACGGCAGAGTTCCCTCTCTAAAGGGCATTAGTGAGCCTGATGGGTTTTTACAACAATCGATAATAGTTTCATGGTCACCATGACTGAGATTAGCTTTTCAATTCCAGATTTTATTAATTTAATTTAAATTTCACCAGAAGCTGTGGTGGGTTTAGAGCCCATGATCCCCAGAGCATTAGCCTGGCTCTCTGGGTTACTAGTCCAGTGACATTACCACAATGCTACTGTCTCCCCCCAGTGATGTAAACACAATTATCCTGCATCATGAGGACATCCAGAAATGACAAGAACTACCTTCCAAGGTCCAGTAACATCTATTGTTGAATGATTGGTACAAGAGGTTTTCAGAGAGGAACAGTAGCCACTCACATATACTGTTGTAATGTACCTTTAAGGGAGAGCAGCATGCCATTCATCAAGTTCTGTCGAAGGGTCATGAGGACTCGAAACGTCAACTCTTTTCTTCTCCGCCGATGCTGCCAGACCTGCTGAGTTTTTCCAGGTAATTCTGTTTTTGTTTTGCCATTCACTAAAACAGGATCACATGACACTTCACTTTCTAGTGAATGGCATGCTGCTCTCCCTTAAAGGTATATTACAGCACATACGTACAGACAGACATACGTACATGCACCCATACATGCATATAGACATATGTACAGACACACATACATACAGACAGACATACAGACACACATACATATAGACAGACATACGTACATGCACCCATACATGCATACAGACACACATACATACATACAGACATATGTACAGACACACATACATACATACAGACAGACATAAATACACACATACATGCATACAGACATACAGACACACATACATACAGACGGACATACGTACATGCACCCATACATGCATACAGACACACATACATACATACAGACATATGTACAGACACACATACATACATACAGACAAATGTACACACAGACATACACACATACATTCGCAATCTTGGTGTCTTTAGGAAAGAGGGCTATCACTGCTGCAATGTTTTGAACCTTATGTAAAAAAAAAGGAAACACCAGTGGCTCCTGCAAATCCTCCACTTTTCAGGTCAATCCCAACAATCTCAGCGCTAACCGAGACAGAGAGAGAGAGAAAGACAGAAAAAAAGAGAGTCCAAGAGGGAGGGAGAGGCAGAGAGAGGAAGCGGTAATTTGAAGGATAATCAGAGAAAGAGAGAGAGAGAGAGAGAGGGATCCGTGGACAGTGAGAAAGAAGGACCACATAAATCACGGTGTATAAGTTGATCTGGTGTATAAGGTGACCACATTTTTCCAGCCCTAGGCATCATGGGTGGGACTTCTCGGTCCCTGTGGGACCAATTCCCTCTGTGGGCAGGACTGGAAGAACCCAGCCCATGTGTTTGCAAATACTCAGTGTATCAGTAAGTTCCCCACCACCACAGCCCTGCACAACATTTCGGTCGCCACTACTCACATAGTTTCAATTTACCACCCGACAAATGGATGTTTTAAGTCTTTTTTTAATTCATTCCCGGGATGTGGGTGTCGCTGGCTGGGCCCAGCATTTATTGCCCGTCCCTAATTGCCCCTTGAGAAGGTGGTGGTGAGCCACCTTCTTGAACCGCTGCAGTCCATGTGGTGTAGGTACACCCACAGTGCTGTTAGGGAGGGAGTTCCAGGGTTTTGACCCAGCGACAGTGAAGGAACAGCCGATATGTTTCCAAGTCAGGCTGGTGAGTGACTTGGAGGGGAAACCTAATAAGTGGGGGCAAAGGATCAAGCAGGCAATAAGGGCTGTGTTGCGAAAATGCGAGGGAGTTTACGGCTCACTCTCCCTTTGTGCCGGATGCCAATGACACTCCAAAATGGCGACTCCACCCCCCCCCCCCCCGCCAACTCCCAGCACCCCCCCACCCCCATGCCTGGCACATGAGCCGACTCCCATTTTTGGAAGATGTATTCAAGGCTTCAGAGGTTGGCGACGTATATGGGAGTTACCGATGTCCCTGATCTGCACAGTCTACACAAGCTGTGGAATAAACTTAAATGCAGCACAAATAAACAAACATTCCAAAGACTAACATCTCCTAAAGATCCTTGCACTAGCCAAGTCTTAGAAAAGCAGACAGATTCTGCAAAAATTGCTGACCAGGCACTCTGCTGTCCGAGGTTTCCCCCAACTCTTCCTGAAATGACAGACAGGCCGACTGTATTAATTCTGTGGCTTCCTCTCGGGTTTTGCCCTCTGCTGACTCACTAGCCGTTGTCCCGAGGCATTGCTTCAGGAACTGTCTCCTCTACCCTGCCCACTCATCTTTCACCAGAAAGCCAGTGCCTTGAGAAGAGAAATATTTGGCTTTATATAGCACCATCATGATGTCAGACTGTCCCGAGCGGTCAATGAAATGTTGTTTTGAAGCGTCATTGGAGTGTCAGGAGTGTAGCGACAAGCTTCCACAAATAGCAATGCGACAGTGTCCAGATAACCTGTTTGCTCTCGGTTGAGGGATAATTATTGGTCAAGTCTAGAGTTGCCACCTGTGCTTAACTGTGTTCCTGGAGGTACCATCACATGACTCGCCCCCACCCTCCAGCCATTAGTTGGCCAACACGTCCATCCTTGTGACGTACGGCCTTCCTGCGCCAATCGGAAAGCAACAAGGCTCATTACCCAATTGGATGATGCTCAACTGTCAGCCAAACAGCCTTTTCCCCCCCATTTTCAATATTTTTATATCTGGGTAAAAAGAAATGTTCAAAGAAAATGACCAAAAAATTTTTTTTTTTTTTTACCGTCCGGATGATTTTTCTCCAGGATTGCCCGCAGCCATGTCCTGGAGATTGATCCTCGATTCCCGAAGACTCCAGGCCAATCCTGGAGGGTTGGCAACCCTAGCCAAACCACCAGGGATAACCTCCCCTGCTCTTCTTTGAAATTGTGCCGGGGGGTCTTTTACATCCACCTGAGAGGGTGAGGGTGGCGGGGATCTTGGTTTAATTCCTCAAAGCGAAAGATGGCACCTCTGACAGTGCAGCACTCCCTCAGCACTGCGACAGAGTGCCAGCCCAGCTTTTTTGCTCAAGTCCCTTGGGCCTGCGGGTTTTGCTTTACCTAAAATAATATAGTTCTAGAACCTTCCACTCACCTGGAAAGAGCCAGGCTGCAGCCCAGGTTGTCCCACCCGTGAGCCAGGGTGAAGCAACCTCGCAGCTAAATAGACTAAGTGGGGGAGAAAGAGGCAATTGCTCACTCAGTCGTGACGGTCTACACAGGATGCGACATCATTGAGGAGTCAGGAAGCCGCTGGGATTAAGAGATAGGAGCAGGAGTAGGCCACTCGGCCCCTCAAGCCTGCTCCGCCCTTCAAGAAGATCATGGCTGACCTGATTGTGGCTTTAGCTCTGCTTTCCCGTCCGGCCCCTACCCCCCTGTATTCCTTCATTCCCTCAGCAAGTAAAAATATCTAATCCGTCTCTATACTCGTCGGCTGAGGAGCTGCAGCTCCCTGGGGCGGAGAATTTCAAAGATTCACGGCACCCTATGAGTGAAGAAACGCCTCCTCATCTCAGGCCAAAATGGCCGACCTCTTACTCTGAGACTGTGCTCCCCTCCCCTCGTCCCCACCCGTGTTCTGGAGTGCCCAGCAGGCGGTGGTGGGGGGTGGGGGGGATGGGTGGGGTGTCGGAGAGGAGGGGAGCTGAGCACCTGCACACACTCTCCCGTAGGAGTTGGAAGACCGGGGTGCTCCCCTCCCTGTTAGCACACGGGGGCCTCCAAACTCCCACCTAGGCTGGGGGCAGCCAACCACACAGGCCATGCAGGCCTCAAAGCCTGGAACGGACTTGGCTTCGACGCCTGTGGTTGCCGCCCAGTTACATCACAGGTGCCAGGACAGTTGCCAGCATTTAATACCCAGTCGAAGCAATCAGTAGATAGTTATTTAAAAAAACACTTTAAACAGGGGGAAAAAAAAAATAAGCCAGCAGCTTTGGATCAGAAGGTCACTGTTTATTTTGGAGACACTAGAAATTATTCTTTTCCCTACACAAATAGCACAGATTAAACATCTGTTTACAAGGAATTCTTTCTGGTTCTTTGAGGATTTTTAGTATTAATATTTATCTGGCTGTCAAATACTCTGAGGCAAGTCTCAAACAGGCCAAGCCACAACCGGGACTCTTTTTCTCTCAGCGCATTCATTTTTTAAAAAAAGTTATTTTCCACAACGTCTCCAGCTTTCTGCAGGAGACGAAGTTTCGGGCTCCCATTCCCACAGGGTGAACGTCTGGATATGGTCTCTCTGCGGCCCTCCTGGATCGAAGGCCGCAGCATCGCCATTGGGTAAAGCGGGCCGGGACCAGGGCTCCGACTTCCCTGGGCTTTTTTTTTTTTTGTTTGTTTTTGCTGGCCTTCCAGGTGAAGGTAGGCAAGGCCCAGTTCGGAGCAGTGCCCTTAATTCCCAGTTTCCTCGCTCTGTGTCTCGCTGGAGAGCCCTTAGGCCCGAGCGGTGCCCGCTCCAATGAATGATCAGGCGGGCGTATTGCCTGACACTCCGTCAGTCGAGGTGTCTCTTGCTTTCAGTTTTCGGGCGGTGGAGCGGTTCAGCCACATCTCACAGCCGAGGGATTGAACCAGAGGCCACTTAGGCCGTGGTGGAAATGCAGCAATTTCCGAAGGTAGTTGGTAACTTTGGAGGGGGATTCAGCGTGGCGGCGCGGTTGGTTAGCTCAGTTGGCAGGATCACGCGGATCAGGCCAGCGCCAGCAAGCACGACGGGGCCCACCCGCTATTCAAGCTGACCTCGACTCGGGGCCTACCTCCTTGGCCTACCCGTCGTAAAAAAAAACCACAGCACGCGGCAGCTAATCCCCAAGAGATGGGGGGAAATGATGCGGGCGTGTGGGATTAAACTGGACAGCCCTTTCGAAGGGCTGAACGGCCCCCTTTTGTGCTGTAAGACTCGGTGGGCTGGATTTCGGGAGCAGGAGCCGGGAGCGTTCCCCGGCCCTGAACCTGCACCCCCCCCCTCAAAGTGTGGGGAGGCGTCACTTGTCGGGATGTGCGCGGAGGTAACTCCTTAATTGGCATCGAGACAGGTTCCCCGTCTGATTAAGGTTGGCGGGTCTCTCGAAGTTTGAAGCCACACTAAGGCCTTCCACACAGTTTCAGAGGAGCACCCAGCTGCTGACCAAGGGTAAGTATCTGAGGGGACGCTTCAATAGGGAGGTGCCCTTTAACCATTCTTTACAGCTTTAATTATATAATCCAAAAAGCAGGCCATCACTATGCCGGGCGCCCGCCAACAGTCCATCTGGCTGTACCCAGGCAAGCAGAGAGGGCCTTCGGGCCTGACTGGGTCACTGGCTCACCCCGGCCTCCCTTTGGCTGCCCACCTCCAGGCAGCTGGCCTGTTCCCACTTGGCGTTGGGAAGCTGGCTGCCGGCTGGGAAATCCTTCACCCCCTGGCCTGCAAGGTTCCTAATGAGCCTCGGCCTTGCTCGGGCCCCAAACCCGCGTTGGCCAAAATGGCTGCCATCGGGAATGAGGTGGGCCTCGTAAAGTTTGGGCCCTGTCAGCCTTCAGACCTGATGTGGGCGAGGCCTGAAAATCCAGCCCAATTCTAGGCCTGACGATTGGGATTAACTCCAATTTTACTGGGGAGGCCTGTACTTGCTGCAGGGATGCTGCGACTGACCACATCCTGGCCTCATCCCTTTGTGGTCACAGCTGACTGAGCGAGAGAGAGAGAGAGAGAAGCACCACAGGACAGTTTTGTCACAGAGAAATTAAAAAAAACAAAGACTTGCATTTCTGTGGCACCTTTCCCAACCCTCAGGCAGCCCAAATGCACTTTACAGCCGATGAAGTACTTTTAAAACGTAGTCACTGATGTAATATAGGAAATGTGACAACCAATTTGCGCACAGCAAGATCCCACAATGCGCAAAGTGATAACGACTGGATAATCTGCTTGGGTGCTACTGGATAGAGGTCCCTGTGGAACAGTGGGTAGTGTCACCACCTCTGGCCCATAAAACTCTGGGTTCAAGTCCCACTCCAGGCCTAGATGGCTGTTGGAAGGTGAGTTCATTGTGTGACCAAGCAGGCCGATTATCAGCCTGTAAATCCTTCCAGTGGGCCTGACGGCATGTGGTAAAGAGTGGGAGAGTTTCTCAGTCAGCTGTCCTGCAGAAGGCAATGACAAACCACTGCAGTACTTTGCCAAGCATAATCCTGGGCCAATCCGATGGAAGTCCATGGTCACCAATGCTCTCTTAGGGCCTGGTACCTGGTGGAAGAGGAGTGATGAGGGTTGAATATTGGCCATATTGGTGGAATATCCATCCACCTGAAAGTGCAGACAGGATGTCTCCTATGAAAGACAACAATGCAGCACTCACTCAGTGCTGCACCGGGGGTGACAACCTGGGTTTTGTGCTCTAGTCTTAGGTTCAGCTTTAACCCCACGACTTATTTGACTCAGTTGCAGGCGTGCTACCCACTGAGTCGCAGCTAAGACCTCTGCTCTCCCCCAAATTTGCAGGCCCAATCTCAGATGAGCATCAAGTATGCCACTCTCTAGACTGGTACCACCCTGTGCCATTTCTCAGTGAGTTGGCCAATTTGCCAGCTTGCTGCCAAACTGGGGTAATTTTATTTATGGGACCAACTGCACTCTCGTCCTCATACTGCACGGGACTGGGCATCCTGCCACGTGTGGCTGCTGACAATGAGTGTTGAAAGGCAATTTGACTGTGGAAGTCATCACAGAAGGTCCAGCCCTTCCTGCCAAACTATCCAAGAGTAGGAACCCTTGCTTCCTCTATCATTCCTAGCTGAGGCACTCATCCCTATTGCTAGCCCTTCCATTAGTTTTTCCAGCTAAGATTAGTTAACAAATTACAGGTTCGAGGTTGACCCCAGACCTTTCGGACCTCTTCGGGCTAATGACACATGGGCCAATGCCCTTACCCACTGGAGCAACTGTGAAGCCTCAGTGGCACCTTGAAAGTTAAGCTTTCCTGCAAGATAATTGGGAGCTGAAAGATGGAGAGAATGACTGCCAAACTGTGCGTGGAAATCCAATATTTCCAATTCTTTCCAACATAAGCAAATATTTTCACATTCATGATGCACAGAGTGACCTTACCGCATTTCGGCCCCTCTCTCAACCACAGCAGGTGCCCAGTTATTGTCCTGCTCTTTAGTTCAAAGCCTAACACGCTCTAACCGAACAAGAGAAGGCCATTCTGCGCCTCAAATCCAATTCTATCCCCTTGCTCCTGCAACCCTTAAATCTCTGAGTTAACAATAAGCTACCAATTGCAATTTTGATCTTTTACGCTTGGCACCCCACCCCCCGAAACTCAAGAGCTTATGGGTGCTGTGGGCTGGAGAGTTCCAGCTTCCCCCTCCCCTGTGTGTGAAGAGGTGGTCCTTGATACCACCCCCTGAACAGCCTGCCTCTGAGTTTAAACAAGCTCAGAGAAAAAAGTAAACAGAAATACCTGGAAAAACTCAGCAGGTCTGGCAGCATCGGCAGAGGAGAGCACAGTGGATGGTTTCGAGTCCCTCGAAACGTCAACTCTTTTCTTCTCCGCCGATGCTGCCAGACCTGCTGAGTTTTTCCAGGTATTTCTGCTTCTGTTTTTGTTTTGGATTTCCAGCGCCCGCAGTTTTTTGCTTTTACATGAGAGAAAAATGTGCTGGGCTGTTTTGCCAGCGTCGTTCCTGTTTTCTGGCAGCTTCTCAGGGGAAAGCTGAGTCTGGTCGTGGCACAGCGCCCAGCAGCCGGATGAGAGGGATGATTAGACGATCTGCTTCCGCCAGTGCCGCAGTTCCTCTGGCGTTGCCCAGGCTCTGGCCGGGTCAGATCCACGACGTCTCTGCGGATGGGGCTGCACAGAGGGTGGGGGGTGGGCGGGGGTGGGGGGGGGGGGGGGGGGTGGGGGTGGGGGGGGGGGGGTGTGGAGGTCAGAGCGACACGAGACTTCAAGGCTTTCGCACCTTTAGCGGCAAGAATTGGCACAGCTGGTGCCTTCCACCGGCAGGGACTTGGCCGAGCGTGAGGAGATCCCGGAGATGGGGGTTTGTGATGGTACCGGGGCCGATACAGAGGCGGCCATCAGACTAATGGCACCTCCTCTACCACCCTTCCACACTCCCCCTGCATTCCCCTCAGTAGCATCCTCACTGCTATTGTGGGTTCAAAAGCAGATCAGAGGCTGGGAATCCTGTGTTGAGTAACTCGCCACCTGACTCCCCCAAAGCCTGTCCACCATCTATGTGGCCCAAGTCAGGAGTGTGATGGAATACTCCCCACTTGCCTGGATGAGTGCAACTCCCACAACACTCAAGAAGCTCGACACCATCCAGGACAAAGCAGCCCCGCTTGATTGGCATCACATCCACTAACATTCACTCCCTCCACCACCGACGCACAGTAGCAGCAGTGTGTGCACCATCTACAAGATGCACTGCAGCAACTCGCCAAGGCTCCTTAGGCAGCACCGTCCAAACCGGTGACCTCTACCACGTAGAAGGATAAGGGCAACAGCCTAAGAGTATGGTGTAGGCAGATTTAAGCAAGGAATTCAAGAGGGAACCGGTTAAGTACCTAAACAAGAGAAATTTGCAGGGCTACGGGGAGTAGGTGAGTTACTCTTGCAGAGAGCTGGCAGGGGCCTCCTTCTGTGCCGTAACGATTCTACGATTGTACAATTTCTACCGATTTCTGAATGAGTGTCACCTTTCTGTTGGTCTGCCACCCGCTTCCATAGTCCTCACCGCTCAGTAACCGGAGTCAGCGGTATATCACCAGAGCTGATCATGGCCTGGGAGGTTGAGTGCAAAAGCATTTCCAGCCCAAAAAAAATGACTTATATTCCTGATATTGATTTTTTAATATTTTGATAGCACTTTTCACCATCCCAGGACTTCCCAAAGGCAGCCAATGGAGTTGTTCTAAGGTAGGAAATGCAGCAGCCAATTTGCGCACAGCAAGCTCCCACAAACAGCGATGTGGTAAGTGAGCAGATCTGCCTTTAGTGATGTTGGTTGAGGGCCAACTGTTGGTCAGGACATCAGAGTGACACCTCCTGCTGCTCCTTGAAACAAATGGGATCGGTTGCATCCACCTGAGAAGGCAGACTGGGCCTCAGTTTAATGTCTTATCCCAAAAGACGGCACCTCCAACAGGGCAGCACTCCCTCGGTACCGCACTGGGAGTGTCAGCCTAGACGATGGGCCCAGCCCTCTGGAAAAAGGCATGAACTCACAGCCTGCTGTCTCAGGCAAGAGCATGGTGCACTGAGCCAGGGCTGATGTACTTCAGTATCTTCATGATGACTACCCCCCCCCCCCCCCGCCTCAATGAGTTATGATAGGTCCAGCCTGTGGATTATAGAGATTTGGTTGTGTTATCATCACATCATAAAATACAAAAGAACATTGAGGTTGGCAGGGCAAGTTGATAAGGCCATTAAAAAAAATACAGGATCCTTGACTTTGTAAATTGAAGCAAAGTAGAGAACGGGGGAGTCTTTGTGAATAATGGAGTAATGCGTTCAGTACAAACTGCACTTTGTTAGTTTAACTCTTTCTCCAATCAGAATGGGGCAGGTGCTGGATCCTATGGATCCTCGTCGCCAGTTTGTTGAGGGGTGGCTGAGCTGGTACTATTGATAGGGTCGATCAGCAGATACATCTCAGGTGGAAACTTTAAGTTTATTCACAAAGGCACTCAGCAACTACACGTGCACTTTCACTTCAAACTCTATCTTTCCACTTCTCACCACTAACTACAGAGGTAGCCCGCGCTACTCTCCTATTGGGTACCAAAGATCACGTGATCTTCCTTAACCAGCATTATTCTTAAAGGTATATCACACACTGAATCAAGCCATAATTACCACAGCGGGAGAAGGTTCAGAATTCGTTGGTAAGTTTAATCCTTATCATGTGACAAAGGGAGACAATTTAAACAGATGATTTGAGCTGTTTCATTGGTGGGTTTCTGTTATGGAGTTTTCGCTGCACAACAGTTGGATAGCGGAAAATTTGGTGTATGATGGGAGGGGTGGTGGCGGTGGGTGGTGGTGCGGGGGGAGATGGATGGGGCAGGGATAAAGTCAGGTGGTCTGCCAAGTCAGGCAACTAAAAGTGACGCCGATGTAAACGTTAACTTTGCACGCTGGCACATTCGCTATCACCCATCGTCGGTGACAAACCTGGGCAATCTTCAGCCGCACAGTGCGCCCGCACTGTTCATGATTCACGGAGGGCCCTCACATCACCGCAACTTACCAGGGAATGGGCAATGCCCACAGGGTTGCCAAACTTCCAGGATTGGCCTGGAGTCTCCAGGAATTGAAGATCAATCTCCAGGGCACTGCTGTGTGCCACCCTGGAGAAAATTCACTGGGACATTAAAAAAGATTGTTATGTTTTAGCATTTTCTTTGAACGTTTCTCTTTACCAGATATAAAAATATTGAAAATGGGGGAGAAAAGGCCTGTTTGGCTGACAGTCAAGTGTCATCCAATTGGGTAATGAGTCTTTTTGCTTTCCAATTGGTGTAGGAGGGCCATACGTCACAAGGATGGAGGTGTTGGCCGACTAATGGCTGGAGTGTGGGGGCGAGTCATGTGATGGAACCTCCAGGAATACCTTTAATCACAGTTGGTAACCCTAACTATCATGGAGGTCACAACCTTGCTCCATTCAGCGTCCCGGCTAGGACTGTAAAGAGGAGTGAAGATTAGAACGAGGTCATTCGAATTGAGAAACACACAGGTTGGCAAGAGGTTTTTAATCGACTGTTTAAGGAATTTTCAACTCTAACTGTTGGCCCAACTGTTGGTACAATTCTTGTAAATGTGAATATCAGTAAACTTGCCAGCATCACACATTCCTGAACATTTGGTCCACGGGATATATGTGTCTGCGGTTTTCTTCATGAATCAGCTCATCAAACCTTACTCTTCCCATTCTTTTGATATTCTTCTCTCTAAAGCAATTGCCTAATCTCATTTTAGACAAGGTCATAGTCTCAGTCTCAAAAACACTTGAATTCCACTCTTAATGGAGTACAGAAGTAGGAGTGCAAGCCATTCAGTTACTGGAACCAGTTCCAACATGTTGTTAAATCATTTCTAACAACTTTATCTGTCCATCTCAGTTCCCAAACCTTTCATATACTTTGCCTAACAGAAGTCTACTGAACTCTGTTCCGAAATTTTTAATTAACTCCCCAGGCCCAACAGCTTTTCCTGGGAGAACACTCCAGATTTCAGTGTGAAAAAATGCTTCTTGACATCACTCCTGCATAGCCAAGCTCCAATGTTAAGTTTATGCCCCCTTGTTCTGGATTCCTCCCACCAGAGGGAATAGATCCCTACCTACCTTATCTAATCCTTTAATCAGCTTAAATACCTCAATTAGCTCACCTCTTCATTTTCTCTATTCCGAATCTCATCTGTACAGCCTATCCCTACCATCTAACCCCTTCACCCTTGTCAAGTCAGCTTCTATACAGAGACAATTATTCTAAACTTGCCTTTGACTGGAATAACGATGACCGAGAATGAGTTACAGGCTGGAATCTAATCGAGGGGTTCAGGGTGGTTTATATATAAAATAACAGATACCCGGGAGTGAGTTACAGGCTGGAATCTAATCGAGGGGTTCAGGGTGGTTTATATATAAAATAACAGATACCCGGGAGTGAGTTACAGACTGGAATCTAATCGAGGGGTTCGATGTGGTTTACAGATAGAATAACAGATACCCGGGAGTGAGTTACAGACTGGAATCTAATCGAGGGGTTTGGATGGTTTATATATAGAATAACAGGGACCCGGGAGTGAGTTACAGACTGGAATCTAATCGAGGGGTTTGGGTGGTTTATATGCAGAATAACAGATACCCAGGAGTGAGTTACAGACTGGAATCTAATCGAGGGGTTCGGGTGGTTTATATATAGAATAACAGACACCCGGGAGTGAGTTACAGACTGGAATCTAATCGAGGGGTTCAGGTGGTTTATATGTAGAATAACAGATACCCAGGAGTGAGTTACAGACTGGAATCTAATCGAGGGGTTCGGGTGGTTTATATATAGAATAACAGATACCCGGGAGTGAGTTACAGACTGGAATCTAATCGAGCGGTTTGGGTGGTTTATATATAGAATAACAGGGACCCAGGAGTGAGATACAGACTGGAATCTAATCGAGCAGTTTGGGTGGTTTATATATAGAATAACAGGGACCCGGGAGTGAGATACAGACTGGAATCTAATCGAGGGGTTCGGGAACTCAATCAGATTGTGATTCAATTGTCATGTTCCCTGGGAAGCCATGGGTCGAACCTGCGACCGTTACCCCACCTCACTCCTTCCAGTCTAAATATTTCCGTATCGCTCCCAATGCTACCCCACTGAAGTGTGAGGGGAGGGGAGGGGGCTACGGTGGGTGGGGTGGGGGTAGTGAGGTTTCTGGCCTGTGTCTGGTGGGTGGGAAAGGGTGAGACGGCCTGTTGACATGGGGTGGCTTGGTTTAAGATTGTGTCAGCCAGGCTTAGTGATTCACTGTGAGGAAATTGCAAGTAATTAAATTTGTAACGAGGAAATGATGCCTATTGTTGGGAATCAGAATTAAAACAAAATCAAAATTAAGAATTCTATCCACAAGAACGCTGCTGTGAGCTGCTCCAGATGCTTTCCTCAGATTGAAGATCAAAAGCCCGACAAGTAATTAAATATTACTGAGGTGACAGCTGATTGACCTCAATCTTCTCCGTATGATGCACTGGGAATTGTGGAATAACACACATTGTTCTTCAGTTTGCTGGTAAATCTTTCTTTAACAGTAACCATTCTGAAACATCTTCAAAATCGTGATGGTTTTAAGGGTCCCTGTTTATTCAGCAGGGTAAGGATTATTCACTGTAACTGTACAGAGTCACTGTTTGTTCAGCAGGGTAAGGATCACTCACTGTGTAACTGTACAGAGTCACTGTTTATTCAGCAGGGTAAGGATTAGTCACTGTGTAACTGCACAGAGTCAGTGTTTATTCAGCAGGGTAAGGATTAGTCACTGTGTAACTGCACAGAGTCATTGTTTATTCAGCAGGGTAAGGATTATTCACTGTGTAACTGTACAGAGTCAATGTTTATTCAGCAGGGTAAGGATTAGTCACTGTGTAACTGTACAGAGTCACTGTTTATTCAGCAGGGTAAGGATTAGTCACTGTGTAACTGCACAGAGTCACTGTTTATTCAGCAGGGTAAGGATTACTCTGTGTAACTGTACAGAATCACTTTTTATTCAGCAGGGTAAGGATTACTCTGTGTAACTGTACAGAGTCACTGTTTATTCAGCAGGATAAGGATTACTCTGTGTAACTGTACAGAGTCACTGTTTATTCAGCAGGGTAAGGATTATTCATTGTGTAACTGTACAAAGTCAGCGTTTATTCAGCAGGGTAAGGATTACTCTGTGTAACTGTACAGAGTCACTGTTTATTCAGCAGGGTAAGGATTATTCATTGTGTAACTGTACAGAGTCAGTGTTTATTCAGCAGGGTAAGGATTATTCACTGTGTAACTGTACAGAGTCAGCGTTTATTCAGCAGGGTAAGGGTTACTCACTGTGTAACTGTACAGAGTCATTGTTTATTCAGCAAGGTAAGGATTAGTCACTGTGTAACTGTACAGAGTCAGTGTTTACTCAGCAGGGTAAGGATTACTCTGTGTAACTGTACAGAGTCTTTGTTTATTCAGCAGGATAAGGATTAGTCAATGTGCAACATAGAGAGTCACTGTTTATTCAGCAGGGTAAGGATTATTCACTGTGTAACTGTACAGAGTCACTGTTTATTCAGCAGGGTAAGGATTACTCTGTGTAACTGTACAGAGTCACTGTTTATTCAGCAGGGTAAGGATTAGTCACTGTGTAACTGCACAGAGTCACTGTTTATTCAGCAGGGTAAGGATTACTCTGTGTAACTGTACAGAATCACTGTTTATTCAGCAGGATAAGGATTACTCTGTGTAACTGTACAGAGTCACTGTTTATTCAGCAGGGTAAGGATTATTCATTGTGTAACTGTACAAAGTCAGTGTTTATTCAGCAGGGTAAGGATTACTCTGTGTAACTGTACAGAGTCACTGTTTATTCAGCAGGGTAAGGATTATTCATTGTGTAACTGTACAAAGTCAGTGTTTATTCAGCAGGGTAAGGATTACTCTGTGTAACTGTACAGAGTCAGTGTTTATTCAGCAGGGTAAGGATTATTCATTGTGTAACTGTACAGAGTCAGTGTTTATTCAGCAGGGTAAGGATTATTCACTGTGTAACTGTACAGAGTCAGTGTTTATTCAGCAGGGTAAGGATTAGTCACTGTGTAACTGTACAGAGTCACTGTTTATTCAGCAGGGTAAGGATTAGTCACTGTGTAACTGTACAGAGTCAGTGTTTACTCAGCAGGGTAAGGATTACTCTGTGTAACTGTACAGAGTCTTTGTTTATTCAGCAGGATAAGGATTAGTCAATGTGCAACATAGAGAGTCACTGTTTATTCAGCAGGGTAAGGATTATTCACTGTGTAACTGTACAGAGTCACTGTTTATTCAGCAGGGTAAGGATTATTCACTGTGTAACAGTATAGTAATGTTGGTGCATTTGGGGCTAGATGATGAATGGGGATATACACCTCAGATGCTCATGTGTCACCTGAAACCCATGATATAATTTCATATATCATGAGCCAGTTTGCTGTTATTCATTCTCAGGATGTGAGCATCGCCTAAAAAGTCAGCAATAATTGGCCATCCCCGGTTGCCCCTTGACAATATAATGAAGCACTTCTTCTTGAGCCGCTGCAGTCCATGTGGTGTAGGTACACTCACCGTGCTGTTAGGGAGGGAGTTCCAGGATTTTGACCCAGCGACAGTGAAGGAACGGCCGATATATTTCCAAGTCAGGATGGTGAGTGATTTGGTGGGGAACTTGTCCTTCTAGGTGACGGATTTGGAAATGCCAGGGCCAAGAGCCATAAGGCGATGTAAGCGGTAAAGAGAGTTTGCACTGAAAGTTTACTAAGTTGGCTTTATTTGATGCAGAACTTGTCCTTCGATTCTGAGGGTAGCGCAAGCTGGATTTCACTGCTCAGGCAGAAGGAACAAAGGATGCTGAGGAAGTGGGAAATTTCAAACAAGAAATCATGGAACACCTGCGACAGCTCGTCCAGAGTGTGTGGAGAGGGCAGAGGGTTCGGATTTCAGGTGCTGGTTTTGAGGACTTTAAGACTGTTATTTCCACCTCCTTCACTTACCGCCTGAATTTGCTCCTCTCTCAGCTCATCTGCTGCCAAAACCTTCATTTGTGTCTTTGTTACTTGTAGATGTATACTGTTCCAGAGCTCTCCTGGCTGGTCTCCCACATTCTGACTTCCGTAAACCCGAGGTCATCCAAAACTCTGCTGCCCGGGTCTTAACTCACACCAAGTCCCGTTCCCCTATCACCCCCCTCTGCTGGCTCCAGGTCAGGCAACGCCTTGATTCTAAAATTCCCATCTTTGCCTTCAAATCCCTCCATGTCCTCGCTCTTCCCTACCTCTGTAATCTCCTCCAGCCCCACAACCCTCTGAGATCCCGGTGCTCCTCTAACTCTGGTCTCTTGAACACCCCCAATTTTAATTGCTTCATCATAGCACCGCACTTTCAGTTGCCTGGGCCCCAGGCTCTGGAATCCCCTCCCTAAACCCCTTCACCTTTCTACCTCGCATTCCACCTTTACGATGTTAATATGCGCTAATACTACACTGGCTACCAGTTTAAGATAATTAATCAAGCTCGCAACATGGCTCATTTATACTTGCTCAAAGTGACAAACATTCATACACAGGGGTCCGTTCTCTGCAAACTAAAGGAATATGTTCAAGCCTTGCACCTTGTTTGAATTACCCAGGAGCTTGGGGAGCCTATAGCTCCCCGTTGCTTTCCCCATGGCAATACCTCAGCCAATCAGGGTCGACTTGCCAGCCAATCAGCATACTTTTCCCCTTCAGTGTAAATTGTTGCGATCATTTGAAATTTGACATTCTTGCATTTGTCCGGATGAGTGCAAGATGAAAAACTTTGGCAACATGAGGGATCTTGGTGAATGTCCGCAGATCCTGGAGGTAGAGGACCAGTCGATAAGGTGGTTAAAAAGGCATATGGAATCCTTTCCTTTATTAGCAGAGGCATAGAATATAAGAGCAGGGAGGTTATGCTGGAACTGTGTAAATCATTAGTTAGGTCACAACTTGAGTGCTGTGTGCAGTTCCGGTCACCGCATTACAGAAAGGGTGTTATTGCATTAGACAGGGTCCAGAGGAGATTTACGAGGGTGTTGCCGGGACTGGAAAATTGCAGCGATGAGGAGAGATTGGAGAGGGTGGGATTGTTCTCCTTGGAACAGAGGAGGCTGAGGGGAGATTCGATTGAGGTGTACAAAATTGTGAGGGGCCTGGATAGAGGGGATGGGAAGGGCCTGTTTTCTTTAGCAGGGAGGTCAGTGACTGGGGGGGGGGCATAGATTTAAAGTGACAGGTAGAAAGGTTAGGGAGGGAGATGAGGAAAATCTTTCCACCCGGAGGGTTGTTGCCGGGGGGGTCTGGAACTCACTGCCTGAAAGGGGAGTGGAGGCAGAAACCTTCAACTCGCTGAAAAAGTATCTGGATGTGCACCTGAAGTGCTGTAACCTGCAGGGCTACAAACCAAACGCTGGAAAGTGGGGTGAGGCTCGTTTCTCAGTCGGCGAGGATACGATGGGCCGAGTGGTCTCTTTCTGTGCTGTAAACTTACCGTGATTGGAAGGTGTCTCCTTTCTCAGCACGACTTAAGATGCTGCTTAAAACACCTCCGAGCCTTTGCTGACCTGGGCCCTAACACGTGATTCGGTGTCACGTTTTGTTCTGAAGCGCCCGGGGATGTTTCGTTATGTTAAAGGCGCTATGCGTAATCTAAGTTGTTGTTGTGAGGCAGAACCTGTGTTTCAGCTGCTGGCTTCCCTGATCTTTGCCTCAGACGTTGTCTCACTTGCTTCCGGGGCTTTCTCTCCCTCAGCCAGGGCACCGACAAGGGCAGCGCACATGCCCATTACGGGCTGCGGCGACCCCACGGTTGAGTCCTGTCTATGCCGATCTTTCAATTTGTCTAAAACATTCATTGCCTAGTGTTCACGGGTCGATCTTCATGCTCATCAGTAACTCACCGTCACCACCTTGTGGCAGCTCTGGGGAGTTTTCCACAGCCTTATTCGGAAAAGTACTGGAGAACAGCAACAATTTACATTTGCGTAGCGCCGCTGACGTAGCGAAACGTCCCAAGGCGCTTCACAGGAGCGTTACAACACGAAGCACAGCACCGAGCCACACCGGGAGATAATGGGACAGGTGGCCAAAAGCTTGGTCAAAGGGGTGGGGTTTGAAGGAGCGTCTTACAGGAGGAAAACGAGGTAAAGAGGCGGAGAGGTTTGGGGAGGGAATTCCAGAGCTTGGGGCCCAGGCAGCTGAAGGCCCGGCCGCCAGTGCTGGAGTGATTAAAACCGAGGGACGCTCAAGAGGCAAGAAAGAGAGGAGAGCAGAGATCTCGGAGGACGATGGGGCTGGAGGGGATTACAGAGATAGGGAGGGGGCAGGCCCTTGGGTGGATTTGAAAACAAGGGTGAGAATTTTAAAACCAAGGTATGGCTTGACCGGGAGCCAATGTAGGTCAGCGAGTGCAGGGGTAAGGGTTGCCTGAATTGCTGTGAGCTAAGACACTGGCCACAGAAGTTTGGATGACCTCAAGTTGATGGAGGGTAGGGTGTGGGAGAGCAGCCTGGAGTGTATTGGAATAGTCATGTCTAGAGGTAAACAAAGGCATGAATGAGGACTCACATTTAACTCACATCTTTCACGACCACAGAACATCCCAGAGTGCTTTATGGCCAGTGACGCACTTTTGAAACGTAGTCACTATTACCCTGCGGACAAGTGCACTTTAAACACACCACAGTCCCGCACAGAGCAATGAGATAAACAGAGACAGAAACAAAAATGCCTGGAAAAACTCAGCAGGTCTGGCAGCATCTGCGGAGAGGGACAGTTAACGTTTCGAGTCCGTATGACTCTTCAACAGAACTAAGGAAAAATAGAAAAGAAGTGAAATATAAGCTGGTTTAAGCGACACCCTGCTCTCATGCCCACACGTCCGTCCTTGCAATGTTCCAGTGAAGCGCAACGCAAACTGGAGGAACAGCACCTCATCTTCCGACTAGGCACTGTACAGCCTTCCGGACTGAACATTGAGTTCAACAACTTTAGATCATGAACTCTCTCCTCCATCCCCACCCCCTTTCCAATCCCCCCTTTTTTCCAATAATTTATATAGATTTTTCTTTTCCCACCTATTTCCATTATTTTTAAATGTATTTTCATCCATTGTTTTATCTCTACCTTTTAGCCTATTTCGATCCCTTCCCCCCACCCCCACTAGGGCTATCTGTACCTTGCTCGTCCTGCTTTCTACCCTTAATTAGCACATTCCTTAGATAATATCACCACCTTCAACACCTCTTTGTCCCTTTGTCTGTGACATCTTTTGGTTATCTCCACCTATCACTGGCCCTCTATCCAGCTCTACTTGTCCCACCCCTCCTTAAACCAGTTTATATTTCACCCCTTTTCTATTTTTCCTTAGTTCTGTTGAAGAGTCATACGGACTCGAAACGTTAACTGTCCCTCTCCGCAGATGCTGCCAGACCTGCTGAGTTTTTCCCAGGTATTTTTGTTTTTGTTTTGGATTTCCAGCATCCGCAGGTTTTTAGCTTTTATCTGAGATAAACGGAGAGTTTGTCGGGTTCAGTTTCGGTTGAGGGATAAACGTTGGGCCTGGGGAGAACTCCCCTACTCTTCTTCAAATAGAATCTGAGGCTGGAGAGTTGTGGGGGGGGGGGTGGGGGGGTGGGTAAGCCATGTGATGAAACTTCCAGGCATACCTGTGATCACAGTCGGCAACTCTAGTGAGATGAAGAGGGCGGGGAGCCGTTCAAGGGTAGAATAAACACCGGCACAGACCAGGTGAGCCACATGGCCGGTTTCTGTGCTGTAAGTTCCAGGTTGATCTTAATAAATGAATGAGCAGCTTTGAGGGACCCTAAGACCTTCCCCCTCCCCCCCCCCCCCACCCACCCCACCCACCCCCCCAACCAAATCCCTTATGTGATTCGTCCAGTTCTATGCATAGTTGATGGTGCAATCGAACTGTTAGCTTGGAGGTGATATATAGCAACACTAGGTGGTGCCCTAGGTACATACATGTGGGCAGAGTGTGCCAGATAGATGCTGTATTTTGGGGAGGGTATGGAGTGTATTACAGAGCAATCAATACATGATGTTGGAGCGAGACTTTGCACATGACTGTCGACAGACTTCTGCATTATCTTCCGGAGAAACTGGACTGCAAGGGGCCCGTCAATATAAAATTAAGTGCGAAAGGTGTAGAGAGGAGGGGGCAGGACCTCCCTCCCTCATTCTTTGCACAGAGAGAGAGAGAGAGAGAGTTCTGAAGATGCTGAATTTATTTCCAGGGTTAGGATTCGAGGAAAAATTGACGTCAAGATTCACATGTGGAGGAAAGAAAAGCAGTGATGGGGGTTATGTGGTGGAGATGGTGCGTGTACACTGAAGGTAAACATTTACAGGCCTGCGGAGAAAGAGCACTGGGACAACAACAGCTCTTATTTGTACTGTGCATCTTACATAAATAAAGCCTCCTGAGGTGCACAGCAGCTTTATCAAAACAACGTTTCACACTGCATCATCTAAGGAGCAGTTTAAGGCAGTCGACCAAAAGCTTGAAAAGAAAAGAAAGACTTGCATTTATATAGCGCCTTTCACGACCAACACCCCCCCCCCCCCCAAGCACTTTACAGCCAATGAAGCTCTTTGTGAAGTGTAGTCACCGTTGTCACGTTGGAAACGAGCCAGCCAGTTTGTGCACAGCAAGCTCCCACAAACAGCAATATCCTGCTAATGAGCAGATAATCTATTTTTCTTTTTCCATGTCATGTGGATTGAGGGGTAAATATTGAGCAGGGCAGCAGGGAGAGCTCCTCTGAGCCTCTTCAAAATAGCACCGTGGGGTCTTTTATACCTGAGCGTGCAGATGGGGGTCTCCATTTAACATCTCATCCGACAGGTGGCACGTCTGACAGTGCGGCACGCCCTCAGCACCGCACTGCAGTGTCAGCCTGGATTTTTGTGCCAAGCCCTGGGGTGAGACCTGAACTCAGAACCTTGTACCTCAGAGGGGAGAGTGCCACCTGGACCACAGCTGACACTGAGTCAAAGAGGCAGGTTTGAAGGGGTGTCCTAATGGAAGAGAGGTTTAGGAAGAGAATTCCAGGCCTTAGGGCCTTAGATAGCGGAAGGGACGGACAGTAATGTACTGAAATCGGGGATGTTCAAGAGGCCGGGATTAGAGGAGCTGGAGATCTCCTGGATAGAGGATAACGGGGCAACAGAAGATTACATGAGATAGGGATGACTAATTGAACAGTCCTACCAAAGAGCCATTGAAACATAGAAACTAGGAGCAGGAGGAGGCCATTCGGCCCCTTGAGCCTGCTCCACCATTCATTATGATCATGGCTGATCATCCAACTCAATAGCCTGCTCCCGCTTTCTCCCCATATCCTTTGATCCCTTTCGCCCCCCCCAAGAGCTATATCTAACTCCTTCTTGAAAACATACAATGTTTTGGTCTCAACTACTTTCTGTGGTAGTGAATTCCACAGGCTCACCGCTCTCTGGGTGAAGAAATTTCTCCTCATCTCAGTCCTAAATGGTCTACCCCGTATCCTCAGACTGTGACCCCTGGTTCTGGACTCCCCCACCATCGGGAACATCCTTCCTGCATCTACCCTGTCTGGTCCTGTTAGAATTTTATAGGTTTCTATGAGATCCCCCCTCATTCTTCTGAACTCCAGCGAATATAATCCTAACTGACTCAATCTCTCCTCATATGTCAGTCCCGCCATCCCAGGAATCAGTCGGGTGAACCTTCGCTGCCAGCACAGAGACGATGGGCCGAACGGCTGCCTTCTGTGCTATACCGTTCCACGGTTCTACGAAGGATAATCGGCAAGTGGACTGCTTGGGACAAATGGCCCAGCCTCAAAACTGTGGTGGATTCTGATGCAGACACACGCGGAATGAAAACCGGCCCGGAGTCCCTGTTACCTGGGGTGGGGGGGGGGGGGAGGGGGTGGTTGGGGGGGTGAGGGGGGTGGGGGGTGGTGTGGGTGGTGGGGGTGGGGGAGGGGAGGGGATGCCAACTCGAGACGATGTCACCTGGAGTGTGGGGGCGCGACAGGCAGACTCCACAATGGGAGCGCGTCTGCCCCCAGGAGATGGTGAGCTGTGGCCTGGCTGCTTTGCAGGGTCGGATGGGCCTGTATCACACGGGGAGGGTGGGTGGGGGTGGGGGTGGGGGGGTGGGGTGGAGGGGGACAGCATTCCTGTCGAACAGCATTTCAGGAAAACCTGTCACAGGAAACACGGATCCCATTCCCCACCCCAACCCAGTGTTCCTGAGGCACGGAGGAGTTTGTGGACAGCACCGTGGACACCTCCAACATCACACAGTTTCTACATAAGTAAATATGGCGTTATTATTATATTAGATCATTTGATATTAACACAGTTGGGCAGTGGGAATGGGATCATTTCTGCTCAACATCGACCAGGAAGAATCTCTGGTTCGTTGGAACGACTGAGCCTTGGGTGTGGGCCCTCCACCATTGGTAACCTGTCTGCCTGGCATGTTCACGTGTTAGAGGCTTTCCCCTTTACTGACGTGGTCACCAGGGTTGCCAACTCCGGTTGGGTGGACGCCTGGAGGTTTCGTCCAATTGCACCCCCTCCCCGCCTCCGTGCTCCCACGATTGGTCGATTGTTTGCTCAGTTGGACCCCCCCCCCCCCCACCAACGCCCTGGTGGGAAGTGAACCCGATTGGATGCCCTCCTCCGGCTGTCAGTCAAAGCCTGCCCCCCCTCCCCTCCGTCTCCAATAGCTAATAAACCGCAGCCTTCATAGGAAATGAAACAAATTGTTTTTCGTTTTAAAAGCCTCCCCCCCTCCCCAACCCCCCCACCACTGCCCCCCACCCCCCCCCACCCCCCCGCCACCCCACCTCCACTGAGTTTTCTTTTCCTTGGATTTCGCTCTTGGGGATCAACCTCCGACCCTTGGAGATGCCAGGGAAATCCTGGGCAGTTGGCAACCCGGGATTTAGTGACAGGACAAAGTAGCTCGTAGTGTCTGGGTTGGCGATGAAGAATTATTCTCCAGGGGTTTCTGTACATGAACGCAGGATTCGATCTGTGTTGTCCAGCCCAATATCCCTGCACTTGTCTGCAGCAACTACCTTCCTTTCTAGTCCTAAATTCCCACTGCTACGCTTTACTCAGCTGCAAGGTATTGGGCCTAACTGTCCATGTGGAGTCTTATTCTATAAATGGGCGAAACATGAGGGAGGGGGACAAAATAATTTATTTTTTTTCGAGATCGCCAATCTCTTCAGCATTGGTGACGAATCTTCCACTTTCGCTCCTACGCCTACTTAATCTTCCGGATGTGGACCATCTTGACCCAGACCCCTTTTTTGGAGCCAACAGTTCACTCCACCACTGGGACGCCCTCAAGACGGGCAGAGGGGGCCAGAGTCCAGGCCGCTCTAGAGGATGGCGCACATGCCCTTGTCCCGGAAGGGGTTGTTGGAGTTGGGGACGGGAGTGACGAGGGGGTCCTCCTTGGCGTGTTCCTCACAGTACGCCAGAAGTTCGGCCGCAGCCTTGGAGACCTGAGGAGCGAGAGAGAGGGAAGAAAAGGAGTCACAAGAGGAAGATCAACCCAACAACATTTTATAGAGTCGCTGCACAGAAGGAGGCCATTCATCCCATTGAACCCACAGCGCGGTGGACCTAAGCTCACTTGAAAGTGAAGGACAGTGCGGGCTGGATGATCTCACTCTCCCTGGAGTGTACTCCCCCCCTCACCGATGCCACCCCCCTGCCCCACAGTGCCCACCTGTGCCCCAGCGCCTGGCCCAAATGACCCATAATTCATGTGCCCAGCCAATGGCGGCAGGCTATTCAACTGTGGAGGGAGTCACAGGCCAGACCAATCAGACATTCCCCAGTTACCACACAGGCTTCGCAACAAGCGTTCCTGGAGAGGGATTAGCTCACTCTTGCCTCATGTCCTGGGTAAATTGAATTTGGTTGATCCAGCACAGAGTGGGTGGAGCTTCCGGCTGGGTACAGCCCAGGCTCGCAGCGTTAGAGCAGCACGGGGTTAGATACAGGGTAACGCTCCCTCTACACCCTCCCCATCAAACACTCCCAGGACAGGTACAGCACGGGGGTTAGATACAGAGTAAAGCTCTCTATACACTGTCCCCATCAAACACTCCCAGGGCAGGTACAGCACGGGGTTAGATACAGGGTAACGCTCCCTCTACACCCTCCCCATCAAACACTCCCAGGACAGAGACAGCACGGGGTTAGATACAGGGTAACGCTCCCTCTACACTGTCCCCATCAGACACTCCCAGGGCAGGTACAGCACGGGGTTAGATACAGAGTAAAGTTCCCTCTACACTGTCCCCATCAAACACTCCCAGGACAGGTACAGCACGGGGTTAGATACAGGGTAACGCTCCCTCTACACCCTCCCCATCAAACACTCCCAGGGCAGGTACAGCACGGGGTTAGATACAGGGTAACGCTCCCTCTACACTGTCCCCATCAAACACTCCCAGGACAGGTACAGCACGGGGTTAGATACAGAGTAAAGCTCCCTCTACACTGTCCCCATCAAACAGTCCCAGGGCAGGTACAGCACAGGGTTAGATACAGAGTAAAGCTCCCTCTACACTGTCCCCATCAAACACTCCCAGGACAGGTACAGCACAGGGTTAGATACAGAGTAAAGCTCCCTCTACACTGTCCCCATCAAACAGTCCCAGGACAGGTACAGCACAGGATTAGATACAGAGTAAAGCTCCCTCTACACTGTCCCCATCAAACACTCCCAGGACAGGTACTGCACGGGGTTAAATACAGAGTAAAGCTCCGTCTACACTGTCCCCATCAAACACTCCCAGGGCAGGTACAGCATAGGGTTAGATACAGAGTAAAGCTCCCTCTACACTGTCCCCATCAAACACTCCCAGGGCAGGTACAGCATAGGGTTAGATACAGAGTAAAGCTCCCTCTACACTGTCCCCATCAAACACTCCCAGGGCAGATACAGCAAGGGGTTAGATACAGAGTAAAGCTCCCTCTACACTGTCCCCATCAAACACTCCCAGGACAGGTACAGCACAGGGTTAGATACAGAGTAAAGCTCCCTCTACACCGTCCCCATCAAACAGTCCCAGGACAGGTACAGCACAGGGTTAGATACAGAGTAAAGCTCCCTCTACACTGTCCCCATCAAACACTCCCAGGACAGGTACTGCACGGGGTTAAATACAGAGTAAAGCTCCGTCTACACTGTCCCCATCAAACACTCCCAGGGCAGGTACAGCATAGGGTTAGATACAGAGTAAAGCTCCCTCTACACTGTCCCCATCAAACACTCCCAGGGCAGGTACAGCATAGGGTTAGATACAGAGTAAAGCTCCCTCTACACTGTCCCCATCAAACACTCCCAGGGCAGAAACAGCACGGGTTTCGATACAGAGTAAAGCTCCCTCTACACTGTCCCCATCAAACACTCCCAGGGCAGATACAGCACAGGATTAGATACAGAGTAAAGCTCCCTCTACACTGTCCCCATCAAACACACCCAGGGCAGGTACAGCCAGGGTTAGATACAGAGTAAAGCTCCATCTACACTGTCCCCATCAAACCCTCCGAGGGCAGGTACAGCATGGGGTTCGATGCAGAGTAAAGCTCCCTCTATACTGTCCCCATCAAGCATTCCTGGGCAGGTACAGCACAGGGTTAGTTCCAGAGTAAAGCTCCGTCTACACTGTCCCCATCAAAACTCCCAGGACAGGTACAGCACTGGGTTAGATACAGAGTAAAGCTCCTTCTACACTGTCCCCATCAAACACTCCCAGGACAGGTACAGCACGGGGTTAGATACAGAGTAAAGCTCCTTCTACACTGTCCCCATCAAACACTCCCAGGGCAGGTACAGCGCAGGTTTAGATACAGAGTAAAGCTCCCTGTCCCATCAGACACTCCGTGTGACGACAGTGAAGAGGCTGCATTTATTATCTATTGTTTATTATTTTGGCAGCCTCTGAGGAAGTAGTTACTGGGATTTGATATCTGTTGCTCACACAACCTCACTCAGAGTCAGCTGTGGCCCTGGAGTCACTTGGATCTTCAGTGAACCAGTTGGGGTTTTTAATGGAAGGTTAAACTTCCGTCTGGATCAGTGGTTCTCAAATATTTTCATCCATGGACCACTGAGGTGGACCCCTGGACAAACTTCTCGCCCGTCCACACCTGCTTTCATTTACGATCACAAAAATATCATCAGATTTACTGGTAACTGTAAATATTTTGCTGCTTTTCACTGGCAAATTTGCAGGCATTAATATTTAAATTAAATATCATAAATCAATTACTCGTTCATGCCAGAAACAAAATGTTGATAACATAGAATTAATACGACAAGAAAACACATTTATTTGAGATGTTCTAAGATATGCTGCAAAATCATCTCAGTATTCTTCTGAGAAATTAATAATTGTACATCAATATTAATCATACATAACTATCAGTCTGATTTAACATAAATCTTGCTTATTAAACTTATTTGTTCTTTCCTGTTCTTATGATTTTTTCAAAAGTTCATTCATGGGATGTGGGTGTCACTGGTTAGGCCAGTGTTTATTGCCCATCCCTAATTGCCCTTGTTCAGGGGGCATTTTAGAGTCAACCATGTTGCTGTGGGTCTGGAGTCACATGCAGGCCAGACTGGGTAAGGACGGCAGATTTCCTTCCCTAGAGGATGTTAGTGAACCAGATGGGTTTTTATGACAATTGATTCATGGTCTTCATCAGACTTTTAATTCCAGATTTTTATTCAATTCAAACTTAAACATCTGCTGTGGTGGGATTTGAACCTGGGTCCTCAGAGGATTACCCTGGGCTGGATTACCTGTCCAGTGACAACACTGCTATGCCACCACCTCCCCCACGGTGACTCAGACTGTCCAGGCAGAAGCTGGTTTGATTGTTTGACGCTTGATGTGCGGTGAGGAATGTAGGTGCTGCCCTGTTCTCTCATGTAGCCTTGGCTGTGACCCCTGCGCGTTGTTGGACCAGTCTGCGGACTGCCTGGATGACCCACGTGTGCCAGCAGTGGTACAGCCCATAGAGCACACTTGGCCAGCCAGTGCCCTAGTGTTAAGCCAGATTGACCTAGGGGCCACGAGCAGGCAACCTCAGTAGAGCAGTACCACCAGCTCCTACACTACCATACTCTTAAGGATGACAATCGACAGGAGCGTGGACTGTGACTTCCTCAGCTAATGGTGGACCAGAGCCAGGGAGCTATAAAGAAGGGGAGCGATGGATGGCTGGGGGCGGGGGTTGGTGAGGTGGGGAGGGGTGGTTTGTACTGTCTCATGGCCCTGGAGAGATTGATACATTAGGGTGTGGTTATTGTATTTGATGGGCTAACAGAATTCCGAAAGAAATGGATTAACTTTCGGACAGGATGCAGGCAGTGGAGTTGAGGGCCATTTGGCATTTGCCGTAGCTAGCGAGCTTAGCCAAGAGTACAGAATTCAGAAGGTGAGAAGGAGGTGAGGCAAGGCCTGAGTGAAATCCAGGGCAGGCACAGAGGACCAGAGACACAGTGTGTTAAAGAGGAGGACTTGGTGTTGGCTGAAACACAGGAGGTTTCAAACTCAGCTCAGGACTGAAGAGGACATCAAAGCAGTATTCCTGAGCTTGAGTTTGGGATCAGAATAGGAATGGAGTCATGAGATGAGCTTGGGAGACTATGAAACTTTGGAGCCAATCAGCACCCTGCCGACATTGAGAATGAGGACATTGGTGACCAACACTTCAGGCAGTTCAGTCAGGGTCAGATCGAGGGCACTGACAGAGAGGAAGAACGAGGAAATTAGGATCACAGGAGCAAGAGGAGACCATTCAGCCCCTCGAGCTTGCCCTGCCACTCAATTAGTTTAGATCAGTGTGTCAACTCCATCTATCCCCTTCACAAAACAAAAACCTCTCCAAATTCTGACGAAATGCCATTGATCTGGTGCATTAACTCTGTTCCTCTCTTCACAGCTGCTGCCAGACCTGTTGAGGTCACAGCGCTGTGGGTGTACCTACACCATCGAGACTGCAGCAGTTCAAGAAGGCAGCTCACCCCCACCTTCTCAAGGGGCAATTAGGGATGGGCAATAAATGCTGACCCAGCCAGCGACACCCACATCCCATGAAAGAATATAAAATAGTTGGATGGGCAGGAGTAGGTAACAGTGGCTGGTACATCAAGAGCAGTTTGCATCTCTATCGCACCTTTAACAGAGTTGAACAACCTCAGGTGCTTCACCGAGGTGCCGAACAAAATATCGACTCTGAGTCACGGAAGGAAATATTGATCAAAAACTTGACCAAGGCGGGAGATGATAAAAGATGAGAGAGGCTTTAAGAGATGGGAATATATTGGGAAGGAGCTCCAGAGTTTCCAGACTGGGCAACTGAAGGCGCAGTCATTAATGTTGGGGCTGATGGAGGTGGGGGATGAGTAAGAGGCCGGAATTGGAGGAGCGCTCTGATCTCAGAGGATTGTCGAGGCAGGAAGAGGTTACAGGGATAGGGAGGGCTGTTGCAGCTGGAGGAGGTTACAGAGATAGGGAGTGTTGTGTGGGTTGGAGGAGGTTACAGAGATAGGGAGGGGTGTAAGGGCTGGAGGAGGTTGCAGAGATAGGGAGGGTTGCAGGGGCTGGAGGAGGTTACAGGGATAGGGAGGGTTGTGTGGGTTGGAGGAGGTTACAGAGATAGGGAGTGTTGTGTGGGTTGGAGGAGGTTAAAGAGATAGGGAGTGTTGTGTGGGTTGGAGGAGGTTACAGAGATAGGGAGCGCTGTTGCAGCTGAAGGAGGTTACAGAGGTAGGGAGCGTTGTGTGGGTTGGAGGAGGTTACAGAGATAGGGAGGGTTGTAGGGCTGGAGGAGGTTACAGAGATAGGGAGGGTTGCAGGGGCTGGAAGAGGTTACAGAGATAGGGAGGGTTGTGTGGGTTGGAGGAGGTTACAGAGATAGGGGGCACTGTCGCAGCTGGAGGAGGTTACAGAGATAGGGAGGGTTGTAGGAGCTGGAGGAGGTTATAGAGATAGGGAGGGTTGTAGGGGCTGGAGGAGGTTGCAGAGTGAGGACATAGAGAGTATTTAAATGTGAGGGTTGGAATTATAACTTTGAGGTGTTGTTGGACTGGGAGCCTGTGTAGATGGGTGAGCAGAGCGGGTGATGCCTCGGAAATATCAGGGTTTTAGCCAGGGCAGCCGTGGTCCCAGAGATTAGTGAATCACTGCGTATTCCTGGATGCGTGCAGCCTCACCTGCATCCTGTCGATGTGAACCTCCAGTTTCAGCTGCTCCACTGCCATCCTGGCCTCTGCTATTTTGCCGGTCTGATTTGGCATCTTACCTCACTCAGCTCCAGACTCTCTCCACCTGAAAAACAAGTGAAAGAAATCGTGGATTCACCGTCAGTCTGGAAAGATGAGTCATGAGGAGAGAGAGACTGGCACTCACACAGTGTAGTTAACCACCAGAGGGATATGGTGATGTACTGGTAGTGGCACTGGCCTGGTACGCCAATGTTTACCGGCATTGGGCTTAAATCCCATCACAGCAACTGGTGGCATTTGAATTCAATTAATGAAAAAAAATTAATAAAACCTGGAGTTGAAAGCTAGTCTCAGTGACAGTGAACTGTCATCGATTGATGTAAAAGCCCACCTGGTTCACTAATACCCCTTTAGGGAAGGAAATCTGCCATCCTTACCCAGTCTGGCCCTATATGTGACTCCAGACCCACAGCCATGTGGTTGACTCTTAACTGCCCCTTGGAAATGGCCTAGCAAGACACTCAGCTCAAGGGGCAATTAGGGGTGGGTAACAACGTACATTTTTGAAACGTAGTCAACATGTAGGAAATGTAGCAGCCAATTTGTGCAGGGTAAGCTCCCACAGACAGCAGGTGAGAGTAGCCTGGTAACCTATTTTAATGATGATTAAGGAGTTAATTGAGGTGTTTAAGCTGATTTAAAGTTCTGATAAGGTCGATAGAGAGAAACTATTTCCACTTGTGGGGTTGGGGGAGAGAGATTCCCAGAACAAGGGGGCAGAACCTTATAACGAGAGCCAGGTCACTCAGGGGTGATGTCAGGAAGCGCTTCTTCACACAAAGGGAAGTGAAAATCTGGAACTCGCTCCTCACCCCTCCCCAAAACTAAAGCTGCGGAAGTCGGGGGATCAGTTGAACATTTCAGAACTGAGACTGATAAGTTTTTGTCAAGCCAGGGACATTAAGGGAACCAAGGTGGGTAGATGGAGTTAAGGTATCGATCAGACATAATCTAATGGGCTAGCAGAACAAGCTCGAGGGGCTGAATGGCCTCCTCCTGTTCCTAAGGCCTCAAAACTGTGGCCTGTATTGATCTCCCTCTCATAATCTCTCAGTTTTTATGAATCCAGCACTGGTGTTACCTAAATATTCCTTTTACTCCTCTCTTTCCCAACCCAAGTTATGGACTCTGTCCCTGGGCTCTTCAAAGGATAACCTTTGAAGAGGTTGGAAGGATCAAATGTTTGGGTTTGCTACATGAGCCGTTTGTTGGTTTACAATTTTGGTTTCTTGGCTTGGTGGCCTCACAGCTGCGGCCTAGTTGGAAACACCCTCACCTCCAAGTCAGGAGACCGAGGGGGTCAAGCCGCATTCCAGGGACTTGGCTGCAAAGGTCTAGGCTGATACTCCAATGCAGCACTGAGGGAGTGCTGCACTGCTATAAGTGCTGTTTTCCGGATGAAAAGTGCACCGAGGCTCCTTCGACAGCACCTCCCAAACCTGCAACCTCTACCTCCTAGAAGGACAAGGGGCACGGGGAACACCGCCACCTGGAAGTCCTCCTCCAAGCCACTCACCATCCCGACTTGGAGATATATCGGCCGTTCCTTCACTGCCGCTGGGTCAAAATCCTGGAACTCCCTCCCTCACAGCACTGTGGGTGTACCTACACCACATGGACTGCAGCGGCACAAGAAGGTGGCTCACCACCACCACCTTCTCAAGGGGCAATTAGGGATGGGCAATAAATGTTGGCCTAGCCAGCGAAGGCCCACATCAGGTGAAAGAATAACAACAAAACATTAAACCCAGACCCCGCCGGCTGTCTCAGGTAAAAGATCTCACGGCGCAATTTTGAAGAAGAGCAATGGAGTTCTGGCCATTTCCTTGGTCAGTATTTACCCCTCAACCAACGTGACTAAAATGCTGGTTATGAGCCGCTTTGCGGTTATTTTTGGAAGCTTCCTGTGTGCAAATTTCGCTGCTACACTTCCCCCAGTTTCAACACCCGTCGGTGCCGACTCGATGGGCCGAAGGGCCTCTCCTGCACCGTGTGATTCTGTGACTGCACTTCATTGGCTGTGGAACGCTGTGGGGCATCTTGGGGCTGTGAAAGGCGCTATATAAACGCAAGTCCTTCTTTTTAAAGCTATGCATTGAAAGGACACTTTCTTGCTCTTCTGAGACTTTTAGCGAGTTCCGCGCGATGAATTGCTGAGACGCGCAGGCCGGGCGCTTTTTAACGCGAGCGACATGACAGGTTCCCGCAAAACGTCTAGAAGGCGAACGACCAATTAATCTCCCTTTTGGCAGCGCTGGTGGAGGAAGAGGGATGTTGGAGGAAGAGGGATGTTGGAGGAAGAGGGATGTTGGAGGAAGAGGGATGTTGGAGGAAGAGGGATGTTGGAGGAAGAGGGATGTTGGCCCTCAGCCAGCCGACCTTCCCCGCTGGTCCTCAAGAAGCGCCACCGGGTCTTTAAAATCCATTTAAACGGGCCAGCGGCACTTGACGCCGCGGCTAAAGGAATGTCTTCCCACCTCCCCAAAGAATAAAACGGCCAAGGTTCGAACCCCAGTAAAGGAGAACAAGGCTCCCCCGGGTTTGCGGGCTCATTCCTCTGCTCAAACCCGGGCGTGAGGCGGAGAGACCCCATTGTGAGGGGGGGAAGGCCTCTGCTCCAGAATCTTTGAGGGGGAAAGGCCCTCATCAGGGCCCCGCAGAGGGGGAGTGGCTCCCTCAGGGCCATGGTGTGAGGGGGCAAGGCCTCTGGTCAAGGCTGGGAGAAAGGTCACTGCTCTCAATTGTCCTCCTCAGTCAGGCCAAAAATTGGTACGAGAGCGAGGGATTTGTTAGGGCTCCTGATGGGATGGGGAGTAGGATCCAGCATTAAAGACCCTCCCATCCCGTTGTAAAGGAGGCTCTCACTGGGCCACAACCTCCGGGGCATCTACAAGTACCTCGGGCAAACGGCCAAGTCCTGACTCAAGACAGGGGGCACGGGGAGGGTCTGACTTGGCACTTCTGACAGTGCAGCACTCCCTCGGTACTGCACGGGGAGCATCAGCCTGGATGACGCACCCCTCCCCGGAGTGGGTCTCGAACCCTCAACCTCCTAAACGAGGGGAGGAGGGGGAGCAAGAGTGCAACCCTCTGTTTGGGGCAGGAGCTGGGCGTTGTGTCAGTGCCTCAGGAAAACAGCCATGGAGAATTAAAAAAGACTCTGGAGCAAATTCTAATTAGAAACTCTCCTCCTGACAGCTCAGTTAGTGGATTGAAACTCTGCCCAGGGAATCCGGGGTGCTCAGATATGTTCCCTGCTTGTTACGGATCACAGGGTCACCCCAGGGAAACAGGGCAAAGGGTTTGTGTTGAACAGAGAGTGAACTTCATGGCTTTCACCTGTACAGAGAGCGATGAGGTGCAATGGGTATCGCTGCATATGCAGAGCTCAGAATGGAGAGCACCACCACTCACCTCCCACCCACACCTCTCCCCTCCACCCATCCCCCACCTAATCCTCCCCCTACCCTTCCTTCCCCTCGCCCTGCACCCTCCTGCATCACCAATCCCCTTCCTCGGGCCCGTCCCTACTCTCCATTCTCCCCCCTCCTTCCCACTTTCCCGTTACCCTCCCTCTCCTTCACTCAAGTCCCTCCCGTCTGCTCCCCACCTCACCCCCATTGCCCTTGCCCCTCCCTCCCCAAGTGCCCCTCACCTCCCCCGCCACCAACTCCTCTTCCCTACTGCTCATCCCAGCCCTTTCCCCACGACCTTCATCCCGCTCCATCTTCCATTCTTCCAACCCCTCCCTCCCCATTCCAAACCCCCTACCTCCTCCCTCCCCTCTCTGCCCCTTCTCCACCTCCACCTCCCCACTCTGTGCTCACACCCGCATCCCCCCACCCCAACCCCCCCACTCCCCCACCCACCCCCCCCACCCCCCCAACACTCCCCTCCCTCGCAAGGGGATCAGCGACAGCTTCAGAGGAAAACAGGAAAAATAAAAAAACTCAACACACAGACTGGTGAACCCATCATTCAGATCAGCCGGGTAACTGATACTGTCCACTCCACCCGAACTCATCGATTAGATTCCAGTCTGTAACTCACTCCCAGGTATCTGTTATTCTATATATAAACCACCCTGAACCCCTCGATTAGATTCCAGTCTGTAACTCATTCCCGGGTATCTGTTATTCTATATATAAACCACCCTGAAACCCTCATTTAGATTCCATCCTGTAACTCACTCCACTGTATCTATTATTCTATATATAAACCACCTGAACCCCTCAATTAGATTCCAGTCTGTAACTCACTCCCGGGTATCTGTTATTCTATATATAAACCACCCAAACCCCTCGATTAGATTCCAGTCTGTAACTCACTCCCGGGTATCTGTTATTCTATATATAAACCACCCAAAGCCCTCGATTAGATTCCAGTCTGTAACTCACTCCTGGGTATCTGTTATTCTATATATAAACCACCCCGAACCCATTGATTAGATTCCAGTATGTAACTCACTCCTGGGTATCTGTTATTCTACATATAAACCACCCGAACCCCTCGATTAGATTCCAGTCTGTCACTCACTCCCGGATATCTGGCATTCTATATATAAACCACCCTGAACCCCTCGATTAGATTCCAGTCTGTAACTCACTGCCAGGTATCTGTTATTCTATATATAAACCACCCTGAACCCCTCGATTAGATTCCAGTCTGTAACTCACCACCAGGTATCTGTTATTCTATATATAAACCACCCTGAACCCCTCGATTAGATTCCAGTCTGTAACTCACTCCTGGGTATCTGTTATTCTATATATAAACCACCCGAACCCCTCAATTAGATTCCAGTCTGTAACTCACTCCCGGGTCCCTGTTATTCTATATATAAACCACCCAAACCCCTCGATTAGATTCCAGTCTGTAACTCACACCCGGGTATCTGTTATTCTATATATAAACCACCCGAACCCCTCGATTAGATTCCAGCCTGTAACTCACTCCCGGGTATCTGTTATTCTATATATAAACCACCTGAACCCCTCGATTAGATTCCAGTCTGTAACTCACTCCCGGGTATCTGTTATTCTATATATAAACCACCCTGAACCCCTCGATTAGATTCCAGTCTGTAACTCATTCCCAGGTATCTGTTATTCTATATATAAACCACCCAAACTCCTCGATTAGATTCCAGTCTGTAACTCACTCCCGAGTATCTGTTATTCTATATATAAACCACCCTGAAACCCTCATTTAGATTCCAGTCTGTAACTCACTCCCAGGTATCTATTATTCTATATATAAACCACCTGAACCCCTCAATTAGATTCCAGTCTGTAACTCACTCCCAGGTCCCTGTTATTCTATATATAAACCACCCAAACCCCTCGATTAGATTCCAGTCTGTAATTCACTGCCAGGTATCTGTTATTCTATCTGTAAACCACCCGAACCCCTCGATTAGATTCCGGTCTGTAACTCACTGCCGGGTATCTGTTATTCTATATATAAACCACCCTGAACCCCTCATTTAGATTCCAGTCTGTAACTCACTCCCGGGTATCTGTTATTCTATATATAAACCACCGTGAACTCCTCGATTAGATTCCAGTCTGTAACTCACTCCTGGATATCTGTTATTCTATATATAAACCACCCGAACCCCTCGATTAGATTCCAGTCTGTAACTCACTCCCGGGTATCTGTTATTCTATATATAAACCACCCGAACCCCTCGATTAGATTCCAGTCTGTAACTCACTCCCGGGTATCTGTTATTCTATATATAAACCACCTGAACCCCTCGATTCGATTCCAGTCTGTAACTCACTCCCGGGTATCTGTTATTCTATATATAAACCACCTGAACCCCTCGATTCGATTCCAGTCTGTAACTCACTCCCAGGTATCTGTTATTCTATATATAAACCACCTGAACCCCTCGATTCGATTCCAGTCTGTAACTCACTCCCGGGGCACCTGCTCCTGATGTGATCAATTTGCCAATGTTCGCGAACACAAGGTCTTGGTGAGATACCTGAACAGACAATTAATAAGGTTACCCACAGCGGTGAGCTTCGAGGGTCTCAGAGGGACCTGGCATCTGTTGACAGTACTTGTTTACTGTTGGCAGCACCTGGTGTTTGGTTCGGTAATAAACAGCCAAAGGAGCTCCTTAACCCTTTGAGTCCAAGATGATTGAAGAATAAAAGCAAAAAGCAAAAAACTGCAGATGCTGGAAATCCAGAACAAAAACAAAAGTACCTGGAAAAACTCAGCAGGTCTGGCAGCATCTGCGGAGAGGGACACAGTTAACGTTTCGAGTCCATATGACTCTTCAACAGAACTAAGTAAAAATAGAAGAGAGATGATATATAAACTGGTTTGGGTGGAGGGGGAACAAGTAGAGCTGGATAGAGGGCCAGTGATAGGTGGAGATAACCAAAAGATGTCACAGACAAAAGGACAAAGAGGTGTTGAAGGTGGTGATATTATCTAAGGAATGTGCTAATTAAGGGTAGAAAGCAGGACGAGCAAGGTACAGATAGCCCTAGTGGGGGTGGGGTGGGGGGAAGGGATCGAAATAGGCTAAAAGGTAGAGATAAAACAATGGATGGAAATACATTTAAAAATAATGGAAATAGTGGGAAAAGAAAAATCTATATAAATTATAGGAAAAAGGGGGGGATCGGAGAGGGGGTGGGGATGGAGGAGGGAATTCAAGATCTAAAGTTGTTGAACTCAATATTCAGTCCGGAAGGCCGTAAAGTGCCTGGTCGGAAGATGAGGTGCTGTTTGCGTTGAGCTTCACCGGAACAATGCAGCAGGACAAGGAGCCTATTGCTACTAGTGCTCCGTTACTGATTTGCCCAGATGGTTGCTAGGCAACAGCAATTGCCACCCCACCCTGCCCCCTCCCTGCCACTCATTACAATGCTTGGTTCAATCCCTGTGGAAAGGCTGCATTTATATCGCCCCTGTTTCATCCCTGCCCATGAGGAGATGATGGACCTTCCCGGTGCAATTGCTTTTATGACTGAAGAGTTATCTTTGCCCCTGCTGGACTGATGGCGATGGTGGGGCTAAGGGGGTAACTGTCACTCTCTATCTGGGGGGGTGGGGGGGCTGTCATTCCTCGAAGATCACAGGGGGATAGCTTACCCCCCCCCCCCCCCTTCCTGCTCCTGATCCAGTTCTGTTCAGGTGGTCGGCCATTTTAATATGCAAACCAGGGCCCTGACTGCTATTTGGGAGGCAACAGCTACTTGCATTTGTATAGCGCCTTAAATGCAAGGGTCAACATGGGTCCAAATCCCAAAGCGCTTCACAGGGGCATTATAAAACAAAATTTGACACCAAACCACATAGTGGGAATGGCAAACGAACGCTCAGTCAAGGGCGTCAGACTTAAGGAGCATCTTAAGGGGAGAGAGAGCGGAGGAGGAGTTTAGGGAGGGAATCCCAGAAGTTGGAACCCAGGCAGCTGAAGGCATGGCCGCCAGTGGTGGAGCCATGGATATTGAGGGTCCACAGTTGGAGGAACGCGGATATCTCGGGGGTTTGTGGGGCCGGAGGAGGTTACAGAGATAAGGAGGTGGCGAGGCCGCAGAGGGATTTGAAAAGGAGGATGGGAATTCCAAAATGGAGTTGGCTGCTGCCAAACCAGGAGCAGATGCAGGTTGATGGAATCAGTAGGGGTGAGGGGTGAATAGGACTAGGTAGGCCTTTGGATACAGGTCCAGACTGTGCAACCAAAGAAGACCAAAAATGGTGAGTGTCAATTTTTTGGGGGGGCCCACAGGGAACTGAGGAAGGCTTCGTGAGAATCAAATGGGCCCAGGTTCTGTCAACCACCTTTCTTGCTCCTGTTCCCTGTATTCTTTATTCTCCTAACAAACCCTGATAGGTCCCTTCCACCCCTTCCTCCCCATGGACCTCCCTCGCTGCCTCCAAACCATTAATTCACCCTTGTCCCAGCTCACAAATAACTGAAGGCCTCATCCATGCCTTTGTTACCTGTACTCTGAGCTGCTCTCCGGCCTTCTACCCTCTGACTCTGCAGCCCGTGTCTTAACTCACACCAAGTCCCATTCCCTCATCACCCCTGTGCCCCCTGAGCTACATTGGTTCTGAGTCAAGCAGCGTCTTGATTTTAAAAGTCTCAACTTTGTTTTCAAATCCCTCTGTGGCCTCTCTATCTATCTCTGTTATCCCCTCCACAATCCCCTGAGATCCCTGCCCTCCTCTAATTCTGGCCTCTTGCCCATCCCTAATTTGAATCGCTCCACCATTGGCGGCCGTGCCTTCAGCTGCCTAGGCCCCAAGCTCTGGAGTTCCCTCCTTCCACCTCTCCGCCTCACTTTCCTCCTTTAAGACGCTCTGAAAAACCCACCTCTTCGACCGAGCACTCCCAATATGGCTACACCCAGCAGCATGGTACCAATACCAATTCTTCAAAATCGACAGGCACCCCCTCCCCCACCTCCACCCCCAGCACTATCAGGTGTGAAGGTGGTGCCTTCCATCCATGTGAGGCTGGAGTCACATGGAGGGCCAGACCAGCCTGTGGGTGGCTGGTCCCAGTCCCCGTAACACATAAGCGAACGCCTTGATCAATTCTCTATTGCCAATCCGCTGACTACTGTTACTCAACCATTCAGGTTTGGTCTGGGCCCCTGTGTTGGCGACTCGGTTCATGACCCCTCACCCCGTGCAACCATTTCTCATGTACCGGCCTGAAAAATGAGAACCATCTATTCAGCCACTTAGGCCATGGAGTCGTTCAGTTGGCCCATGCAGCCCGTTGAGTGGTTTGGTGGAGGGGTAGGGGTGGGAGAAGCAGGGTGGGGAGAAGAGGGGGGTGGGGGGGGGTGGAGTAGTTCAGTACAAAGGGGGCATTACTTTAAAATTGGAGGCGGGGTGATGTCAGTGATCTTCACACAATGGGGAGTGGAAATCGGGAACTCTCTCCTCCCAAAAACTGTGGTGGCTGCAGCATGTAGATTGTTGCTGGGTAAGAGCATTAAGGATGACAGAAGCAAGGCAGGCAGATGGAGTGAAGATACAAATCAGTCATATTCTAATTGAATGGCAGAACGGGCTCAAGAGGTTGGATGGTGAAAAAAAACTTAAGAGCAAAATAAATAGCGGCCGTGTGATAGAGTCATAAATTCAGACAGAGACATTTAAATGCAGGAGCTTTATTATCTCGTCCTAATAGACTCTTTCAGCTGGTACATGTGTGTATGGTAGCCTCAAGTGGACAAAATGCGCATTACAAGTTCCAATACACTACATGTCCCTTGAGCTTGGTCCACCAGTCATGGCTGATATAAAAGCAAAATACTGCAGATGCTGGGAATCTGAAACAAAAACAAAAATAGCTGGAAAAACTCAGCAGGTCTGACAGCATCTGCGGAGAGGAACACAGTTAACGTTTCGAGTCCGTATGACTCTTCATGGCTGATCTTCAACACTAACTATACTTCCCTGCTCTATCCCTCAATTCCCCTATTCCCAAAAATCTAACAATCTCAACTTTGGACATATGCAATGACTGAGCATTGTACAGCCCCCTGGTGGGAGGGGGGCGGGGGGGGGGACATAGGAACAGGAGGGGGCCATTCAACTTGTTCCGCCATTCGATGAGACCATGGCTGATCTGTGACCAAACGACACATCCTCCTGCTCCTATGTCGTCTTCACTCCTGGTAAAATTCTGTTAAATCTCGCCTGCACCTTCTGTAAAGGCCCACTCTCAACCAGAACCACAGCATGGTTATAGCACGGCAGAAGGCTATTCACCGTGTTATGTCCCTGCCAGATCTCAGCTGGTCCCACTCCCCAGAGACCTGTAAACCTTTTCCCTTAGGATAGTTGTGCCTCTCGAAAGCCACAAACCTGTCTCCACCCAGGCTCCCCGGCTGTACATTCCAGATCGTAACCACTCACTGCCTTAAAAAGCCTTCCCTCATGGCTCCGGTGCTCCTGGTTCCAAACACCCTGGTTCTCGATCCTTCCGCCAATGGGAACGCTCTCTCCCAACCTAGCCCGTCCAAACCCCTCACGGTTCTGAACACCTCGATCAAATCTCCTCTTGATCTCTCCCACAAGGAGAACAACCCCAGCTTCTCCAGTCTATCCACAGTCATCCATAAGCCCATAAGACCATAAGACATAGGAGCAGAAATTAGGCCATTCGGCCCATCGAGTCTGCTCTGCCATTCAATCATGGCTGATAAGTTTCTCAACCCCATTCTCCCGCCTTCTCCCCGTAACCTTTGATCCCCTTACCAATCAAGAACCTATCTATCTCGGTCTTAAATACACTCAATGACCTGGCCTCCACAGCCTTCTGTGGCAATGAATTCCATAGATTCACCACTCTGGGGCTAAAGAAGTTTCTCCTCATCCCTGGAACCATTCTCGTTAAAACTCCTCTGCACCCTCTCTCGGGCCTTCATAATCTTCCTAAAGTGCGGTGTCTAACCAAAGCTGAAGCAGCGTTTTATACAGGTTTAACACTGCTGCTGCATCCTACACCCAAAACCCCATTTGCCTCGCTAACCGCACCCTCAGCCTGTACTGCCGCATTCAATGATCTAGGCACATGTACCCCGCTACCTCCAGAATTATACCCTTTGTTACATGTTGCCTCTCCCAGTTCTTCTGATCAGAAGTGAAGCGTGACCAGCTTGTTACCCAGAGGGGGTTAACGAGAGAAATTGTTGCCTTTTTCTTTTTAATTAGTCACAGTCGAAGAGCGAGGCAGATTGAGAGTGTTACGAGCGATGTGTGACTCCCTAAGCAGGGCTCCCCTCATTAAACCTTGCACACACCTGGCAGCCTCCAGGACTCAGGAGGGAACTACTAAAAAATGCAACGAATGTTCGGCTAATTAGGCCGACCCTGTGAGGACCCCCCCCCCCAACCCAACCCCCCGCCTCGGCTTGAGGGTCAAACATGAAAATGTCACCTTTGAAATAACAGGCACCCAACCTTCAGGTGTGGAGGTGGGCGATTGTTGGTGGTGGTGGAGGTGGTGCTGGGGGGAGGGTTAGAAATTGTACTGCCTGGTTTTATTTTGATTTTTTTTTTGTTTTAATT